>MU226402.1:158210-258525 GCA_018584345.1 Thuja plicata | reverse complement strand
TTCAGTTCTAGAGTTTGGGGCATAAATGTTAAACATATATCAAGAAGAATTATTCCAAGTAAAAAATGCAGCAAGAAAGTTGTGAGAAGAACCTAAAAATTTACTAGATAACTTACTAGGATTCCAGAGAGTAGCAACACCACCTAAAGCCCCATCAGCTTCACTGTATAGGAAGGCCACCCTAGGCCAAATTGTATCAACCAGAGGTGCAAAAATACTATGCTTCATCTTAACCTCTTGTATGAGGACCATATCAACTCGGAGCTCCATAATATACTTCTTTAAAGAGAACTATTTTTGTGGACTATTCATGCCCCTTATGTTCCATGAGAGGAACTTCATCTTTTACCTTTTTGAGAGTCTTCCAAGGTCAGTTGCCTTCCACTGGCAATGGCCCTTGCTGCTTCCTTAGATCTGGTCACCTTGGCAGTCAGGTGGCCCACCTTGTTTTCACTCCCTACATCAGCCTTCATTTTTATTCTAGTCCATCACCCATCTTCTTGCTCCTGGTTTTCCTTTTAGGTTATGACCAGTCAGGGACCGACGTCGAAGGCGACAGGGAGGAAGCTCTCAAAATTTCCTCTCCAAGGTCTAAACCACACTATTGGGTGGAAGAAGTTTCCCCCCATAATTTTCCCGTCAGAGCACTTCCAGACACCCGAGTCTTGTTTTCCATGTTGGTATTATAACCATTTAGACTGTTAATAATAGTGTTGGAGACATTCGATAATACTATGACCATTTCTCCAACAACAAGGGCCATGCCCATCTCCACTACAGAGTTCACTCTGAGAGTCTCACCTTCTTCTAAAGCCTCCACCTTCTCGGTTTCCGTGTTCTTTTCTGGCTCTTCCTTACTATGCCCTTTTTCTCGTGCTTCATTCTTCTCAGTCTCTGTGATACTTATAGGCCCTTCTAATTCTAGTTCATTACCTTGGGGGGGGACTCCATCACTGTAAGGAAGAACAACCATGGAATTCACTATGGTCCCAATAGACTCACCAATGTTAACCATAGGTGATGGGCAAGTGATAGGTAGTTCCTTTAGCCTAGCAGAGCCCTTGCAGTTAGTCACCACATGCCCATTTTTCCCACAATTCTGACAATGTAGAGTGGTATTTTCATAAACAATGGCCTGGTTCCAGTTTCCCCCACTTGGACTTAAGCAGTACAAAGTTGGGAAGTGGGTTATTCATCATGACATTAACACAAAAGCTAGCAAACACCAGTTGAGATTTTGAGAGAGTAACCGAGTCAACAGTCACATAACTCCCGAAGGAGTTCCCTATCCATCTAAACACTTTATTATCCCAAAATTCTAGGGGGAGACTAGGAAGCTGGACCCAAACTGGAGCAGCTTTATGCAGATCAATTTCTGGGTTAAATCCAGGCTTCCATTTAGCCATCAGAAGAGCATGCTTCCCGTAGTACCATCTCCCTGTAGAAACAATGCTGAAATTTGCCTCAACATTAAATCTGAAAAGAAACAACCCCCCTGGCATAGCAGAAACTGAAAGAAATCCTTTCACTTTCCACCTGTCCATACACCAGTTACGCACCATCTCTATGGTGGGCCTAAAGGTCACAAACCTCCCAACAAGGGCAAGGTGAAGGGTAGTAGATATGTCCTCCACAATGCCATCTGGGACAAAGATTTTAGGACAGAATTCTCCTGCCAAGAATTCAAGCATCTCAGGTGTGTAAGGAATCTCAGATCCCAACACCGCCATCTTCCATCCCCCCAACACAATAGCATTATCCACCTTAAGAGGCTTAGGAAGGGGCTCTGTGGTATCAGTTAAGGCAACAGGTGACTCAACCATCTTAGAGGAAAAGGAGTCAACCCCTACCAAAGGGGGTTCAAAATCATCTCTCCCCGCAAGGACCAGGAATAGGTCTAGATAATCACCTCCCAGCTCCCTCGGCAGAGTGTGGGATGAGGCAGAAAAATGCATTCAGAGCTGACGCAGAACCCAACATTCAAAAGTTGCAGAGCAGGAAAATTTGTCTCTATCGATGATACTAGCTTAATACCGCATATTGTTGAGTTAGATACAATGAAGAATATGTGGGATGCCCTTCTAAATTTGTCCCAGAATGCTACAACTATTTAGAAGTTGATTCTCAGAGAAAAAATGAGGAATACATGGATGATCAAGGGAGAAAATGTTACAAGTTACCTCACTAGAATTAGACTTGTAAAAGATCAGTTAGTAGCTATTGGAGATAAGCTAGATGATGATGAGCTAGTTAGGATAGCCCTAAATGGGTTTACTAAGTAGTGGGATGTCTTTGTTCAAGTTATTAACAGATGAGACACCTTACCAAGTTGGGATTGACTATGGAGTGACTTCACTCTAGAGGACCTTAGACTAAATCTTGTCAATCGATTCAACAGTAAGAGTCAGAAAATAGAGGTGGAACATGAGAATGTTTCCTTAGTGTGAAAAAGGAAAGTGAAGGGATCTAGTAAAGGATCAAATCCACAAAGTGAGAAGAAGGACTTGTCTAAGATCAAGTGCTATGGTTGTCATGAGTTTGGCCACTATGTCAGCAATTTCCTGCAAAAGGGGAAGAATGAAAAGAAAGGCAAGAATCACATGGCAACTTGAGTGAGAGTAACTAAGCTCTCTAGTAGAATGGAGGATGAGTTTGTATTCAAAGCTTGTATGGTTAGCTCAACCTCACAGAGTGTTTGGTATATAGATAGTGGGATGTCATTTCATATGACAATGGTTAGCTCGAGTACTTCTCTAGTTATAAGGAGGAGTACACTAGAGTTCAAATTTATATGGGGAACATGTCCAAACTCAACTGAGTTGGGAAAAAGATTGTTAAGTTTCATAGGGAGAATGATGATGTGTTTCATGTGCCATGTTTAGGTATAAATCTGATTTCCATATTTCTCATTCATGATAAAGGGTATAATGTACTCTTTATAGGGGCACATGTGTTGATCAAGCATAAAGATTAGAAAACACCTAGATAGCTATAGGAGTTAGGAGCAATCGGCCTTATAGGTTGTAGTTCGATACTCCAAAGGCACTCATGAGAAACATCAATCATAGAGATCGAGGAGAGTTATGGCATAGGAGGATGGGACAAATACATCATGGAGAAGTTATATTTCTTCGTGAGATAGTGAAGGGCATTCTAGAGGTGAGCACAGAGCATGGGGATGTATGTAAGGGATGTGTGTTCGAGATGTTTGTGAAAGAAACTTTTACAGGGAGTAACACTAGATCTGAGGGTGTTCTTGATCTAGTACATTTAGATATATGTGGACCAATGTCGAGGAATTATCTCAGAGGATATGAGCACCTAGTGACAAGGCGGTAACAAAATCTCCAGGAGGTTTGTTGCAGCCCTTACCCGCACTAGTAAGACCATGGGAAAGTGTAAGTATGGACTTTATCACTAGGTTTCCGAAGGTGTACATGTATACTAGAATCATCGTTGTGGTTGATAGATTCTCCAAGTATAGCACTTTTATTCCGTTTAAGGCATCGTGCAAGGCGAAGGATGTCGCTGACTACTTCTTTAGGTGTGTAGTGAAGTATTGAGGTGCTCCATTGAGTATCATAAGTGATCAGGATGCCCACTTTACCAGTAACTTTTGGAAAGACTTGTTCAAGCTAATTGGGACACGATTGCTCATCTCTACGAGTCATCATCCGAAGACAGATGGACAGACCGAAAGGATCAATGGGATGCTGGAGAATTATTTGAGGCACTTTGTTTGGGTTTTGAAAACTATTATAGGAAGTTTTTTGAGGAGTATTCAAAGATTTCTACCCCTTTGACATATCTTCTAAAGAAGGATAGAAAGTGGAAGTGGTCAAATAAGTGTCAGGCAGCGTTTGAGGGACTCAAGGAGAAACTCACTTCATTTCCTATGCTGGCATTACTTGATTTCAAAAGTTCATTCAAAGTCCAAAGTGATGCCTGTGATTATGTAGTAGGGGGTGTCTTAATGCAGAGTGGACACGCAGTTGCATATGAGTCGAGAAAGTTGCAGGACAGGGAAAATAATTATCCTGCCCATGAGAAGGAAATGATAGGGATCATCCATTGTCTCAAATAATGGAGGCATTATCTTTTGGGGACATAGTTCATTGTGAAGTCTCTCTCTCTCTCTCTCTCTCTCTCTCTCTCTCTCTCTCTCTCTCTCTCTCTCTCTCTCTCTCTCTCTCACTCACTCTCACACACACACACACACACACACACACACACGTTGAGGTAAGGATTCAGCTTAGCCAAGCTAGTTAAATGTGACCTTAACACATGGTGGTCAATACTTAATACGTAGTTAAATAATATATTATAGTTTAAATCTAGTTGTAAGACTAGAGGTAATTGACTATAATACCTATATTTTGGCTCATTTCACTATATAACCAAAGTGATAACCTCTATTATATCGACCCTTGATACATGAGATACAAACTTAACATGATATTGATTATCTCACAACACAGATTGAGATTGATATAATCATTTGTACTTCTGATAAATAATCTATACACTTAATAATAGTGTGTCTCTATTCTAGACATTTAATAACTTAATTGAGCACTTATCATTACATCATCTAAAATTCCCCTTCCATCATGCTTTTCCATGGCAACTTTTTCCTTACCGTGATATAGGTCCTCAATCGACTTTTCAAGAACAACTATCAAAATCCTCCAGCGAAATCCCTCAATCCCTCTCTTCACTACCAAAATACTATTTGACCAATAATTATAAACGTGGCCCCGACCAATTAAAGTGGAGATGCATTTACAAAAGGACATATGATAAAGTTCCCACGAGAAAAGCATAGAAAAAGGTCACAAAAAGGTTCCCCGACCAGAGAAGCACGAGACCACCATACTCAAATTAATCGTGTTTCAGAATTCAAGGTCTCAAGCGAAACGACAAATCTCCCTGTACAATTACTGCTTGAAGACGATAAGAAGCTGGTTGTATCGATGACCAGAAGGTATGATGTTTTCTTTTAGGCGGGGCCACTCTGCTTAATGTCGCCAATCATTATGCTAGAATTGATACATATAAAAGACAATTGAAGAGAGATGTTAGAATTGATTTATTGTTGGTAGAACTCTGTGAAAGAAAGAGATGGAGTTTGAGATAGTAAAAGATAGATAGGGATTCTGAATGGTATATTGGATTTTGAATTTTTTTATAGTATTTTTTCTATGTGACTTAACTATTTATAGTTATTATTCTGGCTTCTCACTAGTATGATGAATACTATTATGTGTGTAATAGTAAAAATGTGATCATTTAAAAGTGTCAGCTAGTATCTATTTAAAGATGCCCCAATAACCATACATTACAACCACCTCAAATATTGCTGATAATCGTTTCATATAAGTAACGGTAAAGTTACAAAACTCCTCTAATTAAATTCTACAAATTCTAACTACTGGAGGTACAAATAGACAACTACTAGTTCATGTAAAATTAATTTACAGACTTTAAATATCATTTTTTATTATTTTTGAAAAATATAATTGAAAATTGAATAAACAATAAATAAAGAGTAATTAAAACATCCCAAAATGACTGATCCAACTGTAAAACTCTCAGTCAGTCAAAGATAATGATGCAACTGCAGTAGGAATCCAAATCTATCAACTGTCCATAAAGACTTTCAATGAGTAAATCGTATCATTTACTTTATAGCTGAACAATTAACCACCAAATAGTCTTCGCCATACTCATTCCTGTCCTTCCGCACTGTATAATTACTAGTCAAAATAATATATCTGCGATGGATGCGATAGGCCAAGCAAAATTAAAAAAGTTACGACTTCAAATTTAGACTTTTTGATGTTCCTCTCCTCAACAACCAGTCTACGTTTATCGCTTACCTCATCTGAATTGTAAACTATTAGTGATAGACGAATCAGATTTTATTAGGTAGAAAAATCTGAAAGACTCATTATAAATAGGATAGCTGGCGGTTTGCTTAAAATTAAGTTTTTTTTGTTGTAGATGGTGTCAAGTAAGACGATGGAAGGAGAAGGCAAGAAACAGATTCATGTGCTTATGTTTCCATGGCTCGCACAGGGCCACATCGTGCCTTTCATCAAGCTTTCCAAAAGGCTTGCTAATCATGGGCTCAAAGTAACCTTCTTCTCCACCCCGCGTAATATTGCAAAAAACAGGCCAATGTTGTTAGACAAGAATGGGAAGATCGATCTGGTGGAGCTGCCGTTGCCGGCAGTGGATGGGCTGCCGGCGGGAACAGAAAGCACCGCCGACGTCCCCAATGAAATGGAAGGCGTATTAAAAGTTGCGCTGGATGGCCTGGAGCAGCCATTTGAGGATCACTTACGGCGCCTCTCACCCGATTACGTTGTCCACGACTTTTCACAATACTGGGCTGCAACTGTTGCTGCCAAGTTTGGTATTCCGGCAATTTTCTTCCTCATTTTTACGGCTGCGATGTCGAATTACATGCTGCATCCGAGCAGAGAGAAGGAAGTGGAAACCACTGTTGAGGACTAGACTGTACCGCCGCCTGATTTCCCATCTACTCAGGTTATGTGGCGGCCCTTCGAAGCTCGGTATATTGTTCCCGTTTTCAAAGAGAGTAACGGCCACATCTCAGCCATGCGGCGCGTCTTTAAATCAATCCACGAATGCTCCTTTCTCGTCATCAGATCGTGCTTAGAAATGGAAGAGAAGTTTCTACAACATCTGGAGAGAGGCATCGGAAAGGCGGTGGTTCCTGTCGGTCCTCTGCCACCCAATCTTCCCCAGACCAACCTTTCGGAGCAGGAATCGTTGTGTCTGGGATGGCTGGACAAGCAGCCTGCTTCTTCTGTTGTGTATGTATCATTTGGGAGCGAATGTTTTCTGTCAAAAGAGCAGATCCGTGCTCTGGCACATGGTTTGGAGGCCACGGGCCTCCCGTTTCTGTGGGTGCTGCGCCTCCCTCGTTTTTCTGTGGAGGAATGCAGCGCATCGGACTTTTTACCAGAGGGTTTTGAGTTTCGAACTAAGGACCGAGGGCTTGTTTACAGCAAGTGGGCGCCGCAGCTGCAGATTCTTGCGCATCCACCGGTGGGAGTGTTTGTGAGCCACTCCGGGTGGAGTTCGGTGTAAAGACTGAAAAACTCACAAGTATGCCACATAAGCACATAACCATAATAACTCAAATGTCGAAAAAGTCGAAAGACCAAGTCGACATCCCAATCAATTAATTGATTTATTTACACCAATGAAGTTCATACAAACGACCATCTTGTCGAAGTACAATGAATCTTTTAAACCAAATACATACAAGTACATGCCGACCAACTTGTCAGATTTAGGAATCAAATATACAATTACTTTGATACAACAAAATGATTACATCCAGAAGTGTCGACCAGCTTGTCGATCACTAGATAAAGTACAACATGGAAGTAGAGAAAGAAGAGAAACAATAATCACTGGAAGTATCAACTCATCGGGTTCTGTCTCCTGAGCCTCGGACTGAGTCCCTTACGCTTCCTCGAGAACAGAGGTGGGGTCTAGGCGCTTTTACCGCCCAACCGTGGAGTGGTCAGCTCCAGAAGCGATGAGCTTCCCCGGGGTTCTTCCTGACACGAAGAACACCCCGTCCCTGCACGAGAGGCCTAGCTTCTCGCCACTGGCAGATTCGGATGGTCATAGTGCAGCCGTGTAACTTAACCTACAAGCACATATGCCTACAGTAGGTTCTATACATCGGATGTAGCAAGGGGTGAAGTTAACCAAGCATAAACAATAAGAACTTATGCAATTTTCTACTTTGGCCAAAGTATTTTATTCCAGATTTGAACTGGCAGGCAAACAACCTTTTACCCTCCCTTGATCTCTACATTCGACACATCTTCCATCAATCGATACATTCTAGATTCCACATTAAAAAAAAACAACAGCATCTCTGAACTAATTTCAATAACATTATCAATCACTTCAATGTGCATAGCAATTCATTTAGTATGATAGACCTAAATTTCTGCTAAAAGGTTTCACCCGGTCTGCTCTGTTTAGGTGAAACTATGGTTTCCCAACTAAGCTAGAAAAGAATCAACCATTAGAGCCAAAATATAATTTACTCCGTTGATAAACAGCATAACAAAATTTATATCTTCTCAATTCAGAATTAGGGAAACAAACAGTGTATCTGAATGAATGACAAGTTTTTATGTTGAATAATAGAACTTGATGAAATTAACCCGTTTTCCAATTATGTCTGAAAATTATACGCTATTGTCTAGGTCCAAACAAAGGCTTCTTTACAGAAAATCATTCAATGCACAATTCAAATGCAGCATTCTGTCTTACTGGAAAACTAACTCTTCTGAAGAATTAACAGACTTTCCATTGAATATTCAATTTAAATTTTATCAATGAACAATGAACCTGATTCTCAATAGGTCTCAGTAAGTTAGCGAAATCACACCCACTAAGGTACTACAATCTCATCCACATACTATTCAGGTTTAGAATCGTTCAAGAGAGGGTTTGTGCACAACAAAATTGTGCTTAAATTCTTCTATTTATCAAATTTTGGGAATAAGTTTCTGTGAAGGGTGTGGCGATAGGAATTAAAAGAAAGGCTAAGGAATCAGGCATAAGTCTACAGTCATATCAATGTTATGGCAAGGTCTTAATAATCTGAAAGTGTATGTTCGCGCTTCCTGAAGCTCTCCTCACATATGAAACGAATAATACACACACACAGGTCAAACTGCTCGTCAATGTCATAAAGGGCAGCGGTTACAAACATTTGAATCAAGCATAATGGCATTGCCAACAACTTGCAGGGTATACGCAGGCCCAACAGACAGGTTTGCAACCACAATATTGCTGCAGTGATTATTGCTGTTATGGATATTACAAGGAAAAATAGAATAAAAGAAAAAAAAACGCTCGGACAATGCCTGCAGAATCACCACCAACCAGAGTAAATATTTTAAACTACCATAGCTCTCAACACAAATAAGAATCGGGCGGCTTCAATAGAAAAATAGGGGAGCAGCTCAACCTTCTATAATTGAGTGCGCAGACAACCTACCATTCTCATGTCTCAGTCACCGCTTGCCATAGAGGATAGAAGGAAGAAAAAAAAAACATGAAAGGAAATGAGAGTTCACAGCTAAGGATTGGATGAAGTTTACACAATTATTCTACTACGAATGCAGAGAAATTTAAGTCAATTTGCATATATATATCAGCTAACAGCTTCCAGAGAGACCATGGCAACAACACAAAATATTCAAGCAAACTATTCTTCGAAGTCATTCATATACGCAGATAACATCTTAGAGGATAACAACAAAACAATAATTACAACTAGACACTCAACAAAGAATTACATAACTGTTCATGGAAACAACAAAGTAGAGGGGGTTGTTTTGGAACCTGGAGCTCGTGAGCTGGTATCTATTGCAGTCCTCTTGCCGTCTACCCCCTCAGAGTTATCCTTTCTTCCTGTGTTATCCCCGTTTTTATCCACCTCTCTCCAAAAACAAGAATCCCTGCCT
Organism: Thuja plicata; assembly: GCA_018584345.1. NCBI lineage: Eukaryota > Viridiplantae > Streptophyta > Pinopsida > Cupressales > Cupressaceae > Thuja > Thuja plicata. The sequence goes on along the minus strand of MU226402.1, from coordinate 248,995 downwards.
CCTCCCGCAGATTCCCCTAGATATCCCTCCAGAATTTTTTTTTTCTCGGCATAATATTGATGAAGCTACAATAACCGTTTCTTGATTTTACTTTTCGTTAAAGTGCCAGTAACTAAAAGGATTAAAACACACTTTATTAATGTTTTCCATCTTGGTATAAAATATAAACGAATTCCTAACGATTATTTAAATTAGTATAATCCGATTCGCATTCCCATTTAGAATGAATTAATAAATTTTGACATTTATTTCACAACATGATATGAACAAAAAATAATAATTTTACTAATTATAATTACGTTATTTTACTTCCAACTACCTCACAATAATGAGCAAGTATTACTAATGTCAATGCATCTATATCTATGTATATTCATGATGTGTGTGTGTGTATCACTCAGTCATCTGAAACTGACACTACGCAAGGAGCTAGACCTCTCTCCTCGACCACACCTCTGTCCTCCGACCTGCAACCACTCAAACACTCGACAATAAAAACTATCATCAGTAATGCACCCGATAATTATACCTCCAAAATTAAATAATCATTTTAAATTTTGCAACATATTGCCAATTTCCATCTCATTTAATTAAACAATTACTAATTTTCATAATTACCAAGGCATGTCGATTCATCAAGTCGGCATAAATCGACATAACGATCCGCATAATAAGGAGTCACAAAACCGGTCGTGACATCCCTCCCCACTTGGAAGAGACATCGTCCCGATGTCATGTTAGCATCAACAATAGAAACATATTCATAATCATTTGCAAAGTAAGCATAACATGATATGATTTTCTCATCAATAATTTTGAAACCAAATCAAAAGTATCAGAAACATTATCTCATGAGCAGTGTATATATAGTGTCTCCAACATGATAGTCCAAACAACAACTAAAGTATACCAATATCCAAAACATCAAAGCCATAATCATTGCACCCAAAAACTCACTCTAGTATGAGTAGAATGTCACATCAAGAGTCTATGAACTATCAAACATAAACAACATCTAACTGAAAAGATGAGGAAAGGAACGACACATGTCATCCACATCCTCCCATGTAGCACTATCAGCTGAAAATTGGTCCCATTGGACCTTATACTAGAGCACATCAGCATTGCGCACCCTGATGGTACACTGGTCAACGACCTAAGTAGGCTCCACTGAGACCACTCCCGGATCCTGCACTTGTAAAGCATGCCAATCCAAAATGTGAGAGGCATCAGGATGATAAGGTTTCAATAATGAAACATGGAAAACACTATGAATACAGGCAAGAGCTGGTGGTAGAGCAAGTCGGTAAGCCACAGGATTGATGACTTCTAGCACATCGAACGGACCAAGATAGCGCGGGGCTAACTTTGACGCCCTACCAAAAGAGATAGAACTCTTTTGTGGTCGTACACGCAAGAACACTTTATCTTCAACCTGAAATTGTCTAAAGGTGTGGTTCTTATCCGCATAACTCTTCTGCCTATCAACTGCTTCCTTCAGACGTGAGCGGATCAATGTCATTTGCTCCTCCATCTCGCGGAGCATATCAGGACCAATAACCACTCGATCCTCTACCCTATCCCAACTAATGGGTGTGCGGCATTTGTGTCCATACAACGCCTCAAAAGGTACCATGCCTAAAGATGCATGAAAGGAGTTTTTATAAGAAAACTCCACCAATGAGAGATATTCTTCCCACTTGTACTACTGATCCATGCAGTACATCCTCAATAGATCCTCCAGGACCTGATTCACCCTCTCTGTCTGACCACCTGTCTGAGGGTGGTATGAAGTACTAAAATTCAGTCGTGTACCTAGGGATGCATTCAAGGTTGTCCAGAACCTTGATGTCATACAAGTATCCCTATCTGAAATAATAGTCTCTGGAACCCCATGTAAACGAAAGATCTCATGAACAAATTTCCTAGCAAGAGCTAGGGAACCGTCTTGCAAGCTGCCAGGTATAAAGTGTGCTACCTTGGTGAGTTTGTCAACTACCACCAAGATAACATCATGCCTTTGTTTAGTCATGGGAAGACCCTGAATAAAATCCATGCTTATGACTTGCCACTTGTACTCTGGTATATCATGAGGGTACAACAATCCTGCCGGATGAATATGCTCAGCCTTGACTCGCTGGCATTCTAAACATTGGGCCACAAAAGCTATAATATCATGCTTTAGCCTAGGGAAGAAGTACAATGGTCTCATGTCATTAAGCATCTTGGTCACCCCTGGATGACCGGCATAAGGAACACAGTGCATCTAATCCAAAACAATCTTCCTCAACCCTGCACGGTCGGGAATATACATCCTAGTTTGGTATTGCAGGATACCATCACTATCAAAAGAATAGCCACTGAACCTGTAATCAGAAGGATCTATTTGTAAGGCAGATCAGACCATCTCATAATGGTCATCACCAGGTAACTGCTCTAGCACATGTTCTCTCAAGCCTGTCCTAGTAGTGGATATGGCAGATAAATGCCTTCTTCTACTGAGGGTATCTGCCACTCTGTTCTCCTTTCCTTTGATATATTCTATACCAAAGTCATACTTGCTCAAGAATTCAAGCCAACGCCTCTGTCTCGTGTTCAAATTTGGCTGTGTGAAAATATATTGTAATCCCATGTGATCGGTCTGCAACTCAAAGGGTTTTCTAAGTAGGTAATGTCTCCACATCAGTAAGGCATGCACAATCGCTGCAAGTTCCAGATCATGTGGAGCATAATTTACCTCTTGTTGTTTCAGTTTCCGTGACTCGTAAGCCACAACTCTACCATTTTGCATCAACACGCCTCTTAGGCCTTCACCTGACACATCTGTGATAACTATAAATTGACCATTTGGATCAGGAATGATCAATATCGGAGCAGACGTGAGCTTTTGTTTTAACAACTAAAAGGCTTGCTCACAAGTCTCTGTCCACTCAAACCATTTCCCTTTTCTCTGGAGGGATGTAATAGGTGCTGCTATCCTAGAAAATCCTTCCACAAACTTCCGATAATAACCAGCCAACCCCATAAAACTTCGTACTTCATGAACATTAGCAGGAGTAGGCCACTCAAGTATTGCTTTGATCTTGGCTGGATCAATCGCAATCCCTTCTCTGGATATGATATGGCCCAAGTAATGGATCCTCTTATGGTAGAATGAACATTTGGATAGTTTTTCATAAAGCTTTCGTTCTCTTAGTCGCTGCAAAACTATTTGCAAATGCTCTTCATGCTCCTCAACAGTTTTGGAGTATATTAGGATGTCATCAATAAAAATCTCCATGAACTTATCCAGACAATCCCTGAACACACTGTTCATTAGGTTCATGAAAGCTGCGGGGGCATTTGTCAGCCCAAAAGGAAAAACTACAAACTCGTAGTGCCCATATCTTGTTCTAAAAGATGTTTTATGGATGTCCTCATCTTTGATTCTGAGTTGATGGTACCCAGATCGTAGATCAATCTTTGAGAACACCGTTGCTCCTTTCATCTGAACGAATAGTTCATCTATTCTAGGCAAAGGATATCTATTCTTGATGGTCACTTTGTTTAGCATCCTGTAATCAATGCATAAACTCAAAGTACCATCCTTCTTTTTAACAAAAATCACCGGTGCACCCCAAGGTGAAACGCTAGGACGAATAAATCCTTTATCAAGGAGATCCTGAATCTGGACCTTTAGTTTATACATCTCTGTAGTAGTCATCCTGTAAGGAGCTTTAGACTGTGGTTGAGTCCCAGGCTTCAAATCAATAGAGAAATCAAACTCCTATTTTGGTAGAAGTTCTGGCAAGTCTTTTGGAAACACATCTCTGAATTCCTGAAGGATTGGATAATCATCTAAGTTAGGAGGTATTTCCTCCAAATCCTTTACATGGACAACATAAAGTTTACACCCCTTCCGTTTGGCTCTCTTCAATTGCATAGTTGAAATCTGTCTGAGTTCAAGAGACCTTTTCACACCTTTGATCTCTACAGACTTCCCTGAATCATCCAAACATGTAAAAGACTTGTCCTGGAAATTTAGTATGGCTTTATGTTCAGTTAGCCAATTAATCCCTAGGATTATGTCATATGAGCCAAGAGGTGCTACATAGAGATTCACTTGTGTTATGAAGCTGGGTAGCTCCAATTCGCTGCAGACCAAACACTGTTCTACCCTTCGCTCTGCCCGGTTTCCATATTCTACAATCCATGGGTTAGTCATATAACCAGCTCTAATGGGTAATCTGGAAGCTACTCTAGGATCTATAAAACATTCAGTTGCACCAGTGTCCACAAGTATAGATACATTATGACCAAAAAGTTTACCTATCAGCTGAATAGGAGAACCCTGAAATTCTGCCTGCCTGTTATCCACTGCAGCGTGGATGTGATGCTGAGCTTGAGAGGCTTTACCCCCTCTCTGACCTGACCTCTGGGAACAATGACTAGAAAAGTGGTCTCTGCCACAAACATAGCAACCACCCCGTGGTCCTTGTCGTCCCTCAAACCTACTGTTCCTATTCTCATTCCTATAATTGTTGTTCTGGTTATTCCTTTTGTTGTTCTTGTTTCCAGAATTTCCCTAGCCTCGATTCTTCATGTTCCTGATCTGGTGTTTATCATTTTTGTTCTGATGGTTATCCTGTTTCCTTTTAAAACCTCCCAATTTCTCAGATTTTTGAGGCACTCTAACCGCTGATAAGCTCTTCAGTTTTTCTTCCTATCTTAGAGCCTTCCTAAGTGCTGGCTCCATCTATTCAGGCTCATGCATTAATACCTCTGAAGCAATTTCCAGTCGTAGCCCCATAATGAATTTTTGAGTACGGAATTCCTCATCATTCCGGTACTGTGGAACATATTTCACGAGATGACAGAATCTCTCATAATAGGTTGTAACTGTCATAACTCCCTGTATTAGATGTTGAAATTCTAAAATATTTTTGTCAAAATAAAGCTTCGGTAACCAACGAGTTCTGAACAGCTGTAGAAATTATTCCCAAGCGACCTGTCCAGGTTCAAGATTCTTCTCTAAAATTATGTTCTCCCACCAAGTCATAGCTTCCCCTCTTAACTGGAAAGTTTCCCACATGGCTCGTGTCTGTCCTGTAAAATTCCAAACCTGAAAATACCTTTCCATCGTAGCTATCCAAGCCTCAGCCTCATCTCCTAAGGCTTTCCCATTGAAAGTGGGAGGAGTGACCTTTTTGAGATCCTTGCTCAGCTCTGCTGAGATCTGCTCTCTAGTCATAGTTTGTATAGTGGCTGCTGCATCAGCCTCAGCTTTACGCTGCACTTCTATTCTCCTATCCTCTTCCTATTTCCTTTGGGATTCTACCCTCAAATCCTCCTCATGTTGTTGTCTTACTTCCTCACTAGAATCTACAGGACCCTTTCCCTTAATACTACTCTCCAGGTGATCCATTCTGTCCTTTTGCTGCTGCAAAAGTGTTCCTTGCTGAGTTAACAAGGCAAGTATCTGGTCGAGATGTTCATTGGATTCCCCAGTATCATTACTGGATCCTCCCTTACTAGCATTTCTAGTCATCATGATGACAAATCAAAATCCTGCATCATCGCACAATGCATAGCATTAACATAAGACCCATAAGGCCGAAGAGTAGAAACTCGGCTCTGATACCATATGTAAAGACTGAAAAACTCACAAGTATGCCACATAAGCACATAACCATAATAAGTCAAATGTCAAAAAATTCAAAAGACCAAGTCGACATCCCAATCAATTAATTGATTTATTTACACCAATGAAGTTCATAAAAATGACCATCTTGTCGAAGTACAATGAATCTTTTAAACCAAATACATACAAGTACATGTTGACCAACTTGTCAAATTTAGGAATCAAATATACAATTACTTTGATACAAAAAAATGATTACATCCAGAAGTGTCGACTAGCTTGTCGATCACTAGATAAAGTACAACATGGAAGTAGAGAAAGAAGAGAAGCAATAATCACTGGAAGTATCAACTCATCGGGTTCTGTCTCCTGAGCCTTGAACTAAGTCCCTTACGCTTCCTCGAGAACAGAGGTGGGGTCCAGGTGCTTTTACTGCCCAACCATGGAGTGGTCAGCTCCGGAAGTGATGAGCTTCCCCAAGGTTCTTCCTGACACGAAGAACACCCCGTCCCTACATGATAGACCTAGCTTCTCGCCACTGGCAGATTCGGATGGTCATAGTGCAGCCGTGTAACTTAACCTACAAGCACATATGCCTACAGTAGGTCCTATACATCGAATATAGAAAGGGGTGAAGTTAACCAAGCATAAACAATAAGAACTTATGCAATTTTCTACTTTGGCCAAAGTATTTTATTCCAGATTTGAACTGGCAGGCAAACAACTTTTTACCCTCCCTTGATCTCTACATTCGGCACATCTTCCATCAATTGATACATTCTAGATTCCACATAAAAAAAAAAACAACAGCATCTCTGAACTAATTTCAATAACATTATCAATCACTTCAATGTGCATAGCAATTCATTTAGTATGATAGAACTAAATTTCTGCTAAAAGGTTTCACCCGGTCTGCTCTGTTTAGGTGAAACTATGGTTTCCCAACTAAACTAGAAAAGAATCAAGCATTAGAGCCAAAATATAATTTACTCCGTTGATAAATAGCATAACGAAATTTATATCTTTTGAATTCAGAATTAGGGAAACGAACAGTGTATCTGAATGAATGACACATTTTTATGTTGAATAATAGAACTTGATGAAATTAACCTATTTTTCAATTATGTCTAAAAATTATACGCTAGTGTCTGGGTCCAAACAAAGGCTTCTTTCCAGAAAATCACTCAATGCACAATTCAAATGCAGCATTTTGTCTTACTAGAAAACTAACTCTTCTGAAGAATTAACAGACTTTCCATTGAATATTCAATTTAAATTTTATAAATGAACAATGAACCTGATTCTCAATAGGTCTCAGTAAGTTAGCGAAATCACACCCACTAAGGTACTACAATCTCATCTACATACTATTTAGGTTTAGAATCGTTCAAGAGAGGGTTTGTGCACAGCGAAATTGTGCTTAAATTCTTCTATTTATCAAATTTTGGGAATAAGTTTCTGTGAAGGGTGTGGCGATAGGAATTTAAAAAAAGGCTAAGGAATCAGGTATAAGTCTACAGTCATATCAATGTTATGGCAAGGTCTTAATAATCTGAAAGTGTATGTTCACGCTTCCTGAAGCTCTCCTCACATATGAAATGAATGATACACACACAGAGGTCAAACTGCTCATCAATGTCATAAAGGGCAGCGGTTACAGACATTTGAATCAAGCATAATGGCATTGCCAACAACTTGCACGGTATACACAGGCCCAACAGACAGGTTTGCAACCACAATATTGCTGCAGTGATTATTGCTGTTATGGATATTACAAGGAAAAATAGAATAAAAGAAAAAAAAATGCTCGGACAATGCCTGCAGAATCACCACCAACCAGAGTAAAGATTTTAAACTACCATAGCTCTCAACACAAATAAGAATCGGGTGGCTTCAATAGAAAAATAGGGGAGCAGCTCAACCTTCTATAATTGAGTGCGTAGACAACCTACCATTCTCATGTCTCAGCCACCGCTTGCCATAGAGGATAGAAGGAAGAAAAAAAAAAATGAAAGGAAATGAGAGTTCACAGCTAAGGATTGGATGAAGTTTACGCAATTATTCTACTACGAATGCAGAGAAATTTAAGTCAATTTGCATATATATATATATATCAGCTAACAGCTTCCAGAGAAACCACGGCAACAACACAAAATATTCAAGAAAATTATTCTTCAAAGTCATTCATATACGCAGATAACATCTTCAAGGATAAAAAAAAAACAATAATTACAACCAGACACTCAACAAAGAATTACATAACTGTTCATTGAAACAACAAAGTAGAGGGGGTTGTTTTGGAACCTGGAGCTCGTGAGATGGTATCTATTGCAGTCCTCTTGCCGTCTACTCCCTCAGAGTTATCCTTTCTTCCTTTGTTATCCCCGTTTTTATCCACGTCTCTCCAAAAACAAGAATCCTCGCCTCCTCTCGCAGATTCCCCTAGATATCCCTCCAGAATTATTTTTTTCTCGGCATAATATTGATGAAGCTACATTAACCGTTTCTTGATTTTACTTTTCATTAAAGTGCCAATAACTAAAAGGATTAAAACACACTTTATTAATGTTTTGCATCTTGGTACAAAATATAAACGAATTCCTAACGATTATTTAAATTAGTATAATCCGATTCACATTCCCATTTAGAATGAATTAATAAATTTTGACATTTATTTCACAACATGATATGAACAAAAAAAAAAAATTTACTAATTATAATTACGTTATTTTACTTCCTACTACCTCACAATAATGAGCAAGTATTACTAATGTCAATGCATCTATATCTATGTATATTCGTGATGTGTGTGTGTGTCACTCAGTCATCTGAAACTGACACTACGCAAGGAGCTAGACCTCTCTCCTCGACCACACCTCTGTCCTCTGACCTGCAACCACTCAAACACTCGACAATAAAAAATATCATCAGTAATGCACCCGATAATTATACCTCCAAAATTAAATAATCATTTTAAATTTTGCAACATATTTCCAATTTCCATCTCATTTAATTAAACAATTACCAATTTTCATAATTACCAAGGCATGTCGATTCATGAAGTCGGCATAAATCGACTTAACGATCCGCATAATAAGGAGTCGCAAAACTGGTCATGACATTCGGTGGTGGACGCGAAGTCGGGAGTGAAACTTGTGCTTCTCCCAATGAATGCTTTCCAGGGTCTTAACGCAAGGCTTTTGGGGGGCGAGCTTAAGCTGGGGTTGGAAGTGGAAAGAGAAGAGGATGGAAGTTTCACGGAGGATCAAATTTGAAGGGCTATGGTTAAGGTCGCCAAGGATGATTGTGAGGAGGGAATGACTGTGAAATCCAGAATCGCTGAAATGAGAGACCGTACTCGACGATGGTGGATGGGATGAAAAAAACATTAACCAGTTTATCAAGCGTCTGGAGTTCTCTGCGTGAACAAATCAGTCCGTTTAAGGATAGTCCATCTTTTTTCTTCTCGATTCCATTTTCGATTTTTTATGAATCAACGTTTTAGGATTTAATGTCTCTTCAAGAATCAAGATTAATTCATGCATGTCTCATGAGCATGATTTATCAATTAAAAGGCATTTTTAAATGTGTGTTCAATTTTGAATTTAAGGGTTTCACATAATGTAGGAATATTTATATTGACATTGTAAATGCGCTTGGCTTAAATATCACACACTAAGGTTTGACTTAGTGTGTTGTCTTATATGGGCCCACTTACTGACTCTATTTGTGTTTGTTTATCCAGTATGGCTGTATTAAAAAGCACACAGAAAAGGTATTAGTAAGTGGGTCCCCTCAAACGACACACTAGTAGTTTTGATGTTTATGGGTGGCCTTGTGAATGGGTCAAAATTAAGCATCATTTTATTAGTAGTTTTGAATAATAACATGCTCATTTGTTTATAATTTGAATATTTGAAAGAGTTGTACAAATGTTGAATTTGTAAGTATTAGAATGTCAAAATTGCTTCCAATTATATATTGGTGGAGAGATATCTAAGGGGTTAAAATAAGGTAAGAATCTTCAAAGTGGTATTGAAAATTGGGTCAACATTAAGCATTAACATTGTGATGGATTAAGTAATGACATTGTAAATTACAAATAGTTTCTGAGTTGTTCACTTGTTTAGACTTTTATTAATGTTGAATTCAGAAGTATCATAATGTTACCAAACTTACTCTATTTTTTTTTAAATAATGATAAAGTAGTATTATAGTGTTACTAAACTTGTACTTGTAAATTATATATTGGTGAAACTATTCCAAGACTTTCTTTGCAAGTGAGTTATAATCTTCTATTGGATTTGAATAACACATTAAGATTTAGCACGTGATATTTTTCCCTCAAAAGGGCTTCCCCACATACAATAGTGTAATGTGCTCTACTATCTACTTGTTGGCTTCAACAATTATTTACTTTAGGTAATTGTTTTAGATCGTATTGAAATTTTTGTGTACACTTCTCTCAATATTGTGTATCTCATTCCTTTTTAATATGTTATTAACTATATCAACTCCTAATACAGTAATCTTCTAAAGGATATTCATTCACACCACCCTTTTATAAATTTGGGTAGAAATATTAAGATAAATAGTTTCTAATATAAAAATAAAATATAATTTCATTCCCTTTGCTTGCTTCAAATCTATAGATAGAAAGGGGGTTGGGGGCCTAGCTTGGTTTGTGAGAGATTTTTTTGGTAAAGAACAAGCTCATGATATCTAGTTTCCCCTAGCTCACATGGTATCGAAGGATGTGTCACACCAACATCACCGATCACATTAGAAAGTTTACTAGATACACTTTAATTTATAGGGTTTACTATACCTAATTGGTATAGTCTAAAAAATCTATAAATAGATAGACTAAGATATTACCGCAATATAATAAATATGAAATTTTCTTATTAAAAAGTATTTATCTTGACATTTCAAAAAACTCACAAATTAGTCAACGTGTGTTTATCAAAATTATAATTAACTATTTTTATTTGATTTTATTTTAAAAAATTTACTATTCCTTGTAAAAAATATAAAATATTTATTTGATATTTAATTTAAAAAACATACTATTAGAAAAGGTAAACGTTACTTTGTTTTCTTTTTCAAATCGATAACATTGTCCAATTAAACTAGACATCTCAGTTTCTATGGGAAGCGAGAAAAAGGGGAAAAAGGAAAAACAACTTCTAAGCCTTGGTAATTATAAATAAATAAAGGTGTAGGTTGTATGAAAGGTACAAATTGTAATACATTTCCTTATCGTGAGTTTTTGTTTTATGCATATTTTTTTCATCCTATTAAGCTATAATGTGTAATTAACTAGATTGAAATTTCCCTAACACAATGAAGGTGAAAATAGGTTTTACAGAGAATCAAATATTAATCAATCATTACTAGTGTTAATATAATATAATATAAATGTCTTCAACAGTAGGGAAAAAATTCATGAAGTAAAAGAAAAGACATACCACCAAAGAACCATATTTAAAAATTTTCTTTTGTCCTTCTTTATTTTTGCAAGGTTTTCCAATAGCTAAACTCTCAAGCCATCATAGATGTCATAATCACCATTCTCCTTAACCATTTATATGGTGTGTATATGATAGGGCTTGAAATTCAGTTGTTTATTCTTCAAGGACAGACTTTGTAACCCAAAATGATAGAATATAACCTAACATCTGGCTATAAGATATCATTCACAATCATAGCTCTCTTATCCCATTATGAACCATTAAGTTTCGTGAGCAAATCCTTTTTAATAGACTTGAGTGTAGGTTTCTCTCCAGAAGAATTAAAGCCAATCACAATCTCAAGTACTTCCTTAGTAATATTATGAGGTCTCTCTAACTAGCTGAATTGGTCATGAATCCTAATCAAGAAATACTTGATCCAATCTTTCTCATCAAATGTAGAAAAATTCATAGTTTGCAAAAAATTCATTTCATCCAAAAACCTATACCCATTCTTCAATTTGGAATTCATAGAGAAATCTTTATACAAATGATGAATTGAAGTATCCCCTACTTCTTCTAGATTAGAATGTATGTATACCCTAATATATTGTATGCGGAGTATGCCATAAGGAACATAAGAAAATGCACCATTTAGATCATCCTCAAGTAATTTATATGGATGTTCAATAAAATTCAGTCTAGGACACTCAATGATATCAACAAAATGTGGCATATCTATAATTTTAAACTCAAAACATTAAACTACCTGGAGAAAAAGACCTCTTTCCATCTAATCAAAATTTAGATCAAGTGAAATTTATGCAAATCAGCTTAGATTCTTTCAAATCGCCTTATATATCTTGCCAAAACCCCCCTCAAGCTCTCTCATTGTGACATTTGTCATAAGGCTATGAGTTTTAAGTAGAACAATCCATGTTCTCAGCTCCAGATGTATCTTTATCATCCACAAAGTTTCAATCCTGACGCTCCCTTTTTCTCCTCTTTTTCTATAAATCAAGCCCTCACTTCCTTCACCAATCATCCACAATTTATGCTAAGTTATAATTCTCCATTGAGAACAAAAATAATAGCACAACACCATCATAAAGAAAAAATCATTCCAAACCCTTGAAGCTTGAACCAGATCACATTGAGCACACATCCAGAAAGCATTTGACTTATCTACTCATCAAGGAGAGCTTAGTTGTCTTTTAAAAAGTTTGCACATTCTTAGGCTTATTATGGTTTTTAGTTCTCTTTTGTCTAATCTAGATGTTACATAGTTTTATTATCATTTCAATGTTCTATTTGTTTATTTCATTCCTATTACACACACTATTTCATTGCACATAGTCTTACTCTCCTTATTCATCTTCACCACCATGGCTTCCATCTCATGCTTCTGATTTTTTTTTTTTTTTGCAAGCTTCTCACATCACTCTGTCTTTTCCTTCAAGGATTGATATTCTTCTATATTTCCTTTCTATTTCAGTTTTTCCACGAGATCTTTTCTCCTTTCTCTTATCCATAGATTTGTTTAATTGTCCTTTCAAACTCTGAAGGAATGTAAGTGAAACCAAGAGCTACTTCTGAACACTACTTGAACCTCATTACATCACCCATCAGGATCTTCCTCAAGCTTTTAGACTTCCTCCAAGGCACAAGGATATGATACCAATTATTATTATTAAGGAACACTAAGAGGAGGGGAGGGGGGTGAATCATTTTTCTATAACTTTTATTTTTATTAAACTAATTTATCAATCATGGAGTACATGCAAGAAAGAGTAATGAGCTGAAACAAAGAGAAAGTGTCCACAACATCATAAGGCCATAATTTTATTGTGGAAGTCTTGTTAGGGGAAAAATGATCATAGGGATGCAACTCACAAGATATACTCTGCTGAAATATGTTCCTTGTTAATGCTAATTTAAGTACAAGAGGAAATGCACATGCATTTAGAATAAAAGCCTAGAGATCACTTCTCAATTATAGTAAGGGCTACAACCCTGGAAAGGCTCATTTCCTTACAAAATTATGGACAACAATCCATAAGAAGGTTGAATTGGATTACAATATCTACCAATCTCAAAATAGTTCCAATTAAGTGGTGTAAATTGAATGAAAACTCTTCATTTGCTTATTTGAACCTCTGTTCACATATCCTTCACATATATAATATTTTCATCACCACAAAAACAACTAAATGCATTGATCTTATATAGAAATACTCAAAATTAAGATCATCACTGGGTTGGCCAAGAACATATAGTGTAGTGAGTTGAAGACTCAGCCAAATCCATATGCAAAACATAAAATGAACCTCAAACAATTGCATATAATCATTCTACCTTGTAGGATCTATATCTTCAAACTCATAAATTGATCATCTAATTGATCAGCAAGGATCAGCTATCGATCTAATGTATCTTATCAATATTCTTTACTAATAACCAGTTTCCTGATACACAGACTATCATAACTCGGTCATATAAAATGCCTAAGTGTTTTTAAGATGGAATAAGATAGAAAATACCTCTGTTAAGATTCTCGTAGGATCTCACCTCAAAACTCAAAAATGGGTGTCCATACCGAACCATTTCTTGAAACCTGTACACTATCTAATCTTTGCCATGTACTTAACCAATTTTGTCGTCAATCTTTTCGTATGACGAAGATATAATAAGAAAACATGTGGAGCACATATATTTTCCATCAATGATAGCATATAATTCCTCAAGAGTAGTGTCTCTTGCCAACATCTAAACTTTTCAAAAATTAGCCTCCACGGGAGAAACCCTAACAAGGTAAATAGTTCATGAAAAGTAGCTAGAGAAACCTAAAGGCATAAAGAAGGGAAGAAAAACATGAAATCCCCTAGGAAAAACAAGAAACTATCCCAAAAAAAGAGAACCACAACACAAAACTTAGCAATAAGGGAATTATAACCTTTCTCCTCAGCAACTACTAGAAAAATACCTCCCAACACAAAAAACCTAAGGCCAACAACTTCACCAGCAAAAATAAACGTCCATATCCCACGAATAGAATCTCCACCAAGAAAAACTTTCTCCCTATATGCATAAAGTTCTTCCCCTAAATGTGTCACTTAATACCAAGAAAGAAAAAAAACCATAAAAACCTCTCCAAAATTGGGGCACCACCTCCTTCTCAAGCCAAAGGGAAGCCAACAACAATAATCCCAGAAGCCTAGATGAATGAGCTCAAAGAAAAGCTAAATAGGTCATTATCCTCATCATCTAAATCTCCTTTGTCCTTTGCAATGCATGAAACCCTAGTAGTTCCCAACACTATAATCCCACTCTTGCTCTGACCCACAATTTTTAAATTTTTTTTTTTACATGGTTTGAATCAAGGATTTAGGCATTACAAGTATGAAGCCTCGTCATTTCTCCAATATTCTTCTCAAGGTCAATCATTCTACATTGTTAACATGGTAGAGACAAACTTGTGAGGTTTCAGCCTTGGTTGTAGGCATTATATGAAAGAATCTCCCTACCATTTCATTAAAGGGTCATCCACAATATTACATTATAGTTAGTTTTAGTTAGATTAATATTTAACATACTATGAGTTATTTAATAGTTAGTCATCATGATATTTTCTCATAGCTAAGGTTTGGAAGTTTTGTTTGGGAAATGAAAGGCTATAAAAGCCTATTTTGTTGGTATGAGAAATTATCTAATTAATAAAATATAATATTAATATATTATTTCATATTTATTATGTAAATATGGTTTAGTTTTTTTATTATTTTCCTACTTTTCTATTTTTAATAGATTTCTAAGATACCCACTTATAGGCATGTCTCTTAATCATATTATCATGGAACGATCTATATCAACATTCTCAATTTGAGTATTTGTGAATTTGGAATTAGTACATGGCATCAAATTAGAGAACTTCAATATATCACACAAATGTGTATTCCTCAAACTTTTAATAGAGCTAAAATTGTAACTATTTCCCATCGTTCACAAATCATAATCTCCTAAACTGATAAATCCAATTGTGCATATGTGACGCTTCAACTATACTAAACACCATGCTAAACACATTTTAATAACCTTGAAAGAGATAAGTCTATCACACCATCATTCATAAGCGGAAAGATTAAGGACACTTTGATACCAAAAGAAGGGAGAATAATGCTGAATTGATGTATTTGATGATGGCCAAGATAAATTTATATAATTTGAAACACTCCTTTATAATTGCATAGTTGACAAGGAGTGAATGATTTTTAATGGATGATAGCTTAATGGGCATTAGATTATTTTAAATACTATAATATGATAACATATGCTAACATGTTTTAGATTATAAAGGATTTTAGGTTCCTTTCAAAACCTATTTTCCCCTTATAAATTAAAAGTTTTAAATAGTTAGTACCATTTTCCTATTTGTGTTTTCTAAATTTTTTATAGCAATTGACTTTTACAAGGTGTTGATATTTTTATATCATAATTTATTGCATGCTTTATTTGGGGGGGGGGGGGGGGGGGGGGGGGGTTACTTATGCCTTAACATTTAAACTTTATCACATTGTTGGTAAGATTGTTACCTTCCTATAAGTTTCACATACACAATTCTTAGTAACCATTTATTACTTGTTTATTTATTGGCTATTAGTCAACTGACTTTCAACCAATCAAAAATGACTATTTATTTGATTTTAAAAAATCTAAAGTCTAGATGTGATTTTTTATTTAATAAATTTTAAAACCATTTTCATGAAATTTTATTGGTTTAAAACATTTTGTGTTATAGGGATGAATTTGAAGGAGACTTTTTTGGTTGTCAATTTTAATAATTAAAAAGTTTACCATCTTAAACTTATTTTCTGTTTGAATTATTTTTCCTGATTAACAGAATTTATGGGATTTTCTAGTTGCCATTTTTTAAATTTAAATATTATTATTCATAATTTTTTTTTCTTCCCGTTTGAAGTGTTTTTCTTCGATTTCCCATAAATTTCACTAGATTTTCTCATTTTCTATGCAACCCTTATAGATTATTTTATCTCAAAGTTATATTATGCTTATATTAACAAAAAAATTATGTTTATCAATTTTGTTTTGGCAAAAGGGAAAAACTCGTAACCTAAGTAGACCAAAGAAAAATGCATATTAGAAAATATAGATCCTATACTATAGTCTAAGTCCTTATACTTATGAGAGATATCCCCTTAATACATAGAAAAATATCCCTGAGTGTAATACGTGAATACCAATTAAACAAAATTTATTTGAAAAACTAAGACAATAACGACATTATATTTATATTTTACATTATATGATATTTTTATTATATAGTAAATTAAACGAATGTGAGTATTCAATATTTATAGTTATATCATTTATTATATTAATCGTTATTTTGATTACATGTTATTACCCAAAAAAAAAATATAATATAATATAATAAATGCTAATCTAAATTTTATTATATATAATATTATCTAAGATAACATAATATTATATTGAATTATATTTATTGTATTATAATATAATCTTTTTAATGTAAGATATATGATTATATTATATAATTTAAGTATCAAATAATAATGTAATAAATATATTAAATTGTACTATCAATCTTAATATATTTCATTAAATAATTTAAATATAAAATAAAAATATATTATAAATAATATATAAAAATATGAATCTATATATATAATTGAGGCTTGGTAATAAGGATTACAATTTATGTAGGATTCCAACAGAGTTATTTATTATTATTGTTGGCATAACAATATAATTGTGATGAAGGGGAAAACTAATATGGATTCGAGCGGGAACAGAGGAGCGGCTAGGGTTTCAAGTAGCAAAGGGAGCCATGGGGGAATCACATTGGCGGTAGAGGATGATGGTTATGGTGATGGTGATCCCTAGTGGGTTATGCGGTAGACTTTCACTGCAGGGCACTTGGCGTTTTGCCTCTTTGGCATGGACTGCTTGCGGTTTTCGTTTGGTGAAAATTGGCTTTTGGAAGAAGAGTTCCTTGTTAGGGTGGATGGCAGAGCTTATGTGGTGGTGGTTCGTGCCCTCCATGGCCTTTCTAGGGAGTGTTTCTACTCCCAACTCTATTTTCTCGCCTTTGGATGGCTCTATGGTCTTCTGGCCAGGATTCATCCTTTGCCCCATTTTGCTTGGTGAAGGGGCTTTGTTGGGTGGTTTGGAGGAGTGGGCTCTTGGGAAATTCCCCTTTGTTTTGGGGCTTCCCTGCTAAGGCCTCTTAGCATTGTTTTATTGTGCTTCTCGAATCTTGTTTTTCTTTACCTTGTGGAGCAGAGTATGGTTGTGGGGAGCTTCCCCAAGCTGTTTAAAGCTCATGTTTATGTGGCTTTTGATGTTGTATTTTCCCCTTTTCCCCTATGGACTCCTATGGAGGTGGGGCATTTTTAGGTGACTCTGGTTAAGGTATGGCCTGACTTTCTTCTGTCCCTCTCTTCTTGACCTCGAGTGGGTTTCTCTTGGCGATGTCGAGACTAGTAGATGAATAGTTTCTTTTGTGGGAAGATCAGAGGTTTTTAAGGATTATCTTTCTTCTTTTTCTCACATTATTACCTCTTTGGTGTTCGCCTCTAGAGGGATTCTTTTGGTTTTGGGAACCAAGTCAAAACCCTTGCTATTTTTCCTAGAGATCTTTAAAAGTATATCATCTATTCTAGCTATCCTTTTAGTGGCTATCGGTCTGGGTGTGGGGAGCCAACTTCTTTCCTAGTTTTGGATTAAGTTGTAGCCCTCCTATTTTGGATAGCATGGTTGTCTTCTCCTAGCTTCTGTGTGGATGGTGTGTTTGTGCTACTGGGTTTTAAGTTTTTTTTATTTGAGCAACTAATTGTCTAAGTGGGGCTTTAGATCCCCCTCAAAATCAGAGTGTATAGGGCTCAATGGCCCCTTCAAAACTTGGTTCCATGGCACTGTGGTGGCATGTTTTGTTTGTTTGGCTCTGTCCTTTCAGCTTAGGCACTATTTATGATCTTTCGCTCTATTTTTGGTTTCAGGCACCCTTCAAAACCTGTTTTACTTAATCAAAAACTATATAATTGTGATGCATGTCTTGTTGAATAACTGTCCAAATATATAGTTGATAGACTATCTTTGGCATGTTGTATAAAGTAACATATTATTACAAAATAAAATTATCAATACATTTACCTCCATGTTAAAAAATAGTATTAGAGCAGTTTTTAGTTCTCTCTCTTGTGACTATGAGAAATGGTAGCCTATCTCAAAATGATGATATGAATTGAAAGCTTGTAATTCAAAATTTATAATCCTTCAATAAAAATGTGCATGTATCATTTGGTTGAGCTTGATACATTTTTGAAGGAATTAGGCATTAATGATATTAAATTTACTACATTTTTAAATGATTTATCTATTATCATTTCTGTTATGGAGAGTAATGAAGGATCTCATAGAAACCACATGGGGGCTTCACATAGTGAACCTAAATCATAGCATGTGTGTTCGTGGAATACTAAATAATATTTTCAAAAAAATATTGCCCCAAACTCCTTTTTAGTCACCCCCTCCAATACTCACCTAGTACTCACTCCACCTATTTTTCTGTATAAGGCCCCACCCACTGCCCCAAAAAAACTCCCCTCCCCCCTATTCAGGAAATATATTGCCCCACTTTTCTGCCCATTTTAGTGTTATCTCTATAATATATTTTTATAATTATTTTAGACAAAGTCATATGAAGTAGAAGATTCAATTGATGAAAGGAAGAAAAACAAATATATGAGTACTCAGTAATGTACACCGAGCAAGGCAATGGAATTGGTAAAGCACAGACACTACACCGAGAGCACATAGTTTACCACACACCGAGAGCATAGACAGTACACCGAGTTGATAGTTACTGAGTATTGAAGGGAAAGTTAACCAAGGGAAGAGAAGTTACTCTACCAAGTTACTTAATGGATTGCAAAGAAATAAGGATACATTTAATACAGTGAAACACTATTAATTGTGATTCCACAATGCATAATGATGAGTTTTTTACACAATCAACGATCAAAATAATTCAAAGAGAAGATCTGAGAAGCAAATTAAGTGTTTAATCAAAGATTTCCATTTACAAGTAAAACACCAAGTAACGAGGTAAAAGTGACACAATCACCAAGCAGAAAAGTAGATCTAACGGTCAAAATAATATATCAACGACCTAATGCATAAGATTAAGAGGAAATAAATCTTATGCTTAATGAATGATTTAAAGAGAGAGAGAGAGAGAGAGAGAGAGAGAGAGAGAGAGAGAGTCTTATACTGAAGAAAAAAAATCAGAGCAGAGAGCACCAAGTTGATATATTGCTACAACAGAGAAAATCTTAGCAGTGTTACAGATTGTAATTCAGGCAACACAAGTATTTGAGAGTACATAGAGACTGATCAGTAATTGAAATTGATGTAATTATAGAAAATATTTGTAAGTTGTTAGTACTATTGTATTGAGATCTAGAAATCTAAATACTAGGTAGATCTTAACCGATCTGATTTATCTAAAACCTTTAACAATGTACATCTCTAAGAGTAGAGATTGTAAAAACCTCTAACCAGGTACATCTAACAATTATTTGCACACTCTTAACCAGGTAAGCTATCAAAATGGCTAAACTATGTAAGCTCTAACTGATTACCCTTTGTAATGCAATTAGTGAAGGTTGTGAGTGTCATCCCCTCCATAGTTTTATCCTCTAACCAAGTATTTCTGCGTAAAAAAAATCATGAATTTATGAATTCATTTACTTGAATGTTTGCATGTTATGTTTTATGTTTTATTTCAGGTTACTCAAATCGATAAACAATAGCATGAGTATAGAATTTAAGTTATAAAATTTTTTGTGGTACTGATTCACTCCTCCCCTCTCAGTCCTGACTTTCCATAATCATTCCAACAATTGGTATCATAGCTATTACTCTTTAGTTATAGGGTTTGAACATCTAAGAGGTAAAGATCCTGGTCATGGAAAGTTTTAAGCAATTCAAAAGACTTGATGGTCTTGAATCCAAATTGGAAGGTGCAAGAGAGTTAATCATTGATCTAAAGAAGAAACTTGAGAGATCTCTCAGGGTTAGATTGAGAATTTATGATGAACTAAAGGCTACACAAGTATAAGTTGATACACTTGAAACAACATCTGAAGGTTATGTTACTTATGAATCCGAGATAGATATAAAAGAACTACTAGAAAATAATGATACACTTACCAAGCAGTTGGACCTAATGAAGATAGATGTTGAAACTAGTATGATCTGAAGAAGAAAATTGAGAGATCTCTCAAGGTTAGATTGAGAATTTATGATGAACTAAAGGCTACACAAGTATAAGCTGATACACTTGAAACAACATCTGAAGGTTATGTTACTTATGAATCCGAGACAGATATAAAAGAACTACTAGAAAATAATGATACACTTACCAAGTAGTTGGACCTAATGAAGATAGATGTTGAAACCAGTATGATAATAATGAACAAATTTATTGAAGGAAAGAGGATTGCTAAAGATAAAAAGAAAATGGCAGAAGATAATAAAAGACAAGTTGAAATGAAGCTATTGAAAAAATATAATGAGATCATGAGAATGACAAAAGTTCACTATGACATGGCCGATCAACTTTTGAGTGCAAATCAAGATAACACTAGAAAAAATTAAGAACCAAGCATTGAAAGATGAAATTGAAAGAATGGAACAAAGACTGAAAGCTGAGAAAGATACAAATGCAATACTGAAAAGAAACAAAGAAGCACTGAAATCTTTGGATCAACAATTCAAGAATCATAAACAAAGAAATGAAAAAACATGTATTGGATTAAAAGAGGGCAGCACCACCAAGAAAGGAGAATCGTCAAAAGTGTCGAGAGATGAAAGTACTACATCCCCATCAAGACAAAAGAAGAAAAGTTGTAATTATTGTAGGAAGCCTAAAAATACTGCTAATGTCTGCATGAGTAGGAAAGGTAAATCATCGAGTACACCTAAGTTTGATGGTTATTGTTTTAGATGGAATAGGTATGGACATCAAGCATTTGAATGTAGAAGTAATCATGCTAACAATATAAGGAAACCTAAGTTTGATGGTTACTGCAAGAATTGTAATAAGTTTGGACACAAATATGGAGACTGCATAACAAAGAAAATAAATGACAATTGGAAGCCTAACCGAGAGAATTCCAAAACCAACCGAGCAAGCATTTCTATACTATGGGACTATAATACAAAAATTTCATGTTTATCTTCTGGAAGGTATGGACACAGTGCTGCAAATTACATGTTGATGAATGGAAGGAATAATATAAGAGCATGGGTAAATCCTGGCATGGCATGTTTTCATTGTCATAAGGTATGACACCTTATGAGGAATTTTAGATATCGAGGTGATGCACCAACCCAAGATGAATTTGAAGTAAAATCCCCTACCACTATTGAGGAAATCTAAGGAAAAATGAAAAAAAAATGGAGGAAAAAGAATCGGGATGAAGGGACATCATCTAGGAGTATAGACTACACCATCTCTACCAATTTGGTTACAGTGAGCTTCACCTAGTCACTGAGAGGTATGGAGGAACTACATGCTTATAATAAATCCTACTTCAATTCCTATAAATAGAGTTCAGATCCATATCAACATATTGAGATGCAATTGGATAAGTTGTATAAGTTTTGGATGAATATTTTTATATATAGCTATTTTGTTTAACTCGGTTAGGGAAAAGTAACTATATAGTTAGCTAAATGTTAAAAGGGACTTGAAAAGCATATTTAATGCAAATTAATTGAGCCATTGGAAACCCTAATTAAGGAAAAAAGTATAAATATGTCATTTTGCAAATCATTTGAACCTAAATTTTACAGAAGAACATCAAACATATTTACAGAGCGACTATCTTGAGCTAATTCAAACCAAGTACAAGGTATTTTGTGAATCTTTACAAGAGTTTCTAGAAACATTTGAGATATTTTCCAAGTTGAGTCTACAAATTCATGGTTTTTTGAATCATGCCCTAGTTTGTTTAGTCGAAACATTTGAAATTATCAATGGCACCAAAGTTACAGACACCTAAAGTTGTGAAAGAAGTAGAACCAGTAAATCAGTAATACAAATTACCCCCAACTATAAATACTGAAATAGATATGATGGGAGCCCTATCTTTGATACTGGTGAGATTTATTTTAATCAAAGATGTACACACATGTATATATTGCAAAATTGAGGATTTGTTCGAAGCTCAAATTGATACATCATTTAACAAGTTGTGCGAGAATGGAAAAGTGAAGGACAATCATATTCACCTAGAAGAAAAATGTTTGACATACGTTGTTCACTTACCAAGGGTTTTTAAGACAAAATGGATAACAATGGTACTTAGCTTAGTACATGACCAATTCATGTGGTTAGATGAACTTTTGAAGATCACTAAGGATATATTGTATATCATTACTATATTCCCCATTGGATACAAGCCCAAGGCCACAAAGTAAATCGACAAGGGTAAGCTCACCAAGCTCACTAAAGCACAATGGGATCTCAGAGGGATGAGAATATCTATATTGACAGACCCCAAGTTGTGGTATTCTTGCAATATCTTATCATATTGAGTATTCCAATCATCCTGAGTGGATAGTGTACTATGCGGAGCAATGGATTTGGCATACAAGTTAGTGAAGAAAGGACTTAAATTGGATGTATTGGAAATCTTGCTAAAATAATTAGAAGACAATACAAACACAATCAGGAAAGAAAAGAATAACACACTAAAGTTTGGTTCATTATTGGTATGTATTTTCTTCCATTGCCAAAATTCATTTCCCTCCATTGGAGATGTAGTTTGGATCCCTGGAAGACCTATTCTTTATCAGATAAATGAGTACATATAGATTTTAGGAGATAATTTTGATGCTATCATGTCTGGATATTTTCCTAAATTTTCAAGAAAGAATTCATAAGAGGTATAAGATACCACCTCAACTGGTTTTAAAATACCATGATAACATATGTTTTGACGTTGACACTGACACTTGTATTATCAAGGTTGTTGAGCCTAGAACCGAATAGATACAACCAAAAAGTTATGAACTAGATATAGATATTGGATCTCAACAGATTGAAGCACTACTTGCTAAACCTATTGATCCCAAATCCAAGAGGTATGACACATATGAAGAAGTGAAATTAAGGAATAAACACACCATTGTGATACCTAAGGTAGTCAAAAAGATAGAAAAGATGATTGACAATCTGTCAAGACATTAAGAGTGGATGAGACAAGTGTTGTTGACATAAATGATGAGAAAGCTATTGTTGGTGCTAAAAAATAACTTGCACTTATAAATTCACCGAGCACGAGAGGCACTGGAAGATACACTAGATCTTTAGTGAAACAAAAGGAAAGGGTAATTGAAGAAATTGTTCAACCGAAAGGTAAACCATACAAGAGAACTCTAGGAGGAAAGCCTTCTATAAGTTCACAAAGGAAGTTAATACTTGGTAAATATAGTGAGACTGAATCTGATGAGCCAGATAAATTAGTTCTAGTGGCTCAACTCTCACGAGATCCATACAGTCTTGATGAATTTTTGGAAGGACTAAAAGAATCGGGAGGATTCAGAGGATTTAGAATAATAAAGTATTTGAAGACAAATAAATAAGACAAGAAAAAGATAGAAGATGCAATTGTTGTGACATTACTGAGACATGTAGTGACTCCTATTGAGATTCCAAATAAGCTACATGATGAATTTTACAACAAAATTGATGCACGTTGGAAGTATGAAATTAATGCTAAGAAGGAAATAAGAGAAAGATCTCTTGTGCATACTATTCCATACCTAGAACTATCTAAGATTGAAGATGCATTAAAGGAAAATTCAAAAAAATTTGGTCAAGGGAAGAACCATAATAATCATGAATGGAGATATACTGTCTATGGACAGGGAATCTGATGCTAAATAGAGAGATATATTTGGTATATCTACTACCGAGCAACATGATGCATTGAAGAACCAAAGTGAAACCATCATTGATTAGATAAAAGAGTGCATAGGACAAGTAGACCCAATTGATCTTACTATTCATAATGCAAAAGTCATTATCGAAGATGCATAAGAGAAGATTGATCCCACAAAGGAATTGCCAAAAGATGTAGATGTAATAGATGTTGAAGTACCAGAAACCAAGTACATGAAAGTAGATGTTGCACCATTGCAGAGTAATAATCTTGTATTAGTACAAGTAAAAATATATTCTACTATGAAAATTGATACCACTATTGTTGCACAAGTTATGGCAACAAAGCCACCAATTGACACTGGAAATGTAAATGTTGCCAGACGATACTGAGACATAACAAAAGAAGGATACTGAGTTAGACGCTCAAACCAAAATAGAAGGAAATGAGTTGAACACACCAATGAGTGACACGTCAAATGTTCAGAATGATCCCAAGCTACAAGATAATGTATAAAAAGAAATGTTGTAGGAATCAATTAAAAAGAGAAGGATATAGAAAAAGAAGAAGCCAAACAATAAGAGGAACTAAAATCAGAGGAGAGAATAGCTTGTCACCATACTGAGTCACCAGATGAAACTATGGCATCACATTCTAAGCACTCTAATAGAGAGAGAAAACTTAGTGAGACAAAGAAGAGTAAGAAAAGGAATAAAATCATTGATTTGGGTGAGCCTATCATAATACTAGTAGGAGACCCCAAAAAAATGAATCCCAAGGAGTTGGATGTCTATGCAAAGATAGTTAGAAGAAAATATAAACAAGAAAAACTATTGCAGAAGAAGAAAAGCATTGATATTATAGAGGATGTGAAAGAATTTTTCTAGGAAATTATTCCTGAAGTCACTATTGATGAGATTGAGCCAATATTAGACCAAGTTTCTAGTCCAAAAAATGAAAGGACTGAACAAGGATATGACCAATTACATGTTGAAGATCCACAAGACATCAATGGAGAAAAAATTGATGGAGGACCTACTGAAGAAGATTTCTATAGTGAGGGTAACTCTTTCTGAGTTATGTTCCAACGTTGAAGAATAATTGTATTCCATCATTTCATTATTTAATAAAATTTGTATTCTTTCTAGATTTACCAAGGACATTAAGAAGAAAGAGGAAGATACCGAGAAAGAGATGACTGAGCAGCTTGCTAGGATAACTACCAAGCCTCAAGAATTAAAGACATGTTACTCAAAGATACAGGAACTCATGGGAGTTCATCTCCCATTAAGACAAGAAGAAGACAAGTTGAGACTACAGTTTCTTAAGCTGCAAGCACTAGTTATTCCCCACATCCATTAAATGCAAATACACCTGAAGAAAGGAAATGAACTAGCAAGTTTTCCATAGGTTAGCACCCCAAATACTATAGTTGATTTATCATCATATATAAATGAGCATATTGTGATATATAGAATCTCTAAGACACTTGGGAGGATGTACTAGCGAGATTGCAATAAAGGTATAAATACATTTTTCTATTTAAGTTTATTTTTGAGACTCTTTGTCAAAAAAGGGGGATTTATATAGATAGTCTGGAAATATTAAAAAAAAAAGAAAATAAAAAAGAGCAAGTAGAAAATAAACAACGTATACATGTGAAAAGGAGAAAAAGAAAATAATTTTACATATGTTGCATAATAAGTAGCATCCAAGGGGGAGTTACTAAGTTTTGATGACTTTAAACATTTCATCAAAAGACTCAACTAATGTGGAGAAGAGCCCCAAACTATATCAAAAAATCACTCAAAGGTGAAAAACACCTTCTACTCACCATACAATCTAGGGCTCTGTTAGAGTTCCCAAAACCCACACATACAAGGCTAGATTTAATACCTAGTCTTGAATACCCTTAAGGTACTCTTAAGTCACAAATAGAACCAATAAATTTAGGGATGGAATAGGGGTTCCACCAAGTTTAGACATCCTACTTAGATCCAATAAAAGACAAATCCCACACCCTAACAATCACGAGACACTGTTTTGACACCGAAGCCTACACAGGGCTAGAAGGAATAAAAATGGATTTATGGGGGAAAATTACATGGAATTCCACCCAATTAAGTATTGACAGCCCTTAGATGCTTCAATCCACTCACTAACAACACCCCCCAATTTAGCACTCTTGACCAATCTCCTAACTCTTGTTGTTCACAATTTCCTCCTAGGCCTAATTGAGCAATTAGGTCTCTTTTCAAAAACAAGTTTCTCAAATTCAATTTTCTTTCCAATAACTCTAATTGGAACATATGTAGGATCATATAAAACTACTAAATCCAAGGATTTAGTTCTTCATTCCACCCCTGGGCTGAGTTGTGCTTCAAAAACCACAATCAGGACAATCACATCTATATGCCTGTCCAGAGGGTTTAATGTTTTCTCTCTCCATTAACTACCTCCTGAGTTGAGACCAAAAAATTTTAAATTAAACCCTCCTCCCTTTCTTCCATCAATTCTTAGATTTTTCCCACGGTGGAGTGTCTGGGAAAGAGGATTTTCTTCTCAAAACCCTAGTTAGGGCCTCCCTACAACCAGTGGCTAATCAAAATGGCCTAAATTTTTATCAACACCACTTCAAGCCTTCAAACCACTTGAAAACTTATCATAAGACTTAGGGATAACTTTTAGTATCCTTAAATAGTGCATTGCGATCCATACAAATCTGTACAACTCTGATTAAAATCAAAATTACTAGAAAAATAGTTGATCTTTATTGATTTAAGCATAAAAATTTACAATGGACTGACTCAAACCTCTAGAGTAAGGTTTTCCAACCTTTTTATAAAATATCCAAATAGTTCTAATCGACAAAGGTGGTTGTGAACGTTGGATTTCAAAAGATGCAAATTTTGGACAAAAAGTTGTATTATGCAACATAACAACATTGAAAACTTTTGACAAAAGTTGTCAAATGTTAACAAACATGCAAAGTTAAGAGCAATGTGATGGGAGAGGCTTCGAGTAGGAAATAATTTTTAAAAATCAAGAGTTCCCCATTCAAGCATGGTGGTCTGGTTGGGGGTTCTGGTTTTGGTGCAGGTCTGGAAAATGTCATGGTGGGAATGGTTTATCCCTCAGTTGATTCTCTAGTACCTATTTTGGGTCTGGCATTGTAGGTGTCAGATCTTGCTCTGTGTGGTAAGGAGAATCTTTCTCCTTGCTAGGTGTCATGGCTTTCTCCTCGCCTTTGCTAGGGGTACCCGTGATTCCTTCAAAGGAAGTGTTGTCATGACCCTCGATTCTTGGCCCTCTGACTGCCTGTAAGAATATCTTAGGGAACGGGCCTAGCCCTTCTCTGGTGGAGAAGAAGGAATAAATAGTTGCACTCAAGGACCTACTTGTGGGGACCTGAGAAGAAACAAGCACTGATAGTGTCAAGGAAAACCCCTCCACTACCAAAAGGTGGTCAGAAATTTTCGTAGCAAAATCGCTGGGAAAGCCTTCATAACCTATAGTGGCTGTTAAGGCGGGTCTCCTGGTTGGTGAAGTTGCTATTTTTGTTCTAGATTCTCTCGTGGATCACTCTATTTCTATTATCGAGCTCACTCTAGTTGGTAAGTTTCTGGGTCCTTGACCCAATATTGAACTGGTTAGATCTTTTGTTAAGAAATGATGGAGTTTGAAGGGACAGGTAGACATTGTCGCTTTACCCAAAGGTTTTTTTCCCTTTGCCTTCTCTAATAAGGAAGATTTGGATTATGTTCTATGTGGGGGTCCTTTGATGTTTAGTATAACAGTTTTTCCCTTATGTAAATGGGCTCCAAACTAGGATTATTCTCAAAATTTCTTCAAGGCCACCCCGATCTGGGTAAGTTTTCCTGGATTGCCTGTCAAATACTGGAATGAGGAAGTATTTAAGGGTTTGGATTCCACCTTTGGAAGGGAGCTTCTTTATACTAACACTATGATGACAACCAAGTCCTGACTAGTTTATTCTAGGATTTGTGTTAATATTTTCCAGTTTGATAACCTTCCCTTGGTTATCAACATCAATTCTAAACTAGGTATTTGGAAGTAGGAAGTGGAATTTTAATCCCTTCTCTTTGTCTACTTCGTGTATCACAATATGGGTAATTGGGATAAGGACTATCCGAAGAAACTTTAAAATATTCTAAGATAGAAATTTATAACCCAAAACCTCCCAAGGAACCCAAACATGTCTGGAAGGAGAAAAATCCTCATTTTTTGGCTGAAGATGTTAGTGTTAACAAGGTGGATCTGGTTGTTGTAGGAAGCCAAGGAGATATGGTAGACTCTAATGGTCAAATTGACCTAGAAGATGGGGAATTTCTTGACTCTGTTACCCATGTTTCAGACTCTTTGATGAAAAGGTGCCTGTGGATGTTGTTGTTCCTATCTAGGCTAATGACATCAATGAGGAAAGAGCCTTGCTTACGGCTCAGATGGAAAGTAAAGCATTGGGGGAGGACTCTTTGCCAAGTAATATATAAAAATCAGAGGAGGAGGATTTCTCCTCTATTCCTAACACCCCTTCTAGGAGTGGAGATGAATACCCTATCATTTGTGATGGCCGAGACTTTCTAGATCTGAATGGGGCTCCTTGGACCACTCATTTAGGGAAGAAACAAAAATATCAACAGAAAAAGATTTCAACTCCTGGATGTAAGGGAGTTGTTACCCATAGTAAAGGTGATTGGGGATCTAAGATTCAAAGTTTTAGGGAAGATGTTGGATATCATAAGAAAACCCTAGGGAGAATTTCCAAAATAGCCATTAGGGAAAGAGAAAGTAAAAAGGATATTGTGGATGGTAAGCGATTGACCATCTAGGAAGTCTACACCCTGGCTAAGAAATGAAAGTTATTTTGTGGAACATTAGGTGGTTGAATGCCTCCCATAAGTAAGATATGCTTAGGAACTGATGACATGTAACTGATTAAATGTTTGAAGATGTTAAGTTGATGATCATGCAAGGCATTAAATCAGTTAATGTATTGTATTTTCATTGATGTCAACTTAATGAATTTTGTACAGTCATGTACATAATGCCAAAGACTTCAGAGAACCAAAGGAACCTAGGCTATGCTATCAGTAATGCATACAAGTCAAGTATTCACCAAGTGATTGCATACACCGATAGAGTGCACCCGGCGAATAGAGTACAAGAACAAAGTCACAGTGATACCTGATGAGAAAATGCAACATATTACCGATGAATAGGGTTACAGTATTGCCCGATGAACAAAGAACTGAGTAACCCAATGAATAGAAATTCAATTTTGCCCGACAGATGGAGATCATGAAACTAACTGGAGTCTCACTGATAGAATAGTCAGTTGTCACTAATGACTAACTGCAGTGGTGACCAACAGAACAAAGAGTTTAGAAAATGACAAAATATCTAGCTGGTAGAGATAAATATAGACTTAACTGGTTGTCTACATTATTTTATTCAACAAGAGATAAGTGATTGATTTAAAGTGTATTTGTACAATTTTCAAGAAGATATCTACGAGACAAATCAAGAGTTATGCTTTAAATCTAATTGGCTAGATTGTTTATCATGCCAAGAATCAAGAACCAAGAAGCAATGAATATTATGTCTATATAAGAGACAAGCTTAATTCATTTTTAAAAAATGACTAAGGGGAGTGAATAAAATTGAGGATGATGAAGAGAAACTGATGAAGAACAAATTCATATAGTACTGATCAAACAAGCTGAAGGAGAGCTAAGGAATTATGCAGACACTAACGAACAGTGAGCACAACATCACGGAGCAGAAAGTATGGAGCACAAAGGATTGAATTGATACATTGGTCGGAGAGGTAATGTACTTAAATAGATCTAGAAATCTGCAATTCAAGTTGCAATATGAATAGGTCATAGTGTTTCTGTTTAACCATTGAAGCATCAAGTCTCTTAACCAAGCAGGACTTAATAGTCTTCTATATATTGAGGTACATCTCAAGGAGTGCCAAAAAGGTCGATTCATGAGAGTAGAATTGGATTTTCCCAATACCTATTAAAAGTCTAAGAAAGAGGTTGATTAAAGGATGGTAGTAATAGATGTCTGATACTAAGTGACAACCTCTATGTATAAAATCCTCTAATAAGGTCACACTTAACAGTGTGTTTGTAACCTTTAACAAGGTTGGCTCCTAACAGGGCTCACTTCAGAAGAGTGAAAATTTAGGTATCGATACTAGTGGTTTTTTCCTATAACAGGGTTTTCATGTTAAAATTCATGTGTTATGTGTGTATGATTCATTTCTTTATTGTTTTGCATCTTACATAGCTAACTCTAGATTGATCGGTATACTCTACTTATTTGCTGAGTTTCGGTAAATAGTTATACTTCTTATCAGTAATCAAGAAAGAATAAGGATTGATAGAAAAAAATGATAGACAGTTAATCATTATTAGTATTTCATGGCATTCATCTTGTAGGGACATAATAATCTAAGATTTATTGATTGGTGGTTAAGTTTGAAGGATAAATTTTTGAGGCCACTGATTCACCCCCCCCTCTCAGTTATTACTAATAATTGGTATCAGAGCTTGTGTGCTTAGAAAGGAGGTTTCAAGACCTAAGCTAAATATCATAAGATGA
Organism: Thuja plicata; assembly: GCA_018584345.1. NCBI lineage: Eukaryota > Viridiplantae > Streptophyta > Pinopsida > Cupressales > Cupressaceae > Thuja > Thuja plicata. The sequence goes on along the minus strand of MU226402.1, from coordinate 218,297 downwards.
ATAGACAATATGTGCCCAAGTTGAAAAAAGATAATTTTGCTTCATGGGAGAGTAGAATAAGACTCCACTTATCAGGTATTGGTAATGATGTTACTCAATACTTAGATACTGAATATGTGTTGCCCACAGGAGCACCAACAGTTGAAAAAATGAGAGAGAAGCATGAGGACAATGTTATGATGATAGAACTTGCTTCCTCACTCCCTGATGCTGAATTTGAAGATGTCAAAACCTGCAAAACTGCAAAGCAGATGTGGGAAAAATTAGCTTGTACATGGTGGTGACAAGAATGTTCTGAGAGCCAAGACAGAAAGCCTTAGAGGAAAATTTGATGATCTCAGAATTAAGGAAGGTGAAAACATCATAGAGTGCAACACAAGAATCAAAGAGGTAGTCAATGCTATCTGAGGAGTTGGAGGTATTCTAGAAGAATACATAGTGGTAAGTAAAATTCTAAGAACCTTAATGCCTACTTATGATATTAGAGTATCAGCCATACAAGAGATGAGAGCAGTGGAAAATAACACTGTCACTCTAGATAGTTTTATTGGAAGACTAGTTTCATTTGAGATGAATAACTTTGCTAATAGTGTCTTACCAAATATAGAGTCTGCATTCAAATCTTCTTTGAGAATAAGTAAATCAAGTCAAAAACACACTATGAGAAAAGATAGTGATAGTGAAAATGAAGAAGGTGATCTTGACAAAATTGGAGCACTTATGGCAATAAGAATGCAGAGAGGAAAAGGTAAATACAAAGGTAAATTACCACTTGTTTGTTTTTATTGCAAAGAGATTGGACACTTTGTTGCAAGATGTACTAACAGAAGAAAAGATAACAGAGATAGATCTTTTGAGAAGAAGTATAACAAAGGTGATCACAAAAGCTACCGAAAATCAAAAAGAAGAGATTCCTGAGACTATAAGGACAAAGGAAAGAAGGCCAGTTACCTAGCTAAATGCAAATATGAAGACACTAACACTGAATCTGATGAAGACATCGAGATGGTATTTGTGGCAGTAAAAGATGATTGAGATGATGATGAGGAAAGGTATGTAGAAACAACACTCATATCTAAGGTTAGTAAAAATGATGTCTGGATCATAGATAGTGGCTGCACTCACCATATGACTGGTGACAAGCAAAAGTTTTAGACTTTTGAATACTATAAAGGTGGTTCAGTAAGAATTGGTAATGATACACCTTGTCAAGTTGAAGGTAGATGAACTATTATGTTGAATAACCAGATAAAATGTGAAAATTATTATTGGGTAAATGGATTGAATTATAATCTATTGAGTGTTTCTCAGTTGAATAATTCAGGTCACATATTAGAATTTGAAAATAAGAAGGCAAAGATCTTCAATAAATCAGGAAATCTGATTGGTACCGGTGAGCAAACAAAAGGTAACTTATTCTATCTGAATGATACTAACACCACTTTTTTGATTGCTACAAATGAAGACATATGGTTGTGGCACAAAATATTGTGTCATATATGTGAATTTTGACAACATGATGAAGATAAGAAGGATAAATGTAATAGGATTAACGACGATCATCAAGCCCGACAACATCATGTGTAACGATTGTTAAAAGGGTAAAATGAAAAAGTCTATTTTTAAAAGAAAAACCCATAAATCTAATGCAATTATAGAATTAGTCCATAGTAATTTATGTGGACCAATGAGGACAAAGAGTTATTATGGAGATAGATATTTTATTCTCTTTGTTAATGACTTTTCTAGAATGATGCAGTCATGTTTCTAAAAGATAAATCAGAAGAATTCAAGATGTTTAAATGATATAAGGCTATGGTAGAGAAGAAAAGTGGTAAGGATTCGAAATGATTAAGATTAGATAGAGGAGGGGAATTTATTTCAGATGAATTCACTAAATTTTGCAATGAGAATGGAATCAAAAGACAGGTCTCTACACCAAGAACACCACAACAAAATGGAATTGCTGAAAGGAGAAACAAATCAATAGTTGATTGTGCAAGGACACTGATGATAGAGAAAGGAATCACCCAAATATTCTAGAGGGAAGCTGTCAGTACTATTGTTTACACATTAAATAAATTACAATTGAAGAAAGACACCAAGAAGACACCTTATGAGCTTTGGTATGGTCACACACCCAATATAAGTTACTTCAAAAATTTTGGTAGTCAATGTTATATCTTAAAAGATGATAGAAATGGAAAACTTGACTCCAAGAGTGATGAAGGAATCTTCCTAGGGTATTCCACCAAGATCAAGGCTTATAAATTTCTCAACAAAGCCTCTAACAAAATTGTTGAAAGTGCAAATGTAAAGATGGATGAATTTTCAAAGAAGAATGAGAAGGAAATGACTAAAGAACTAGAGGACTACAATAGGTTTTCTTACAATGAGGGACCTAACACTCTACCTGACCAACAATACAGAGCTCCCGAGAAACAGATCATTGCACCTGAGCATCAGGCTGCAAATACCGACGGTCATTTTAATGCTCAAGATGATGAGCCAAATGATGAAGAATAGAATGAAAGACAAAATGATGATCAAGATGATAGACAAAGGATTGAACCTATACTTGCAAGATATGTTAGAAGGAACCATCCAGATATCGATATCATACGAGATAAGCAAGCTGGTACAAGAACAAGAAGTAAGTCTCTAAACACAAGTTATTTAATTTGTGAGTTTGAGCCAAAATCTGTCAATGCTGCACTTGATAATAAAGAATGTATAAGTGCTATGAATGATGAAATTGAGAAGATTGAGAAAAAAAAGACATGGTCACTTGTGCCAAGACCAAATGACAAGAATGTCATTGGTACTAAATAGATATTCAGGAATAAGATGAACAAGAATGGAGAAGTCACAAGAAATAAAGAAAGACTAGTATGCAAGGGGTATGCACAAGAAGAAGGAATTGACTATGGAGAAACCTTTGCACCCATTTCTAGGCTAGAAGGAGTAAGGATATTACTTTCTTATTCTACACATAAAGGATTCAAGTTATATCAAGTGGATGTCAAGTTTGCATTCCTAAATGGAAAACTTGAAGAATAGATATACATTGAGAAACTAGAAGGATTTGTAGATCCAGACAAGAGAAACATGGTATGTAGACTTCAAAAAGCCTTGTATGGATTGAAACAAGCTCCTAGAGCTTGGTATGAATGACTTCATTCCTATCTTATAAGTATTGGATTTGTAAGGACTAGTGAAAACAATAATCTTTATTTGAAGGAAGATATTGATGCTAACACTTTGATTGCTAAAATATTTGTTGATGAAATCATATTTGGAGGCAATGATATGCTATGCAAATCATTTGCTAATGAGATGAGAAAAGAATTTGAGATGTATATGTTTGGAGAGATCAAGTTCTTTATTGGTCTACAGATCATGCAACAATGTGAAGGTATTTTTATTACATAGTCCAAATACATTAAAGAGGTCCTGAAAAATATTCAAGATGGAAGATTCTAAACCATTTGGAAAATCGACAGCTACTGGATGTAAGTTGACAAAAGAGGACAAGGAACCAGAGGTAAATCAGACTTTGTATAGATCAATGATTGGAAAACTCATTTATGTTGTACGCACTTGACCAGATATTGCACATGCAATAGGAATAGTTGTAAGATTTTCTACTAATTCCAGAGAATCACATATGACTGCTGTGAATATAATTCTAAGATATCTGAAGAATAGTGAGGGATATGGCTTGTAGTATAGAAGGGAAGAAAAATTTGAACTTAAGATGTTTACCAATGCTCATTGGGCTACAAACATTGATGGCAGAGAGCACAATGGGAGGAGCATTCTTTATGGGTGATAGACTTGTCACATGGATTACCAAGAAGCAAGGACGCATCTCACAATCTACTGCAGAGGCAGAGTATGTTGCTGCGGCTGCAAACTGCTCAAATATTGCATGGATCAAATAGTTACTGGAAGGTATGTATATGAATATCCTAGAACCATTGATTATCTATTGTGGTAATACCAGTGTAACAAACATTTACAAGAATCTAATCATGCATGCTAAGACTAAACACATTGCCATCAAGTATCATTATTTGAGAGAACAAGTTCAAGAAAAAGTAGTGATACTTGAGTATGTCCAATCCAAAGAACAATTAGCCAATATCTTCACCAAGCCACTAGCCAAGGATACATTTGAGTACTTGAGGAAAAGACTAGGGGTCAGACCCTTGTCTACCAGTCAATAAAATGACTAGAAGGTTGCACCAGCCTACATTTTATCAGAATATCATTCATGTTGATGCAAGCAAAGAGATGAACTTCAAAGATACATCTATATATAGATCTAGGTATATATCATCACCAAGCACCGGAGCATATTGTTGTGTTGCTGATGGATAAGGGAAATTCAATGAATATATTATGGATGGAGAGAAAAGATTGCTTGACATTAATGTAAGATATTTGTTTGGCATTGTTATCAAAGGGAGAGAGATTATCCATATTATCACATTCTTCAAAAAAGGGAGAAAGATTATCCATTATCACATTACTCCAACAAGGAGAGATTATATCCTTAGCGAGAGAGATTGTATGGAAAGATTATACAAAGGGAGAGTTGCTGACAAGAGAAAAAGACATCAAAAGAGAAGAACAGTTACAAGAGAGAAATTGACACAAGGAGAGAACACATCACATCAGAAGATAGAGAGCTGCAAGAATCAAATCTAAGCTAAAATAGAGCTTACCAATGATCAGACATTTATCGGTTAACAGATCAAAAAGATTGGTAGTTTGATGAAACTCAACTATTGTATTTCATATTGTATTAGAAATAGTGTAGTGTGATAATATAGTATGTTGCCATCAATTCCAAAGGGAGAGATTCATGACATGTAACTGATTAAATGTTTTAATATGTTAAGTTGATGATCGTGCAAGGAATTAAATCAATTAATGTATTGTATTGTCATTGATGTCAACTTAATGAATTCTATACGGTCATGTACATAATTCCAAAGACTTTAGAGAACCAAAGGAACCTAGGCTATGCTATTAGTAATGCATACAAGTCAAGTATTCACCAAGTGATTGCATACACCGATAAAGTGCACTTGATGGATAGAGTAAAAGAACTAAGTCACAGTGATACCCGACGAGAAAATGCATAGCATTACCAATGAGCAGAGTTACAGTATTTCCCAATGAACTAAGCACTTAGTAACCCAATAGACAAAAATTTAGTGTTTCCTGACAGACAGAGATCACGAAGCTAACTGGAGTCTCACAAAAGGAACAGTCAGTTGTCACCCACAACTAACTGTAGTGGTGACCAACAGAAAAAAGAGTTCAAAAAATGACAAAATATCTAGCTGGTAGACCTAAATATAGACTTAACTAGTTGTCTACTTTATTTTATTCGACCAAAGATAAGTGATTGATAAAAAAGTTGATTTGTACAGTTGTCAAGAAGATATCTATGAGCAAAATCAAGAGTTATGCTTTAAATCTAATTGGCTGGATTGTTTATCACCCCAAGAATCAAGAACCAAGAAGCAATGAATATTATGTCTATATAAGAGACAAAATTAATTTATTTTAAAAAGGGGATTAAAGGGAGTGAATAAAAATTGAGGATGCTGAAGAGAAATAGATGAAGAAAAACTTCATGTAGTACTGATCAAACAAGCTGAAGGAGAGCTACAAAATTTTGTAGACACCGACAAAAAGTGAGCACAACATCACAAAGCATAAAGTATGGAGCATGAATGATTGAATTGATACATTGGTCGGAGAGGTAATGTACTTAAATAGATCTGAAAATCTACAATTCAAGTTACAATATGAACAGGTCATAGTGTTTTAGTTTAACCATTGAAGCATCAAGTCTCTTAACCGAGCAGGACTTAACAGTCTTCTATATATTCAGGTACATCTCAAGGAGTGCCAAAAAGGTTGATTCATTAAAGTAGCATTGAATTTGCCTGATACATATTGACATTCTAAGAAAGAGGCTGATTCAAGGATGGTAGCAATAGATTCCCGATACTAAGTAACAACCTCTATGTATAAAATCCTCTAACAAGGTCACACTTAACAATGTGTTTGTAACCTTTAACAAGGTTGGCTCCTAACAGGGCTCACTTTAGAAGAGTGAAAATTTGGGGTACCGATCCTAGTGGTTTTTTCCCTTAATAAGGTTTCCAAGTTAGAATTCATGTGTTATGTGTGTATGATTCATTTCTTTACTATTTTGCATCTTACATTACTAACTCTGGATTGATCGGTATGCTCAGCTTATTTACTAAGTTTTGGTAAATAGTTATACTGCTTATCGGTAATCAAGAAAGAATTGGGATTGATAGAGAAAACTGACAGATAGTTAATCATAATTAGTATTTCATGGCATGCATCTTGTAGGGACATAATAGTTTGATATTTATTGATTGGTGGTTAATTTTGAAGGATAAAATTTTGAGGCCACTGATTCATCCCCCCCCTCTCAGTTATTACTAATAGGAACTTGGTTAGAGATCACAAACCTGATATCATTCTTATTCAGGTGAGAAAAATGGTAAAAGAAAAGGTGGAAAAAATTAGAATCTTCAAAAATGGTGGTTTTGTTGGCTCTAGCTCTGATGGAGCCTCGGGTGGTATTGCGGTTTTTTGGAACCAAAATATTATTGGAGGTGAATTTTTAGGGAATGATTTGAACTATTTGAGTATTAAATTTCTCCACCTTAAGTTTGATTTTGAATGGATTACTACTAATATATATGCACCAAAATCCAAAGTTGGTAGAGCTAGGTATTGGAAGCTGGTTGAGAATCAAAGGCTTTCTTTTTGTGATTCTCCCTAGCTGGTTATGGGAGATTTCAACACTCCCTTGAAACATAATGAGAAGTTTGGAGGGGTTGATAACCAATTTCAACTAGAGGGTTGAGTAGAGCTTATGGATTTTGTTAATAAATAGGCTGTCATTGATATCTATCTCCAAGGTGTTAATTTCACTTGGTCAAATAGAAGAGTTGGTATGGATCTTATTTAGGTATGTCTTGATCATGCTTTGATCTTTGGTTTTTGGTTCAATAGCTTTTGTTGTTCTCTCTCCTCCACCACAAAAGTTGGGTCCAATCACTTCCCTATCTGCTTTGTGGCTTATCTAATGAAGGTTAAGGGAAACTTCCCCTTTAGATTTGAGAAAATGTGGATTGATCACCTGGAGATTGAGAAGAGAATTAAGGATTGGTGGAATGTTAATATTCGGGGCACTTCTATGTTTAGGGTGTCGAAGAAACTCCAACATATTAAACATAATATTAAATCTTGGAGTAAGGAAGTGTTCACTGACATCTTAAAATCTAAGCTTGATCTAAAAAAGGAACCTGATGTTATTTAGGATGCCATCCAACAGACTGGTATGTGTCAAGATCTTAAGGATAGGGAGGAGATTCTATTGGCCAAAACTCATAATATTATATCTAAAGACAAAGTGTACTAGCGATAAAGGTCAAGTTCGCTATGGCTAAAATATGGAGATAAGAACATGAGGTTATTCCATATGTCAGCTTCAAAACATAGAGCTTCCAACATAATTTCTAGACTTAGGGTGGACTTTGGAGTGGTATCTAACGATAAGGATATTTATTTGGCTATGGTTTCCTTTTTTCTTCTCTCTTATCTAAATGTTTTTTCTCTCTTTGGATAACCAATCCTTGCTTCTTGATTCTATGTCGACCATTCTTGATGATGTCACAAATCTGAAGCTGACTGCTATTCTGTCCTCAGAGAAAATCAAGCTGGCTTCTTTTTCTTTTGAGGGTGATAATTCCCCAGGACTGGATGGGTTTCCTCTATTATTTTTTCATAAATTTTGGTACATTGTGGGTTGGGATATCTATAATGTTGTCAAAGAACTCTTTGGGTCTAGAACTATACTTAAAAAAATTAATGCTACTTTCATTTCTTTTATTCCCAAAATTCCTAGCACTGATTTGGTAGATTCCTTTAGGCTGATTAGTTTATGTAATTCAGTGTACAAAATGCTTTCCAAGGTTCGCACTCTTAGACTATTGGCTATGCTTCCTTATATCATCTCCCCCTAGTAGAGTGTTTTTGTTCTTGGCAGGAAAATTCTTGACTCTATAAAAAAGGTGCATGAGGTCATTCATTCTACCCTTTCCTCTAAAAACTTTGGTTTCCTGTTGAAACTTGATCTCTCAAAGGCTTATGACCGGGTGGATTGGGATTTTTTGATCAATATTCTTCGATCCTTTGGGTTTTGTGATAAATTAGTGTAGCTAGTTTTTTAGCTCATTAGTACTTCTATGGCTGCAGTTATTGTGAATGGTTCCTTTTCTAGATTCTTTAAGAAATCCAGAGGGCTCCGTCAAGGTGATCCCTTATCCCCAATTATTTTTTCATTTTGGCAGAAGGTCTCGGTCACTACTTTCAAAGACTGGAAATTGATGGATCTTTAAAGGGCTTTATTCCTTCCTCAGCTTCAAGGCCTTGCTCCCATGAGAAATTTGTCGACAACACGGTTATTATGGGTTCTTCTTCTATCCAGGAAGCCAAAACAATTAAACAGGCTCTTTTTATTTATTCTTACGCTACAAGTCAAATGGTTAATTGGAATAAGATCTCTGTATTTTTTATTAACACGTCGAAGGATAGCACAAAATTTCAACAGTAATTGGGTGTGAAATTGGTGTTTTGCCTGCCACCTACCTTGGTCTTCCTTTGGGCTTAAAACCTCCCAATTCTTTTTGGGCGGGTATTGTTGATAGATTCAATAGGAAATTAGCTTGTTGGAAGGGAGCTCTGCTAAGTCAAGAGAGAAAAATTACACTCTTGAAGGCTTCCCTGTAGAGCCTCCCTATCTATACCCTTAGTCTATTTAGAATCCCTCATAAGTTTAGAGATATCATTGAGAAGATTCAGATAAATTTTCTATGGTCATGGGTGGAAAAAAGAAAGAGATTGTCTTTAGTTTCTTGGGACAAGGTGTGCACTCTGAAGAAGTGGGGAGGATATGGGATCTGCCCTTCAAGAGTTCACAATCAGGCTCTCCTAGATAAGCAAATTTGGAGAATCTCTGGTGAGAAAAAAGAGTGGAATGAAATTATTCACAAAACATATCTCTTATCCTTCCCTCATATTTTAGATTTTATGACATCTGATGTGAAGGTACAGTGCTATTTATCTAGAATAGTATTCAACATGCTAAGGAGAGGGCTTTCATAGGTTCTATGTGGATTTTGGCTGCTGGCAGGAGAATTAAATTCTAGGAAGATTGCTGGCTTAAAGATTGTCCTTTGAATTCTATTCTTGCCCTCCTACCTTTTACTAATATTTGTTTATATAGATTTGGTCTATGGGTTAAAGATTACTAGAGACACCATTCTTGGGTTGATCTTTTGGTTGTGGAGTTTTCGCTTAAGCCTTTGATGCTAGATCTAAATGTTTCAAAAGAGGATACTTCCACAGACGATGCTCTGATATGGGGTACACACTACCTTCAGGAGTCTTCTCTTTAGCTTCTACATCTGAGATTTTTTTTGAAATCGTTGGACCCTCGTCCCTTTTGGGCCCAGGTTTGGGATAACCGGTTAATTCCTAAAAATAACATTTTTTATTCGCTGGTTTTATAAAAAAAGATTCTTACTATTGATAATCTCCAAAAGAAAGGCATGATTCTGCCTAACAGATGTTTCTTGTGTAAGAATGTTGAGGAGTCATTTTACCATATGGATTTCAACTATCGACACTCATGGGAAGTTTGGAGTCTCATTTTACAAATGTTGGAAGATCTGTTGGGTTTTCCTAGATAATTTGGAGGATTTCTTCACTCAGTGGATAAATGCTAAGGTTCCAATGGACAGGTTGATGTGGAACATTATTGCCCCTCATGTTATTTGGAAGCTTTGGAGATAATTCAATGACGAAGTGCTTAGAGACACTGCCCTTCCTCCAGTGGTGGTTGTATAAAAGATTAAGAGAAGCATCAAGGAGAACTGTAATATCACGAATGGTGTGAAGTTGGATTTTCTTGCTGGAGTTAATACTGCTGGCACCAAAGTTAATTCCACTTCCTAGTAGGATAATGTCATTTAGCTTTCCCCCCTCCTGGCTGGATTAAAGCCAATTTTGATAGGGTGGCAAAGGGAAATCCAAGCTTGACCATATGTGGTGGTATTATTCAGGATGACAAGGCCAACTATCTTGTTGTTGTGCCATTCACTATTGGCATCCAAACTAACCACGTGGCCAAGGCTATGGATCTCCTTCAAACTTTAAAATTTTTTTAAAGAGGACATGCCTTCGAACGTGTGCATTGAAGGTGACTCTAAGAAAATTTTAAACTGCACTAAATGGGTGACTTAACCATCATGGTCTAATAAGGCAATTATTGTCGAGGCTCGAATAATCATTAATTCCTTTAAGCAGGTCATTATTTCTCATAAATTTAGGGAGGCCAATTGTACTACTGATACATGGGCCAGCATCATAGTTAGAGCTGAGGACATCATGACTTGGCATTTTTGAAGTGATTTCACCATCGATTTGAAGGCCAAGTTGGTGTTCAATATGAATCACAACAAAAGAGAAGATTTTGAAGATCTTAAAAAGCTTGGATGAAAAGATGCAAGTTAATTAAAGTGGTTTAAAGGGTTACAGAAAGTCTCAACTTTCCTGAGGTGCCTAAGTGTAAACACATGTATATCTACATTTTGATCAATTTGAATTATGCCATTGTGTCCTATCTCTATTTTGTTTGTGCCATTTCTGTTGAGATTTTGTTCTTTGAGGACAACATGGGTGGAGAGCTTAACCACAGGGAGCAGAAGAACTGAAAAAAATGGAAGAAAAAGAATGAGGTATGGAATAAGCACATGAAGGGTGGGATTATCACGTATATGGAGCACCTTCATGGGTTCAAAGATGAAGTTACGAAGGCTTTTGTTGAGAGATGGAAGGATGGTATTGTTACTATTGGGGGAATGGCTATTAAAATTACTGAAGATCTTATTGCGAAGGTGTCTCAGTTGAATACCAAGGGTATGAAGTTTTATAGAGATAAGAAGACCTCCTAAAAGGTCATTCTGCACTTCCCTCCTGAGATTAAAATCCCAAATATACAAGCTCTTCCTACATAAAAACACATTTCTCCAAATTTATAAAGAGCTTTTCTTCATGCAACCTATTTAGGACCAAGGTAAGATGTTCCAAATGTTCCTCCTTATTCTTGCTAAAAATAAGGATATTATCAAGGTACATTATGAAAAATTTGCCAAGGAATGTTTTGAACACTTCATTCATGAGCCTCATGAATGTGCTAGGAGAATTTGATAAGCCAAAGGGCATCACTCTCCACTCATACAAGCATTCACTGGTTTTAAAGGAAATTTTCCAGTTATCACCATCCCTAATCCTTATTTTGTGGTAGCCACTTTTCCAATCCACCTTGGAGTAGTACCTTGCACCTCCTAAATGACCAAATAGATCTTCTATCCTAGGAATAGGTAACCTATACCTAATTGTGATTCTATTTATTGCTCTAGAATCAGTGCACAACCTTCATGTGCCTTCCTTCTTAGGAGCCAAAATAGCAGGTACTACACAAGGATTGATACTTTTAGTTATCAATCCCTTAACTAGGAGTTCTTATATCTATTTTCCATCTCATTATATTTCTCTAGGGTCAACTTATATGCTGCCTTGTTTGGTAGAGTTTCTCTTGGAATCAAGTCTATACTGTGGCTTATATCTCTGATTGGGGGTAATTAATTAGGTAAGTCCTTGGTCACAATACCTTTGTACTATTCAAGTAGATTTGCTAATTCCTTAGGGCCTACTATTCTCATGGGTTTTACTTCCTTCTTGACCTTCTTAGGTCTGTCACCTTAGGTAAAATTATTAGGGCATAACAAGGGGTCTTTTCTTCTTTCAAGGTTTTTAAAAATTCCTTTTCACCTACAAATAAATGTTTCGAATCTCTTTGTTCTTCTGCAGTATTAGAAAAGGGTAAGAAAGTTACCCTTTCTTCTTTGTAGTTGATTGAATAGGTGTTCAATCTTCCATCATGGTGACCCTCCACATCATATTGCCAAGGCCTCCCATGTAGCAAGTGGTAGGCATCTATGGGAAGAATGTCACAGAAAATTTTGTCTTTGTACTTTCTAAGTTTGAACTCCACCCATGCTTGCTCCTCTATGACAGTATGTTGGTTTTTTATGAGCCATGACACTTTGTAAGGTTTTGAATGTGGTACCCTCCTCATCTTCAACTTCTTTACTCCTTCTTCAGACACTAAGTTATCCATAGACCAACTGTCTATCACCATTTTCAACACTTTGTCTCAACTCTTGTAGGTGGTTCTAAATAAACTCTTTCTTTGATGGGGTTCTTGAGTGCTTGGAGCCTTCAATAATGTCATTCTCATCATGAGGAATTCTCCTTCTTAAGTTGGTGCATAAGACCCATGTGCATTGTCTCCCTGATTGTCTTCATCTCTAACTAAGTTTTCCCTTCTCTTTGTCTGGTTACTTGCCTTCTCTAGACACTTGGATTCTAAGTGCCCTAGTTGGTTACATCTGTAACATCTTGGAGGTCCTGAACTTCTCCCTACAAATATTCCCCTTGAATATCCTCTTCTCCCCCTATAGGAGCCTCTAGAATTACTTTCCCCAAAGGAGTTATCTTGACTACTTTCTCCAATACTTCTAGGAGTTTCTCCTCTCCCACTGTTGGTTCATCTTCCTCTACTACCAAATCCTCTTTGGCCTCTTCCTCTCCCACCTTGCTCTTTCCTTCACTTGAATTTTTCCTCAAATTTCAAAGCTAATTGATAGCATTTCTAGACAGTGTTAGGAGAACATAAACTTAGTAGATCTTGAATGTTTATCCTTAGCCATTGCATATACCTAGCAAGTTTGACACTCTTTTCTTCCACTAACTTAGAATTCATGGTAATTTTATGGAATTATTCAATATAGCTTGAGATGACCATCTCCTTTTTCCTTAAACTTTGTCTCTTCCTATGAAGTTGAAATTTGTAGTCCTCAAGCACATAGGCTTCCTTCCCCAAGGTCACCATCTTCTTCCATGCACTTACTATATTCTTCTCCATCTTCACCCTCTCTCCTTGAGTGAATTTCTACCAAGTTAGGGCAGATTCCTTCAACTTAAAAACTTTTCTATCTTAACTCTTTGATGCTCTGGTATATCCTCATAGTCAAATAAACTAGTGAGTAATCAAAATGGCCTAACTTTCAATCCACACCAATTCAAGGCTTCACACAACTTGAAAAATTGTCATAAGACTTAGGGATAAATTTTATTATCCTTCAACGGTGCATTGGGATTGGTATAGATCCATACAACTCTGATTACAATCAGAATTACTAGAAAAATATTTGATCTTCATTGATTTAAGCATAAAAATTTACAATGGATTCAATCCAACCTCTAGAGTAAGGCTTTTAAACCTTTTCATACAATATCCAAACAATTCCAACCAACAAAGGTGGTTGTAAATGTTGGATTTCAAAAGATGCAACTTTTGAACAAAAAGTTGCATTATGCAACATAACAACATTGACAGCTTTTTACAAAAGCTGTCAAATATTAACAGACTTGCAAAGTTCTAAGCCTAGACTCTAATACGAACCTTAGAAAGGTTTAATGAAAATTTTCAACATTCATTAGGTGTCCTAGACTATTCTAGACCAACCTACCCAATTTTATCCAAAATGACTAAGGTAGACAACTAGGTTTATAACATCACCTAGTGTCCCCTTGCCTTACAAATAGGACTTTATTGATAACATTGGATACGAGATCCAATTAGTAACCTAACCATTTGATATTCGGTCAACTGGTGTGTTTGTAGTAGATGAATTTGGGGGTTGTCCTGCACCATAATGTCAAAGGGGGAGGTTATTATCTCTATAGGATATTTTGTTAGTATTAGTTTAGACAATGTCATATGATTAGAAGATTCAATTGGTGAAAGGAAGAAAAATAAAATATATGAGCGGTCGATAATGTATACTGAGAAAGGAAGTGAAGTGGGTAAATTACAGACACTACATCGAGAGCACATAGTTTACCAAATATCAAGAATACAAATAGTACACCGAGTTGACAGTTATCGAGTACTAAAGAGCAAGTTAATTGAGTGAAGAGAATTTACTCTACGGAGTTACTTAATGGATTGTAAAGTGATAATGATGCATTTAATATAGTGACATGATATTAATTGGGATTACATAATTCATTATGATAAGTTTATTACATGATCAATGATCAAAATAATTCAAAGAGAAAATCTGAGAAGAAGATTAAGTGGTTAATCAAAGATTGCCATTTCCAAGAAAAATACCAAGTACCAAGGTAAAAGTGACATGGTAACCGAGCGGAAAAGTAGATCGAATGGTCAATATAATTTATCAGTGACCTAACACATAAGATTAAGAGGCAGTAAATATTATACTTAATAGATGATTTAAAGAGAAGAAGAGAGAGATAGACATGACAGAGGAGAAAGAGACAGAGTATAGAGAAGGTTTCTATATTGAAGAATATAATTTAGATTAGAGAGCACCGAGTTGATATCTTGGTAGAGAAAATAAAATCTGAGTAGTGTTATAAATTTTAATTGAGGTAACATAAGTATTTCAGACCATGTAGAGTCTAATTAACATTTTTAATTGATACAATTATAGCAGACATTTGTAAGTTGTTAATACTATTATATTGAGATCTAGAAATCCCAATACTGGGTAAATCTTAACCAATCTAACTTATGTAAAAAATTTAATAGGGTATATCTCTAAGTGTATAGATTGTAAAATCTTCTAACTAGGTAGAACTAACAACTCTTTGTATATTCTTTACCAGGTAAGCTATCAAAATGGCTAAACTATGTAAGCTATAACCAAGCAACCTTTATAGTGCAATTAGTGAAGGTTGTGGGTGTCATCCCCACCACAATTTTGTCCTCTAACCAATGATTTATCTCTAAACAGAATCATGGAGTTATGAGTTCATTTACTTGAATGTTTACATGTTATGTTTTATGTTTTATTTCAAGTTACTCAAATAGATAAACAATAAAAACAATACACAGTTTAAGTTATAAAAAATTTTGTGGTACTGATTCACCCCTCCCCTCTCAGTCCCAACTTTCCATAACCATACTAACATTTAGAACCCCCAATATCAATGCACGTGGGGTTGTATTACCTATTAAGTGAAGACCCAATGAGAAACCAAAAGTGTTAAAGTGCATAGTTGAATGGAATTCTATTCGACCACTATCTCATTGAATGATATGGTTTAGTGTTTTGGTCTGAAGGTGGAAACTAGAGGAAGAGACCAAAGTGTTCTCACATCCATGTGGTCATGTTCTAATATAAATAGACCACATAACACATACACACAAACTAGTAGTATTGGGTGCTTATTTCCTCTGTAATCTTTTTTTATCATGCCCAACAATTTCTTGTGATCCACATATCATAATAAAATTCATGCCATCTTGCTATTGCAAGGATCCATTGAAGGACACTATTTGTGAAATTAAATTGGAATAGTAATAGAATCAATGATTTATAAAGAAGTAAATGTCTTCAATGCATTCTTTTTTAGGTATAATATTTTATTGACTATGTGATATTGTTGCACATTCATGGTTTTTTCTTCGAGTTATTGAAATTCCTTTCTTGCTAAAAAAAATCATATCTTCTCTTATTATTGAGGGTATTTAATATACTCATCCAAGTGTGAGAATGTTATGGTGTATCCATTTCAAAACTAAGTTCTGATATCTATATGGCCTCAAAACTATGGTGCTTCCATAAGTCTTTTGATATGGAGAAATAGATTTAACCAAAATCATTGCAATGTATGCACACAATGATGAATCACCATATTAGAGTTTTTTGAATAATAAAACACTAAGGTATATGGCATAGATAAATCCTTTGTAAGTGTGGAAAATATTGATGGTGTGCTCAAAAATATTTCAAGTAGTTTAGATGAACTATGAAGCAAAAATATTGAGGTTGGGCTCAAGGATATCATTTATAGTTACAAATCTATATGTGACAAGACATATGGAAATTTCAAAACTATCTATAATACATGGGTCATCAAAGCATTGGATTTTATTCTAAACCTATTTATTGGAAACTTATCACCCAGTGATAAAATATGACCTTTCTTTGTAAAAAGAGAAATACAAAACATGGAGCTCAAGGAAATTGCCAAATATATTAGAGGATATTGTGTTGTTTCCATATTTCTTAAGGATCCACCATTTTATGTTTTTGATTGGGCTTGTGGAGCTTTTATATTTCTTTTGGTGCTATTTTTGAAGGCTAAAATGTAAATATGATCAATTTTGGAGGATGGTGGCATCAAAGGATGGAAAATTTTATACCATCTCAAGATAGCTTCTCACTTTGAGATGGTGCTTGTATGAGAATCTTTTTTGGATTTTTTCATGTTTTCTTTTTTATTTCTCTGTTAACACTGGCAAATTTGAAGAATACATGTGTTTAGAAGACTTGATTTGGATTGAGAAGAGACTATGATTGAGAAATACCACTCTTACAAGGTTCAAAGACAACATGATCGAGCCGTATATGTGAGGAGCTCAATATGGATTGTTATAAAAAATAATTTGAGGTTTGTAATTTGAGAGTTAAAGACTAAGAACTTGAGAATTCAACTTAGGGTTCTACCTTTATGAGGGTTGTGGAGATGACTTGGTAGAGCTCCACTCTATTCAGGATTTGGTAATCATCATATTTTCATATTTTGTAATCAACATGTTTTATTATGTAACCCTTAAGGTGGGGTCCTTAGGACAAACTGAATTTGATGTTTTCTTAGAAATAATATTATAAGTGGAGAATGTTTGCATATCTATATAATTTTATTACATTGTTAAACAATGTCTATTTGTATAACTATCCTAGTTGAATAATTATCCAAATATGTGGATAGTAAACTGCCTTTGTCATTATCTCAAGGCACACAATGTTATCAAATAAAATTATAGACACATTTACCTCTATATTAGCAATTATAAATTATATTACAATATTTTTTAAAAAATCTTATATGCACTATTATATATTATAATATATTAGTATACTTTAAAAAATCTATGTAAAGAATATCAAATCTCAAAATATATTATTAATAAAATTATTTTAAATTACTTATTAATTACAAATCTAGTTTTTATTATAGCTTTTGATAAAAATCAGCACGGTTGAAGGGCCCTGATCCCTATACATTAAAAATAAGACAATTAGGACAAAAAAATAGAAAACATTTGAGCCTAAATAGATAAAAATGCCCTAGAAAAGTGCATTACAAAGTGTTTAAAAGGAACCCAACACCTTCGAAGGTTACATAATGAACCCCATATACCAATGTCTTGAAAAGGAACTTAAACCTTTAGGGTTTTTGAAAGGTCCCCAGACCTTTAGACCTTCAAATATATTGGAATATAAGCTTTAAGAAGAGCATAATAAAACAACACAAGCAACACAATAAAGTAGGCCTCAGCCAGGAATGACAATATTGCACTAGTAACTAAACTAAAATGGGTTTCAAAAAGGTACCTGAAGCCTTTTGGGAATTCCTAAGGCTCCCAAAGCCAACAAATCTAGAATCTAAAAATACAGGATGGGAAAATAAAATGGTCATCCAACCAGTCACATAGAAATTAGTGTTAAGAGAATATCATATGAAAAAACCACCATCGTCCCTATAGTAGTGTATCCCTACTTCAATATAGGATATTCCTACATCAATAAAGATTGGGATAGAGAATAGCACTAGAGAAACAAACCAAACAACTTCAAACCTACATCCGAGCAACAATAGTCAAGAGAGTGCCACATAGTGTAGCCGTCCTACATCCTGCATAAGAAGATCCCCACCTCAATACAGGATGTCTCCACTTTGATATGGAATAAGAGACATAACAACAAGAGATGTGTGTGTCAATCCCCCAACATAGCCACCAATAGAATCCCCACCACTATAGGGGCATCCTTCACCTCTACAGAAGACATGTAGAAGCCCAAACCATGAATAGATAATCTAAAAATGGAATGGACTCTATCCTATCCAAGAAGAGACCCAAAAAGAAACACCCTTGGTCAAAATGGACCCTACAAAATTTCTAGCATCCATAGTGGTTAGGGACTACTTCAATAATTATTCCTGTAACTTCACTATATCCAAACCAAAAATTAGGGCTCCACAAGAAACAAAAAACAATGAGGGAGGGAAAGGAATGATAAACTAAACCCAACAAAAATAGACAAAGATAAAACCAACCAAGAACTCAAGTTCAACAGTTGCAGCCATCTCAGAAGCATCTCCCACATCAAGCAAGAGATCATCACAATAACCCATCCAAGAACTCCACCCACAAGGAACTTTGCTAAAGCCACTTCACAAGAGGAAAAAACTCCAGATCCTCCATAGTTGAAGAGAGTGAAGGCATATATCCCCTAGAACATAGAGGGCCTATAAAGAAGGGCAAAGGAAACCCTTATTAACACCCAAAAGTTGCACTAAAAACACTAGACCTAGATAGAAAATCATGATAGAACCACAACAACCATCCTCAACTTTGAATTGAATTGAAATGATGCAGGAGCATCCATAGTGTAAGAGAAATATTGCATCACCCAAAAGTATGTCTAGTTTTTCAATAAGGGCTATCTTTGGTTAGAGTTTCTATTCAGGAAAGTTTACTATTTTTGGTAATTTGTTCATTTGAGCTCAAATTGGTTCATTTACTTCCTTGAAGGTTCATTTTGGATATATATAGTTATCCATAAAGTTTCATGGAAAGACCAAGTCTAGTTTTGAAGATATTATATATTAATTTTGGTGTGGTGATACAAAAAGTTTGAACTCAGTTTTGAAGACCTTAGATGCTTTGAAAAGGTGTTAATCTTTTATCGGTCAACACATTACCAATCTAACATGTACAATGCTTTGTGGAATTTTTGAAATGGGATCATAATAACCAATCGACTCAATGGTTCACAAGTTGTGGTTTTCAAAATTTGGGCCTTCGAGACTCAAGTTTCAATACTAATGGAATAGCAATAATACTCACTTAAGGTGGGAAATTGAACCGATAAACACAAACAATGAGAAAATTTTTAATTTCCAAAATATTCTAAAGTGGTTAATTATGCTACGTATATAGGGCTAAAGAGAAATTGTAGGGTTTAGTTCCAGTTGTGTAGATAATGGCTATGCCTTAAAGAATATTATAATGAAAATTCCCATGTGGTTGTAGCATGTTATGTTTTGAATATTTTAATTTCATTTTATTGAAGATAATAGAAATAAAGTAGTTATATTCTTGTCATTTTGTTGTTCTTAAAAATTGCTATTTTATTTCTCTGTCATTTTTTCTATGTTTGGTTGAGTAAGGGGTGTACCCTTCATCAAGTGGTATTAGAGTAGGAGTTCCTAAGTGTGTTGATAGATCAACAAACGAGAGGCAGTTTCCACCAAGACTGAGGTTTTGGGTATGAGAGATAAGTGCAGAAAATGCCTCCCAAAAGGAAATATGGTGGAAGAGTTGTAGGTGTGAAAGAGGAGGTTTTGAGAGCCCTCAAGAGGTAATGAAAGAATTGTGAGAGGATTTTTGTAGAGGATCCAATATTAAGGAAAGAGATACAAGTGAGGATGAATCTGAAGAAGAAGGATAGTTTGAAGAAGAGAAAGAAATAGTTAGGGATCCTGATGAAGGTAGGTTGTTTAGGGCCATTTAAAATATTGGAAAGAGACCAAAGATTGAAGTTTCTACATTTTTTTAAAATATTAATCCAAAAGAGTTGATCGATTAGATGAATGATATGGAGGAGTACTTTGTGTTTGAGGAAATAAAAGATCCCGAGAGGATCAGATTCCCAAAGGCCAAGCTGGAAGCCCATGCTAAAATTTGGTGGAAAGAGATTTAGTTGGAGAGAAATAGAAGAGGGAAGGATAAGATAACAAGATGGGTTCAAATGGTTGAAACATTGAAGAGATAATTCATTCCTGTTGACTATGAACTTGATTTTCTGAAGAAAATGCAAGGGTTGAAACAAGCAAGAAGATCTGTCCAGGAATATAAAAAAGTGTTCTATCAAATCCTTATCAAAATGGTTCATTTGAAGCTAATAAGGAGAAGTTTTCCCATTACATAAATGGTTTAAGGCCGAGTATTCAAAAAGAGTTGATCATGGTAAGAATGTCTACCATTGAAGATTCATATCAATTTTCTTTGAGGGTAGAAGAAAAATTGAATAAGAAGTTTGAGAGAAAGAAAAATGGAAGAGGTCATGGTGTAAATCCTAATGGATGGTCTTATGGAGGATGAAATAAAGATTAGAATAAGAATGGTGAATTTAATAGTAGTCAGAAGAAGAGGGGAAACAATTTCTATAACCCTCACAATAAAAAAGGATGAGATAAGAGAGGAAGGGGAAGAGGGAAAGGATCAGGATGAGGAGGATTTCATGGGATGTATTTCTATTGTAGAGAAGAAGGGCATAGATATTATGAGTGTCCCCAACATCAAGGGAGAACAAATAGAAGACTAGGTGATAATGCACAACTTGTACATATAAATGCAGATGCTAAGTTGTCATATTCTGAAGATGCTTAGTTGCAGAAGGATCACACAATTTTGGTCAATGAACAATGTCTACTAAGGTTAAAAATTGGAAGCTACCATGATGAGGTATTATGTGATATTATTCCCATGGATGCTTGTAATATTTTTTTAGGGAGACCATGGCAATTTATTCACCGTGCGGTACATGATGGGTATGCTAATACATATTATTTGACAAAGGATGGAGTCTGACACAAACTGAAGCCATTGAAAGAAATAGAGGGAAAGGTATGTAGTAATGAAAAAATATGTTTAGTTTATGGAAGAAAGATTCTAGAAGTCATGAGGCATGAGCATATGTGTTTTTATTTAATTCCAAAAGTTTATAAAGAGGAAGTAGAAGATGTACCTATGGAAGTTGTAGATTTTTTGGATGAGTTTCAAGATATTATATCTGATAATGTACCTAATAGATTTCCATCAATAAGAAATATTAGTCATCAAATGGAATTGATTATGGGAACTAGTTTTACAAATAAGGAAACCTATAGAATGACTCATACAAAGAGTGAATAATTGAATAGACAAGTGCAAGAGTTGTCGAAGAAGGGGTTGATTCAAAAGAGTTTGAGCCCATGTGTTGTACGAGCAATAATAGCACCAATGCAAAAAGGAGAATGGAGGACATGTATAGATTCTTTCATTATAAATAATATTACTATCAAGTATATATTTCCCTTACCAAGGATGGATGATGTTATTGATTGATTGAGAGGAGTGGAGTACTTCACAAAGATAGATCTAAAGAGTAGATATCACCAAATATGGATTAGAGAAGGATATGAATAGAAGGTAGCCTTCAAGACTTGAAGGAGGGCTTGTATGAGTGGTTAGTCGTGTCTTTTGGACTAAACAATGAACCAAGCACATTCATGTGACTTATAAATGAGGTATTGAAAAAATTTCTGAGTAAGTTTGTTATTGTTTACTTTGATGATATTTTGATTTTCAGTAAGACATTGGAAGAGTGTATACTACATATTAATAGGTTCTTTGAGAAGTTAAGGGAAGAGAACTTGTTTATTAATGTAAAGAAGTGCAGTTTTGTGAAGGAGTTAGTGTAGCTCAGATTTTTTGTCTTAGCAAATAGTCTTAAAGTGGACCCATAGAAATTGAAGGCTATACTTGAATGACCTACTCCAAGGAGTACCATGGAGTTAAGTTATTTTCATAGTTTGGCTAGATTTTACAGAAAATTTATCAGAAATTTCAATAGTTTTTGTGGACCCTTAACTGAATTATTCGAGGGGATAGAAAAGAGTTCAAGTGGATTGTGGGAGCAGCAAAGATCTTTGATTTTTTGAAGAGAAAAGTTATAGAGAAGCCTTTTTTGGCACTCCCATATTTTAACAAGGTATTTCAAGTAGACTATGATGCTAGTGGAAATTCTATTAGAGTTTTTTTCAGCCAGGGAGGTAAACCCATTGCTTATTTTAGTGAGAATTTAAATATTGCCAAAAGAAAATATTATTTTATAATCAAGACTTTTATGATATAGTTCATGCATTGAGTAAATGGAGACATTATCTTTTGCCTAAATAATTTCCTTTATTTATTGATCATCAAACTTTGCAACATTTGAATAGCTAAGGAAAGTTTAACCAAATACATTTAAAATGGGTTGAGTTTTTGCAGAGAACTACACTTTTATTTTTAAGCATAGGAGTGGGAAGTCTAATAGGGTTTTATATGCCTTGAGAAAGAGGCAGAATTTGTTGACAAAGATGTAGATTAAAGTTGTTGGGTTCAAGGAGCTCAAGAGTTTGTATCCCACAATTACAACAATCTGTTAAGAAGTTTGTGTAAAGTTAAAGAAAATTCTAAGATAGCTAAAGGAACTAGGTAGAATACAGGGTTATATCTGTCATTACCTGTACTAGAGAGGCCATGAAAGGATATTAGTATGGACTTTGTTCTTTGTTTACCAAGGACTCGGAGAGGGAATGATACCATTTTTGTGATGGTGGACTAGTTCTCAAAGATGGCACACTTCAATCCTTGTAGGAAGACAAATGATGTTGTTCATATGGAAGAATTGTTTTTCAGAAAAGTTGTAATACTACATGGTCTACCAAAAAGTATAGTTTCAGATTGAGACACTAAGCTTGTTGGGTACTTTTGGAGGACATTATGCAAGAAGCTAAAGATAGATTTCAAGTTTATCTTGAAACACACCATCCACAGATTGATGGACATACATAAGTGGTGAATATGAGTTTGGGAAATTTGTTGAGATGCCTAGTAGGAGATAAACCAAAGGAGTGAGATTTTATTTTACTACAGGAAAAACTTGCATACAATAATTTTTTCAATAGGAGCATTGGTAAATCACCATTCTAGATCCTATATGGAAGTATCCACATAAATGCTTTAGATTTAAGGAATTTGGACAATGGAGAAAAGAGTAGTGCTGAAGCTAAACACTTTGCATAACACTTGAAGAATTTACATGAAGAGGTGACGAAGCATATTAATAAAATAAATATTTAGTACAAGGCTGAGCAAGGTGAGAATAGAAGAAATAAGGAATTTTGGATCAGAGTTGAATTCATGGTTCATTTGAGAAAGGAAAGATTTCTAGTGGGAACATACAATAAGTGGAATATGAACAAATTTGGACCATGAAAAATCCTGAAGAAGCATGATTTGGGAAATAATTATGAAGTAGAGTTTCTTAGTGAGCTCAAAATTTCACATGTGTTTAATATTTCAGATTTGATAGAGTATTGTGAAGGTATAATGGAAGATGAAATAGAAGAATCACAGTGGGATATTCCATCATGTACTTCAACTACATAAGAATAGAGGATATCTGGGATAGTCATGTGGTTTGAAGCACAAGAAACAAGAAATATGAAGAGTACTTGGTCAAATGGAAAGGATGACTTGTTGAAGATTCATCATGACTATTAAATGAAGAGGTTGACGGCCTTGGTTTTCCTCTGAACACCTTAAATGTGATAGGGACACTTCTAAAATTACCCTGAGTGTAGATGATACAGGAGCATCCAAGGTGCAAGAGCAAACTTTCATCACCCAAAAATATTATCTAGTTTTTCAATAAGGGCTATCCTTGGGCAGAGTTACTATTTGAGAAATTTTACTATTTTTAGTAGGTTGTTCATTTGAGCTTAAATTGTTCCATTTACCTTCCTGGAGGTTCATTTTGGATATATATGGCTGCTAGTAAAGTTTCATGAGAAGATCAAGTTCGGTTTCAAAGATATTGCATTTTCTATTTTGGCGAGGTGATAGAAAAAATTTGAACTTAGTTTTGAAGGCCTTAGAGGCTCCGAAAAGGAGTCAAAATTTGATCGGTCAGTGTTTTTCTAGACAACAATGTAGAGTGCTTCGTGGATTTTTTGAAATGGGGTCATAAAAGCCAATTGACTCAATGATTCACAAGTTATTATTTTCAGAATTTGGGCCTTCACGACTCAAGTTTCAATACAAAATGAATATTGAGAAAAATCCTTTAAGGTGGGAAATTGAACTGTTGGATGCCAAAATAGGAAAAATTAACTTTCTAGAATATTCTAAGGCGGTTAATTATGCTACTTATATAGGATTGAAGGGGAATTTTAGGGTTCAATTCTAGTTTTGTAGATTATGGCTCTGTCTTGCAGAATATTGTAATACAAATGCCCATGTGGTTGTACCATGTTATTTTTATAAACATTAAAATATAATTTCATTGAAGATAATAGAGAGTAAGTGTTTATGCTCTTTCCATTATTTTCTTCTTTCGAAAAACAATTTAATCTCTGTTATGTTGTGTGTGTTTGGTTGAATAAGGGGAGTACCCTTCATCAGGGAACACCAACCACCAAACTTCCCTTCTCACCTATCAATCTACCATAAATCTACTTATCAATCATGAGGGACAAAGGTCGAGAAAAGAGGGGCCACAAAAAATAGTCCATCTAAAAGAAAATGAAAGGAAAAAAAGAGGAAACACACCTTCCCACCATGAGAATCTCAAAGCTAGGCACTCTACCAAAAGTCTTTCAAATGATGACCAAGTAAATATGAGGCACAACAAACGCCTGCACGAGCACCAAACCACTACCAAAACCCATAATTTTATTGTAGTTATAATTACATAGATTTTGAGTACATTTTTCAAGACTATATTTTTTGACTATAATATTTTTAATATGTATTTTGACTATTTTTTTTAATATTATATTATAATATATAATATAGTTAAAAAATAGTATTTAAAAATAGCTTTTTTTATTATAATTATAATTACAAATAGTAATAAAAAATTAATTTTATTATTATAATTATAATTACTTTATCTATTTCTAAATTAATAATAAGTAATTTTATTTCAATATTTACAATACTATGAGGGCAAGTACTTGCCACTACGTGACACTTATTTTTGGCTTAAGTCAATTTTGACAACCTTTTTAGAGTAGAAATAGTAAAGAGAGTTGTCCACTATAAAGAACACTAAAAAAAAATATCAATTATCAATTCTGGTATTCATCATCATTTATCGAATCATTAATTAATCATCAAAATTTATTAATATATATTAATTTCTCCGCTTATTTAATTGATTAAACAATATTTTAATATTTAAACAAATTAAAGTTAATTATCTATTTTTTAAAATTCTATTTTTTATCTCATTAGATATCTCCATCTTCACTCATATTTGAACTTCATGTTGTTTGAGAAACATTTCAACAATTTCTTAGTTTATATTGTCTTCCCATAGAAACATGTTCCTCTCATTAATCCCCTTGTTAAATTAGTAGTTTTTATCTTTCTTCTTTTACATTAAAACTTAGAATTATCCTTTTATTAGTTCAGTTGACTCAACAACAAATTTAGTTAAATAGTTAAAGTCGCCATTCTTATCGTAACCTTCCATTTGATTTTTCCTTATGAAGTTGATAAACACAATCATGTTTTATGCCTTTTTTTTACGATCACATTTTATGCAATTCATTCTATCAAAGTATTATATTGATTGATTAAAAGTACGTCTACATTCCTAATAGACAAAAATATTTATTTTGAAAGGCATGTTGATTAGTAGTAAACAAGAATTTTATTCGATTTTTATTTGTGCTTTGAAATGCTATATTAAATTTGATTAGACGGACCGTTCTACAATAGCAACATAGAGTTTCAAAGATTCTCGACAGAAAACTCACCTTTCTTGCAAGACTAAAGATAAGATTGCAGTGGTGGAATCGTATCTGCTTGCAAGATCGTTTTATACTTTATTCTAATTTTTGTACTGTTGTGGATTTTGCTATAGATTTGTATGTTCCCTCCATCTCCATACGGTCCGCGAGTATTGCTATAAATTGTTCAATTATAGCTCAGCTGAAACATGTTTTTCAATGCCCGCATTAAAAGTTTAGCAAATTATTTTGATTTTGTTTGTGTTATTTTAAGTCGTGGGATGTAAGTTCAGATCAAGCTTTGTCGGTAAGCGATTTATCTTTTCACTCATAAGAGAAAAATAGGCTAATGCAAACTTATTTGTAATCCGATTTATTTAGGGTTCACAATGCAGACTGTTCAGAGGAATTTGATGCCATTTATGTACCCATGATTGCAATGCTTTGATTTGAGCGATTATGTGTCAAAGTATATTTAGGAGAGTTCTTTAGTGTTCTGTGAGTCTATTGCCATTTATTCGATCTGCATAATCATCAAAAGTTCTTGCAATAGCAATAAAGCTTGTATTTTGTGTTTGCCAACGCATTCAGCGCTTTTGTGAGATGACGTTTTTTTATCTTTTTTGTTCTTTTCCCCTTCTATATAATTTCCTTCCACTGTTATGTTGACGAAGGTAAACTAATGTTTACTCAGATT
Source organism: Thuja plicata (assembly GCA_018584345.1). NCBI lineage: Eukaryota > Viridiplantae > Streptophyta > Pinopsida > Cupressales > Cupressaceae > Thuja > Thuja plicata. The sequence continues at coordinate 191,758 of MU226402.1, read as the reverse complement.
ATACCATTGACGAAAATGTGTGATGCTGGAATCCGATTCTAGAAATAATTTAATTTGTGTAGAAATTACTGATAATATACTCTACATTATGATAGGTTCAATTTATTTCATTAGAGTCACGGCAACATATATTCTACTGATAATGTTTCAGCTTTAAAAGTTTATAGAGAGAAAGTACATTAATATACAAATCAGTTAATATATTTATAGAAGAATAAAGTAACGAGTGACTACATTAACGTCAATTATGTGGACTTTACATAATTTTTACGCATTGCCCAACCGATACATATCAACTACAGAAAATCTCAGCAATTATCGCTATGATCAACTACGTATACTAGCGTTTGAATGTATTTATTCTTTTTTAATTTCAGATTATAAATAATACGGTCCAATGCGTTTGCAGCTTGTTGAGAGATCGAGACGTATAGTGGAAGAGCTGTTGTAATAATTGGTGATCATTTACAAGAGAGAAAGGTGCAGAAAAATAATCATTATGGTGCTCCTTAACAAACATAAACTTATGTTTCTGCTAATCTCTTGTATTGCCATCCTTCTCAGGGCGATGCATGCAGGTAATTTAAATATCACTTCATTTAACAATAGAAACTTCGAATTTCATACTCAGGCCAGTAAATACGGGAGTAACTTCTTTTTTTTTTGATCCTATAAAATCTAAACATGATATGATTCTTGTGTAGATTGTGAGCAAATAGGAGTGAACTACGGATTGAACGGAGACAATTTACCAAGTGCTGGTGATGCGGTTTCGTTGGTTAAGAAAAACAATATCGGGAAAACGAGAATTTTCCTAGCAAACCACGATGTACTGAAGGCGTTTGCAAATTCTGGAATCGAGATAATGGTAGGAGTGGAGAACAGCGAGTTGCAGGCGATTGCTTCCAACCAAGATTCTGCGAACGGGTGGGTTAATGACAACATTAAACCTTTTTATCCTTCCACTAATATCAAATACATTAATGTGGGAAACGAGGTCTTGGGAATGCCAGGAAATGTTCAGTTTGTCCCTTTTCTTGTTCCCGCAATTAGAAATATTCAAACAGCGCTTGAAAGCGCAAATCTCCAGAACAACATCAAGGTTTCCACATCCCACGCCATGACCGTCATTGGCAACGGTTTCCCTCCGTCGCAGGGAACATTCAGTGACGCGGTGAAAGATAACATGGGCTCTATTCTCCAATTCCTCAAAGACCACGCCTCTCCTTTCATGGCAAACGTCCACCCTTATCACAGCTACAACGACAACAGGCAAATCATTTTAGATTACGCGCTCTTTAAGCCCACACCTCCCGTCAAAGACGGTGTTTTGTCCTACAACAACTTGTTTGACGCCATGGTTGACACTCTTCTCTCTGCCATGGGCTCCTTGGGACATCCAGACCTGCCCATTGTGATTACTGAAAGCGGATGGCCTTCTGCAGGGAATGATGTGGCAACCGTTGACAATGCCCAGACTTACAACAATAATCTCATCCAGCATGTGTTGTCCAATGCAGGGACTCCAAAGAGACCAGGAAGTAGCATCGACACTTATATATTTGCTCTTTTCAACGAGAATTTAAAGACTGGGGATGAGACCGAGAAACACTTTGGCCTTTTCTTCCCTAATCAGCAGCCTGTCTACCCTGTAAAATTCTCCGTTAACTAGTTTTATGTATAAATGATGTCGCAATGATATTGAATCATTTTGCAATGAAGCCCTTTTGATATTAGAAACTTGTAGGAACTACTAAATTGTTTATCTCCAACAATTCCTGGAATTAATGAATCTCTTTTTGGTGTTTCTCCGCAATGCTTCACACATGAATTTGTCCTTTTGAGTCATTAAATTTTTTTTTGCAGCAGATAGTACTAGGTAGGAGGTTTAGAATTTAAAAGTCATCCATCTTGTCATTTTGGTCATTTCAATGCTATTTATTTCATATTTACAAAATATAATATATAACTTATTAAAAAGATGACTTAAGATTTGTTTGAATTGCAATATTAGGAATTTTGTCTTGTGTGCAATGGGTAGGAAAGTCAATTAGGAGAAATTTTGGTTTTTTTGCATAAATTTATGTTGTACATGAGGTCAATTGGTAGATCATTAAGAATATGATGTTGTATTTGCAAGGAGGTAATAGCTCCAAATCATATATACACCAACTGACAAATATTTCATTTTTGTATTTCAAAAGTTGGCAAATAAGGGGGACCAAATGGGGTGGCCAGTTCGCCCTAAATTTATATATTTTTGGTCAAATGCAATTCAATTCACCATCATTTTTATTAATTGATTGTAACGATTCAAAGATTTCCCTAATAGAATCTAAGATTTCCAAATGATCTATTTAATATTTTCACTTGCAGTTTTGAAAGTGTGTCTTAATTGACGGTTATATTCACCAATTAGCCATCAATAGTTCTATTTGCATGAGGACCCAATTTTTTTGGAATTTTTTAAAGTGTCTTAATTCATTATCAGATCCTTTAATATCATTAATTCTTTAAAAGTATGGGAGGATTGATAGTCCATAATCACCTAGAAAATTACAACATATATATTTTGTTGATATTTATTTTAACCTACATTTTCACAAGATTTGTTAGAATTAAGTAGGACTTTCCTAATACTTGTATACAATTTATAATTCTTATTGAATTTTGTAGATGTGGATTGGTGTAGATACAATTAAAAAGTAGATTTGTTTTCACACAATTTGGTCGATTTTGAGCTCTCAATTCAAATAAATAGCTAAGTTTTAGAATACGAATAACCATTACTGCACTGTCGACTACTAGTGCTACTCACTAAGAATATAAAGATAAGTGATCATTTTTTGAAGTGTTATAATATTATTCATCTCAATATAGTTCTATTTTCTAGTTCATTCTTATTGAGTGGGGAGACCTTAAACATATATATTTTTGATCCTAAGGCCAATGAATCTTATAGTCTATTATTGCTTCTTAAACAAGTAGATAGCTTTTGTAGCCTTTTTTTTATTAGATATGTCAAACAGGAAAAAGTGTAAGACTCTTGAATGTGGTGAAGGTCAAGAGAGGCTAGTAAAATATAGAACCTTAACTTCATACATTAGCAATGTTTATGGTCAAAATGATGAAGGTACATCATTACAACTACAATATTCACAACCTACACCCAATATTGAAGATGACAATATATGTGATATCTCATAATGATAATGAAGAAGATGTTCAGGTAGATATCTAGGGTAATAGGAATGAGATAATCAACTTGGGTGATAATGTTATAGCTGATGATGATGCACAAAAGGAGAAACTAAAATCCAAATAAAAATGAATCGGGAGTGGGATATGTCAAAAAAAAATCAAATTGATTGGGTGTCAAACTATCCACTCATTAGACCAATGGAGAATCTAAAAAAACATGAGCCTCCAATAGAATGCATCTATAAGATTTGTAGTTTGAAATGTGAAAAGTACAAGATCTAGTTTTTGGTGGCCTACTATTTTCAAGGATGCCCACAACACTAACCAAGATAAATATGGAAAATAAGGAAAATCATAGGACAAGGATAACAACAAGGTAACTCTATACTTCCAATGGTCAACTACTGGCCAATGAGGTCACTATATTGTATTCCCCAATAGATTCACCATTTAGTTGGTGTTTGAAAATGTTTATACTTTGAAAGCCACCAATATACAATAAAACTGATGTTAGGAGTGGTTAGCGTGAAGTATGAGATCTCTGAAAGGTAACTGGACCAACTATAGGGACAAGACTACCCTCTGCACTTCTGGCTCTGCAAAACCAAGGTTGGTACACCTAATCCAGACAAAACTAAACTCTTTAGGGTACCTTATACTTCTGGAATCAAATAATAGATAATAGTAAAACATTACTAAATGATAACCAGACATTCATTGACTCTCCAGTACTATTTTGGACACACAACCAACAATCACAAATAATAGGGAACTTGGATATGGTTTTGATGTGAACTTGTAAAATATAACCAAACCGGATCAGACATATATTAGTGAATAGATATACTATTTATTGATCAGTGCCTTATCCATTAGGCAACACTTCAATACAAATATTGAGACAAAAATTAACCTATTGGCCAAGACTCATAGTCACAAATATAAATACCTCAAACCACACACTTCTTATAGAATGGTTCTATAGATACACCAAATGAATTCATATTATACCCAAAGCATGTTCAATTTGATCCTAGATCAAAAACTATGGCATAAAAAATATACACAGATAACTCTATGTAATGAACCAGAAGATCCAAAACTCATAAGGTGAACACTAAGGAATAGACTTGAAACTGAGATAATACTTATATTAAGTATTATGAGTCAAACTTCTAAATCAATATGACTAAAACAAAACACCACTCAATAATATAAAAAAGATTACAAGAACTTTTTATCTATCTTCAAAATATTCTAACATGAATATGTTATATCCCTAGAACTAAAACTCTCGAACCAACACTTAGGGTCAAAAATTCTGGAACCTGTTAACGGGACTTTGTGATCGGGTCCGCCAATAGGGGTAAGTTGTCACCAGGTACCGGGGTACCGGCCAACTTTGCCTATAAAGGTTGTCTGGGGAAATGAGATTCCCCAGGCCTCCAAGCACGTGAGAGTCGGGTCTCGACAGTGCGGGGCTCGGTTGGGAGATGTGACTATTTTGTTTGAGGGGGATAGCTGGTTATCTTCAACTCATCAACTCTGGGGATTCATGTAAGTGGGGTTTCCTCCAAGCATGCTTTTACTTAACAAAATAAACTCAAAAGATACTACAGGGTGAGAAGTATTTCATCTACCTATAGTTATGCTAAACATTCAAAACATCAACAATGCTCTAACACACTACACTAAATACCAAAGAAATATACAACCATCAGTTCATATTTTATCAGTAGCAAAAGAAAGGAGGTTGTTAATCTACTTTAAGCATTAGAGTAAAGGACATGAAGAACACAAAGCATAAAATACCATTAACCCAGAAGACAGAGTGCCAACAACATCATTGAGAGAACCCTTCCTTCCTCATTAACATCTTTCCAGCAAGCACTGGTGCATGGTACAATGATAACTCCCCGGGAGAATTTAACTACTGAAAGCTTAAAACTATGGAGCATTGAGCTCTGCAACTAAGAAATGAGAAAACCACTTTGCTATTAACTATGGACTACAAAATCATCAATTTTTCCAACCCTTGGAATGAGGTCGGACTTATTATTTATACACATCTTCTGACCTAAACCTAACCCTAACTTATTTTACACTTTACAATATAATACATTATCTAATGGCTAGTACTACCTGCACCACATTACAAAAGACCTCGAGATGGAAAAGGCCTAACATGTTAGAAGAATAAGACAAGAAAGATGGAGTTAAAGAATCAGCCTCAAGAAGAGAGCTAGGAGAAGAAAGAATAAATCTGATTCCCTGGGGATCGAGGCTACATGCCTCATAAATGGGAAAGTGGTTCCCTATCTCCGATGCACCAGGTATATATTTGAAGCGGCACCTTGGGAAGACCATCTGTCAGAAACTTCCCATCGAACTAACGTGCCTTGTTGCAGTTACTCATTTTCTGATAACCTTTATTAGTGCCCTAAAAGTGACCGGTTGGCATTGGGATCTGAGGCATAGGTCACGTGAAGAATTCCAAATTGTGGGATCCAAAACTTTGAGATCCGGGAACTTGTGTTCCAAAAGAATAAAGAATACAAAATATGGTGCTGGGTAAGATTCTCCCGGATCCGGAAAACTTTATTAACTCATGATTTTTCCCAAGCTTCTAACACTTGGCTTATACTCTCCTCATCTATACTCTAGATGGTGTCCCACCGGCTGCAGACAGCCTCCATTGCATCCTCAACTTATCCGGCCCCGCTTCGGGATTTGTCCACCATTTTAATGACATCATGTGACCAAATCATGGTCTTTGACAATCGGGACAACCTACCTTTGTCAAAATCTCTGCTCAGCAGATACAAGGATTCCATCCGCTCCTCGAACTTGCTAAGGACATAGTCTTTCAGGGTACATGTTTCGGTGGTGAAGGGATCAACTTGTGATACCCCAACCATGAATGCCTGGAATAAGCCCAAGGGATATCGGGAAACTGTCAACTTCTCCTTTAAGGTCTTAACCATTTCCTTACAAACCTCAACTTTGAGGGCAAGTCTAGAGTACTGGACCTGGAGCGAATCATATGATTCTTCTCCTAAAATGTCAGACTCTATGGTAACCTCTTCACCTATGCTGCGGATCTCTTCCAACCTGGATTTCCATTTCCTATATTTCTCTAAGTCTTTCTCCCATATCTAAGCAGAGCTTTTAGCATGGCTCAGGGTGAGATCTACCCTTTAAAAGTTTGGGAGGGATGCTGCCAAAAATTCTCTCATCGTTGGTATTTGCTTGGCTGGCCACCCATCCACTACTTGTGCCTTCTTCTTCATTATGCGCAATGAGTCCATGTCACCCTATGTAAGCGGAAATCTAGGAGAGGGGGTTCCGGGGTGGACTTTGGCCAAGGGCCGTGTTAATTCTGCTAGAAGTGTGAGGAGATTGGCATTTGTCTCTCTTTTCTCTTGCAGCTTCTAGCCTTGCTTTGTGTACCGGGCCTCTATTGCCTTGGTAACCTCCTTCAGCAAGACTAATTCTCCTTGCTTGTCTCTCTTCCCCAATTCTACCTCCATTATACTATAGTCTTCAGTCCTTGCGGTGGCTGCAACTATGTTTGCTAGGGGTGTTGTGATGACCGCAATGGTGCTGCCTGCTGGGTTGGTCTAGAGAGTATGGATGACTCATGCCTTCTTTCAGGTGCTCTTCACCTCGGCATTCCTATCCATCATCTCAGGTAATGAGAGTGGAGCTCTTGTGGAACTGTTAGGGCTTTCCTTTTCTTCAATTCTACTAGTCATTGGGGCAGCTGGGGAAGCCTTTCTACCAATACCTACTCATTAGGATCCATTTTTGAATTTGACGATGCATTCCTAGAGTCTATATTGTCCTCGGGCTCTTTTCTTGGCTCTTGTTCCAGTTCCTTTTGTTCCTATTCTTTTATCATTTCTTTCTCTTTGGAACCCTCTATGTCTTCCGCCATACTAGCATCCTCTGCAAAACCACTCAGGATCTTTTCCCCGGTCTCAATTTTTGTATTTTCAAGGACTTCATCTTCCCTTGTGGTATCAATAGCGTCTTCATTTTCCTCCTCTGGGACCTCCTGGTCCATTGGTTGCTGCTATTCCTGGGCCTTATTGGCCTCCTCTTCTATAATATTTTCCTCCATTGGGACAACTTTCAGAGGTGGGTGGGGTCGCTAGCCAAAGTTTAACAAGGTGGCAGCTGTTATGACCTCACCGAAAGTGATTCGGGGCACTTGGTCACCCAAAGTTTCCAAATGCACCTGGAGCATGATGGTTGGAGGTATGGTTGTTCCCTGGGGTTCGGGTTCTCCTTGCATTGATTTCTCATCCATGGGCTTTCATGAAAAATCTGCAGCCCCCTGGACTGGTATCCTTTCCAATTTAGGTTGTTTTTGAGTTTCTCCCTGAGCCTCTTTCTTTGATGTCTCCTTTTCTATGGTAACTTTTTTCTCTACAGGGACTTCTTCCCTATCATGAGCCTCGATCTCTTCCACTACAGTATTGACACCCTACTGGATCTCCAGAAGCTCCTCCACGGAGAAGGTATCATCAAAGTCATCATGTGGCAGAGACAAGTTTGAAATATCTTCAAGTTTAGGAGACTCCAAACTTACATCCACAGGGGCTTCTCGGGCATACCAAGAGCGGCGCTTGGTATGGGGGTTGCAACTATTTTTTTTCCTAGTAAGAGAAGCCCTAGTATCCATAATACTGGAGGACTCCGCTTCAGTGAAATTCTTCTTATTCATCATTGCTACCAATGAAGGGGGTCCCGTTGGGTGAGAAGATGCCACCGGAGTGATTGGGAGACTGGTAGCCACCTGCATGCTAATTTGTTGGTTGGCTAACTTTTCTGACTCCATTTGATCATGCAACTTGGCCATCAAAAGTGTGGGAATCTGAGGAGGTGCCATGGGTACTGGGACTCCCTCTTTTCTTTTCCTTTACTTTTGCTTTCTTCAGTGGGTGCAATAGATGAAGAAGGTCCAGCACCAGTTGAAGAGGGATTGGTCTTCTTGACCGCTTCTTTCTTTTGGGTGCTCTTAGGGCATACCTAGGAAAAGTACCTGTGACTTGCTTCGAGGATGGGGTGGCATACCCCTTTGATTTTTAAATCCCCCAGAGTGGCCCAGTCCACTAGAGGGAGGTCTAATTTGTCCAACCCCTATCCCTTGTATTCTAGATCTTCCAGTGGCCCACCATCTTTGAAACCCTTCAAAAAAGTCCAAAGGTCTAGCGCTTCCATGAGTCCTTTGCTCATTCTTTTATGTTGTCAGGCACTGAGATCAAATTTATCCTGGCAGTCTGCCCAGAAGTCTTTAATATCTTCTTTGTATGGGGGACTCCATAGGTAGTGTAGTGGCAATTTTGCTGTGGGGATCATAATTTCTCCGGGCGTGGTTGAATTCAACGAGCCCCAAGCCTTTTAATTCATTATCTGCCTCCTAGGTCGCAGTCAGGCTGCATGTGTAATCCCTGTAAGAAGAGGGGAATGGGACATTGATGACCTTCTTCAATGTGAAGAAGGCGTGCCGATCCATCATTTGCCTACAAAATTCTAAAAGAATAATCCTATCCCCGCAATACCGGGGAAGAAGATAGGGCTTCCCATTGAAACCCGTCACCCTGATGTAAGTATGATGCCTGAACTGAATGAAATATTGGCCATAAGAGTTGACAAGTGTCATTGCCACCTGTGAGAGGCGGTAACCAAAATCTCAGGTAAGTGCTAGAATATTATGGTAAATGAAGGCGTCGTTTACTCGAAAGAAATTATAGAAGCTGAGCTCCCACTGCAGTTGGGGATAATGGTCCCATGGTGTTACTTGTGCCGGGCCGTTCCTGAGTTCTCCGACCATTCCCAAACCTTGGAAAGCCGACCTTTGTTGTGTCAATGCCCATAGTATGTATGAAGTCATCTAAAATTGGGAATGCTCGACGACGGTCCTCATTTACGTATCCACATGGTTGGATATAATGGTCACCTAGTTGAAGGTCATGTTGTGTGTTGTTATGCAATACAGGAAGTAATACATCCATGCCAAGAATTTCTAGGTGTGGGGCCATCCGAATATTTTGCACAAAAATATGATGCCCGCTTGAATGGGGTCCTTGAAATCCCCGCAAAAAATTTCCAATTTCATTCTCTTGCAGTCTCACTTTGGAGACTTTAACCAGTGATTATTGAGGTGTTGTCGGGAAATGATTTCGGCATCACCAAACTCCTGCAATGATTTGGCCCTTGTGATGATAGCAGACCCTTTGAACTATAGAATTCCCAACCCAGAAGCAAAGGTGGGAGCGTCCAATGTGACGATGGTGGTTGGATATTGCAGTGGCCAAGGATCTGGAAGTAGAATTGAGCGAGTAGTTGCATTATACAATACCGCTACCTGTCGGATTAGTTTAGGTGGGAAGCTCATGGCCTTTATTATGCCGGAGGCAGCTAGGAAAGTTGCTATCTTATCTCCTTGCTCCTTTAACCTATAAATGGTCTGGATTAGACCTTGTAATTCAGTCTAAGTCCCGAGCTCCGTATCTATTATTTCATGAACCTTGGAGTCTATCTTAGACCCCGTAACACCTCCATCTTTTGGATACTTGGAGGTCAGGGGCAACTTTTCTAACATTCTTTCCATCTTTGATTTTATGGCTGCCCGGGTAGAGGTGGTTGGTAGTTCCAGACTATCAGGAGGTGCAAAATTGTCAGACATTTTTGATCAGTTTATAAGCAACTTGCAAGACTGAAAAACTATCAGGTCATATATAAACATGAATTAAAACTTTGCGATATTCCTCTCGAGCCTGCACCTATCAAACAAATGTTAGTACATATATCAAAAAGTTCCAGAGTATCTAAAATGAATGTGACTTATCATTCCAGAGTGTGCTGACACGGTGACAAGGGAAAGTAGAAGACAAGATCCCACTGGAAGCCCAGAGTCCAGATAAACTAGCCATTGCTAATGTGATTGGCAACAAGATGTACTGTAGTCAACGTGCATTAGCATGTGGTAAGATGGCAGGTTGCGTAAAGATATTTATGGCATTAATTTGGACAAGTGGGATGACACAGGGCAAAAATCAATGGCAGATTGGACACATTTTAAATGCTCATACATGGGAAATTAATCCTGCCATTAATGCGATGAGACAGAGGAGAGAGAAAATTGCCACGGTTTGAACCAACAAGGTGCCGAGTTCAAACTGTGGCGACTCTGTCTCGTCAAGCTCTGCCTCACAGGGCAAAAATGCATGATAGAGCATGAAGAACTCATGAGATATGAGGGATATACATAGCATATATAAATAAAAATATAGGAGGGCTGAGGGGTGAAGCATATAAACACGAAAAATACAGAAGTATACAAAAATATACACCATTTATAGAATATACAAAAGCTACCTTAAAATAGAATACAAAATGTACATAATATACATTATCCTACAACTACACAGAGGGTAGACAACCCTCTAGCAAAGCCGACCCACCAATGGGTGGCAAACCAAACAACAAGAAACACAAACAGAAACCAAGCAAAGCAAAACCGAAATAAAAACAAATGAAGCAATGGCGACAACCAAAAGAACCAACCTGTGAATCTAAAGAACAGTGAGGAGAAGAGGCACTAGGACTACTCTACAATAGCTTTGAGCTCCTACACTCATGAACAACTACCAAAGAATGACTCGTCGTTATCAACTAAGCTCAGAGAAATTTGCACTTAATCACACTTAAATCACCAAGGAATCGCTCTGACAACTCTAAGTGTTTTTAATCATGATAACTGTAAAAATGACATGTAAATCTAATTTATACCTGAGGTAAAAAGCAAGTTACCCTCTCTCCACAACTTCAGAATAGGTGAACCTCCAGACTCTGGGCCCAAGGATTCCAAACAACCATGTCTTCTTACGAGAAGGAGACATCGTGGAAGAGAATCTAGGAGTCCAAAATCCAACTTCTAGAAAGGAAACAACAAACTCTAGGACCGGGTCCCGAAGACACAAAAGACAAAAGTGAAAACAAAAAAAACCTCACGGGAAGGAAAACCTAGAGAAGAAAACAAAAGAAATAAAGACAAAGAAAACAAGGCAAGAGCCAAAAGAAAAAAAGGGGGACCCAACATTTTGCACAAAAAATGTAGGGATGGGTATACAGAGCATAACAAATGGCAACTATCTGGGATGAATGCCTTAGTGCATTTGAGAACCACAAAATCTCTGGTTAGCAAAAATAGAACCAATTGTTATTCGAAGCATCTTGCTTGCAAGGTGTGAAATGTCTGAGAAAATTTGGCCATACGCGATTCAATCGATGGTCTTTCATCAGTTGTGAAGTGTGTGCTTTGGAAGGAAATCAAGCTGATGACCTTTGGGAGAAGTAGAGGAGAGGCACTAAATATATCAAACCCAAAGTCATCAAATTTTCTCATTTTTCTCGGATACCAAACTTTCATCCCATCATTTCTTTCCTTGTTTTATTCTCTTCTAGGTGGGAGGGTGATACTTCTTTCACCATTAACCTTAAGCTTAGCTAAATTCAATGGTGGTACTTCTTTCACCCCTTCACCCACCTTAATTTTCTGAATGGGGAAGGAAAACTCCAGACCCGAAAAGAATCTTTAAAAGTTTAGACTTGGGTCAACCTACTAGTGTGACTGATCTACCCTCGGTGTGTCTGATTACTTGTTCCCTTTAACTTTGATTTAACTGATTACCGAAATTTCAGAGATAAATCTGATGAAGACTACTCATAATTTTCTACCAAACTTGAAAAATAACTCCAGAGACTGGACCAATTCCACCATGCTAACAATAGATTCTAAGTTCACCGGCAGGCCAAAAGGTATCATCATCGAGACTAGATGTTATGCTAAGCATACCAGCCTATAAAAGGGGAGTGAAACATTGGAAACCCAGAAATAAAACAAAAGAATAAAAACCAAAAGTGAAATAAAAGAAAAGGGGCGGTCTTGGAGGATGGCTAGCCAAACTATTTACAAAATAAGGCACCCCAAATTGGGGCACTGAGAAAGAAATATTTACAAGCAAGAAGACTTACATATAATATAACTCTGGGAAAACCTACCTTATTCAAAGTAACGTTTGATAAACTATCTATTGACAGGCAATGGGATAGGTTCTCTAGTCATGGTACTAAGGTGATAGGTATTTTCCCCATAGATCTCTAAGATAAAGTATGGTCCAAGCCAGAGCCTTTGGAATTTGGTGTGCTTTCCTTTATTTTCTCGGGCCTTATCCCACAAAAGGACCAAGTCTAAAATCTGAAAGGCTTTGTATTGGGATCTTCAGTCAAACCATTGTATTACCACTACTTGGTGACGTGTGAAATGTTCAAGGGCTGCATCTCATTGTTCTTCCATCCACACCAGATTCGGGAGCCAAACCTCCACAATATTATCGCGGTTGCTAAATTCCTGCATGAAGTGTAAAACTGGGATCTGTAAGTTAATCAGGAACACCAAGTTCTAGCCATAAACCAGATGGAACAGGGATGTTCCTAGGGTGGCCTTAATTTATATGTGATCCACCCAGAGGGTGAATCTCAGCTTTTGGTGCCAATCCTAGAGATTCTGCTCCAATAGGTGTTTGATCACTTCAAGCAAATTTTTGTTAGTTGATTCAACAACACCATTCCCATGGGGTAATAGTTGCTGGAGAACTTTAGAGTGATCTTCTGGTCATAGGTCCACTCTAGTAATTGTGCTAAAGAAAATGCCAAACCATTGTCACATACTATAGCGAAGGGCATTCTGAATCTTGTAATGATGTTTACTTCTAGGAATTTGATCACTATGCCCGCCATATTATTTTTGCAAGGTATGGCTTCAGACCACCGGGTGTAGTAATTAGTTGTAGTTAGGATGTATCGGTGGTTGGAAGATGAGTTGGGGTTGATTTTCTTGATAAAGTCAAATTCCCATTGGGCAAAAGGTCTAGCCTCAAAAATTGGTTGCAAAGGTATAGCCGGGTTACGCTCACGATGTTTTGCAGTTTGGAAAGTATGGCACTTCCAGATGTGAGTGTAGACATCTTTAAAGATGCAAGGCCAATAATATCCAACCCGAAGGATCTGATTGGTGGTGGCATCTACTGAGCCATGCCCAGTTCCAAACTGGCCATGGAATTCTTCAATCATTTTTGCAGCTTGGACCCTATCGATGCACTGGAGGTACACTCCCTCATAATTCTTGTGGTAAAGGATGGCATTTTTTATCATGAAGTGTGCACTTTTCAACTCTAGGGTGCGAAGTCTGTTGGGAGGAAACCCCTCCAAACATCTATTATTTAACAACAAGTACACCAAACTATGTACCATGGGTCACGAGTGATAGAATCCACTGTGTATGTTTGACATTCTATGTGGGGAGTCTCTTCTGCCATTGCTCTGCTTAGTCCCTGGCCTCTGACTATCTTCATGGGTTGCATTTCTAAATCGTACTCCTAGAGAATGGCCATCTATTTCCATCGTCTTTCACCCAATTCACTCTGCATCAACAGAGATTTTACAGCCTAGTCCAGGATGATAGCATGCACCTTGCTTCGGAGAATGTAATGCTGAAATTTCTTTACGGCGTGAAAAAGAGAAAAGGCCTACTTTTCCAATGATGAATACTAGACTTTGGCATTCTTGAAAGGGGAGCTCATAAAAGCTATTGGTTGTTCTTCCCCTTTGACCTTTTGGGTCAATATTTCCCGCGGCGGAATGCGGTAAAGTAAAGGAGTAAATGTAGAAAGGGAGGGAGTAATCTAGACTAGCCAGGACTGGTGCCTCCATTATTGTCAGTTTAATCTAGGTGAATGCCCACTTTTCTTGAAGAGTCCACTCAATGTTTTGTATTTTTCTTCATCATCTCGTTGAGTGGCTTCACAATTTTGGCAAGTCCAGTGATGAACCGCCAGACAAAGTTGATCTTCCCAAAGAAAGATCGCATCTCTTTCTTGCTGCCAGGCATTTGTAGGTTTAGTAGCACTTCAATTCTCTCAGGGTCAATGGATATACCCTTCTCAGAGATAATATGCCTGAGCAACTTCCCTTCAGTAACCTAGAACATGCACTTCTTGGGGTTGAGGGATATTTCATATCAGCGATATCTCTCCCAGATCTGGGCGAGGTGGGCAGAATGGTCATGCCTGTCTCAAGAAAAGACAATAAAATCATCCATGTAGATGATTATGCACGAGTTCACAAGGGCCTTGAACACAATGTCCATGGCATTCTAAAATGTGGCCCCTGCGTTAATCAAGCCAAAGGGCATCCTCTGATATGCAAATGTTCCCCACTTGGTGGTGAACATTGTTTTGTCTCTATCCTCGTACTTAACCATGACCAAAGAGTATCTATCTAAGAAAGACATCATTTGGGATCCATTTACTATCTGCAACACCTCATCCAATGAGGGGACAGGGTGATTATCTTTCTTGGAGGCTCTATTCAAATTTTAAAAATCCACACAAAGGCAAATTTCACCGCTCTTCTTTCTCACAAGGACCAGGTTGGAAACCCACGTAGTATGCCGGATTGGAAAGATTATTCAAGATGACAATAGTTTTTGCACCTCCTGACGAATCAGAGGCTCGATCAGCGGGTTAATTGGTCATTGATTTTTCCAGAAAGGCTTAGCATTAGGTTTTAGTGGGATGGTATGAGTCATAATGGATGCGTCGTATGTCTTCAAATCCTCATACCCCCACGCGATCACATCTATGTATTCTCAGAGAACTGTGAGAATTTTCTCCCTCTACCAGGAGGTACCGTTGTGTATCATTTTTTCTTCATTGGGCTAGCCAATGTTTACTTTCTAGAATTTTCCTCTCATAGAGGACGATGATATCTTTTCTGGGCCCTGAGGGTCCATGTCGAAGATTCATTCAAGTGCAACCATCCCCTTCTAGATGGTGTTGGTTGGTAGGTCCATGATCCCATCATCTTCATCACCTTGTCTAGTGTCATTGTGGTCTCATTCCTCCACTATCTGGTCCTTGAAGACACAAATGTTTTCCATGAAGGCTAAGATATGTTTATTGTCCTCAAAAACATGAAAGTGGGTGACATTATCTAGAATAGATGGGGTGGGGATCATCTCAATGGAAAATCTTCAGAGTCGTGAGCTAGCCATGGGCTCAAGTGTGTTGGCAGAAATAGCGAGGGCATCTAGGACATAGTTCCATCACCGAGGAATAAGATCAATACCAAAGGCATCAAAATCTTTAATAAGGCTCCACACCTGATTGCGGTATGTAGCCAACCTCTTATCATGACACGTGTATTAACTCCAGACTTCATTGACAATAAACTCTAAATCACTCACGGCCCAGAGGTGAGTGATTCCTTTCCTTAATGCAAATAGGAGTCCAAGGACCAAGGCCTCGTACTCCATGATTTTGTTTGTGAATTTGAACTACAGCCTATAGGATGTGAGGAAGGATTTCTCTCATGGGTTGATTAATTCTACTCCGGCCCCAGAACCTTGTTTGGATCAGGACCCATCAAATTTAAGGGTCCATAAATCACCGTTTGTCATCTGGAACTGGGGAGATGGAGCAGTCTTTGGATTATCTTTGGGAAACTTAGGAGGAGCTTCCTCTGACACTAATGGTGCATGGGTGAGGTTTACCTCTAGAGGGGTTTGGGATTGAGATCCCTAGAGAAAAGGCACCAAAGAGGTTCTTCCAGTAGGAATATTGGGCTCTAGGGAATCAGCTGCATGCTCTTTGTTCCATAGGGCGTCAATGTGTTAGGTAGCAATGGAAAGACAAGGCACACACGCTAGGTCTGAGTGTTTCTAGTAATGTACCTGGCACCAAGTGCTAGACAGGAGTGTGGTGGGGGTTGTTGTGGCACCCTGAGAGTTAACCTCAACCCTCAATTTTTCTTCTAGGTCCTAGGTTCTCTATAGAACTATGGTATCCTTCCTAGGGGTGAAATCGAATGTTAGAATTTCAAGGGGTCGATACACCCCAGGGGACATTTCAGAGAATAAGACCTCATTAACCCTTCCGACTTTGGTAAGGGCCTATTTCATCTAGGGCTCACTTTCAATTCGGATCTTGTTTGATTCTCCTTCGTAGGGGAGCCATAAGTGGGAGAAGTTGGTCGAAAAGTATCCATTCAGGGACTTAGACCAATTCTGGCTTAATAAAATCCCATAAGTCTCTAGGATGTCCATCACTTGAATATCAATCATGCTAGATATTATGGGGTCTTGGATGTGCTGTATCTGGACATTCTTCAATTCTCCCACCATTTTCACAGCAGTTTTATCCAGTTGGATTACTGCACCATTAGATGGGGTGGGTCAGAATCCAAGCTTCTGGCATATGGATAGGGGCATGATGTTGCCGAAAGCTCTAGAATCTACTAGCTAATTGTGTTTTTTTTTTCCTTGTATGTTCAGGCCTAGTAGGAATGGAGGATCTTCAGTATTTTCCTGGAAGAAGGCCACGTTGGCATCCTCAAAAGAGACGGTCTTGGGTGGGTGACTGACCATTTCTGGGTTTCCCAAAAGCTTCAAAAGAGACTTCTTCTACTTGGGACAGTTTAACAAAACCTCCATCAAGGTCATGGAGGTGGTGGTTTTTTCTAGTGCCAATTTCTGTTGATGGGACTTTGTGACCGGGTCTGCCAAAAGAGGTAAGTTGTCACTGGTACCAGGGTACCAGCCAACTTCGCCTGTAAAGGTTGTCAGGGGAAATGAGATTCCCCAAGCATCCAAGCACGTGAGAGTCAGGTCTTGATAGTGCATGGCTCAGTTGGGAGATGTGACTATTTTGTTTGAGGGGGATAGTTGGTTATCTTCAACTCATCAACTCTGGGGATTCAGGTAAGTGGGGTTTCCTCCAAGCGTGATTTTACTTAACAAAATAAACTCAAAAGATACTGTAGGGTGATAATTATTTCATCTACCTATAGTTATGCTAAACATTCAAAACATCGACAATGCTCTAACACACTACACTAAATACCGAAGAAATATACAGCCATCAGTTAATATTTTATTAGTAGAAAAAGAAAGGAGGTGGTTAATCTACTTCAAGCATTAGAGAAAAGGACATGAAGAACACAAAGCATAAAATATCATTAACCCAGAAGACAAAGTGCCAACAACATCATTGAGAGAACCCTTCCTTCATCATTAACATCTTTCCAGAAAGCACTAGTGCATGGTACAATGATAACTCCCTGGGAGTATTTAACTACTGAAAGCTTAACACTATGGAGCATTGAGCTTTGTAATTAAGAAATGAGAAAACCGCTTTGCTATTAACTATGGACTGCAAAATCATTAATTTCACCGACCCCTAGAATGAGGTTAGACTTATTATTTATACACATCTTCTGACATAAACCTAACCCTAACTTATTTTACACTTTATAATATAATACATTATCCAGTGGCCGGTACTACCTACACCACATTACAAAAGACCTCAAGACGGAGAAGGCCTGATATGTCATAAGAATAAGACAAGAAAGATGGAGTGGAAGAATCAACCTTGAGAAGAGATCTAGGAGAAGAAGGAAGAAATTTGATTCCCCAGGGATCGAGGGTACATGCCTCATAAATGGGAAAGCAGTGCCCGGTTTTTGATGTGCCAGGTATATCTTTGAAGTAGCACCTTGGGAAGACCATCTCTCAGAAGACCACGTGAAGAATTAAAAATTGTGGGATCTGGAACTCTGGGATCCAGGAACTTTTGTTCCAAAAGAATAAATAATACATAATATGGTGTTGGGTAATATTCTCCCATATCTGGAGAAATTTATTAACTCATGATTTTTCCCAAGCTTCTAACACTTGGCTTATACTCTCCTCATCTATACTCTGAATGTTGTCCCACCAGCTGCAGATAGCCTCCATTGCATCCTCAACTTCTTCGGCCCCGCCCTAGAATTTTTCCACCATTTTAATGGCATCATGTGATTAAATCATGGTCTTTGACAATTGGGACAACCTGCCTTGGTCAAAATATCCACCTGGCAGATATAGGGATTCCATCCACTCCTCGAACTTGCTAAGGACATAGTCCTTTGGGGTACATGTTCCGATGGTGAAGGGATCAACTTGTGATACCCCAACCACAAATGCCTGGAATAAGACCAAGGGATATTGGGCAACTGTCAGCTTCTCCTTTAAGGTCTTAACCAGTTCCTTGCAAACCTCAACTTTGAGGGCAAGTCTGGAGTACTAGACCTGGAGGGAATCTTATGATTCTTCTCCTAAAATGGCAGACTCTGTGGCAACCTCTTCGCCTATGTTGCGGATCTCTTCCAACCCGGCTTTCCATTTCTCATATTTCTCTAAGTCTTTCTCCCATATCTGAGTGGAGATTTTTGCATGGCTAAGGGCGAGATCTACCTTGTAAAAGTCTAGGAGGGACGCTGCCATAAACTCTCTCATCACTATTATTTGCTTGACTACCCACCCATCCACTGCTTGTGCCTTCTTCTTCATTATGCGCAGTGAGTCCACGTCGCCCTGTGTAAGCAAAAATTTGGGAGATGGGGTTTCGGGGTGGACTTTGGCCAAGGGCCGTGTTAATTTTTCCAGAAGCACGAGGAGATTGGCATTTGTCTCTCTTTCCTCTTGCAACTTTTGGCCCTACTTTGTGTATTGGGCCTCTATCACCTTGGTAGCCTCCTTCAGCAAGTCCAATTCTCCTTCCTTGTCTCTCTTCCCCAATTCTACCTCCATTATACTGTAGTCTTCAGGCCTTACGGCCATTGTATTTGTGTTTGCTAGGGGTGTTGCAATGACTACAACAGTGCTTCCTGCTGGGTTGGTCCAGAGAGTATGGACCACCCGTACCTTCTTTCGGGTGCTCTTCACCTCAGCATTCCTGGCCATCATCTTGGCCAATGAGAGTGGAGCGCTTGTGGCTACCGTCGGGGCTTTCCTTTTCTTCGATTCTACTAGCCATTGGGGTGGCTGGGGTGGACTTACTACCAATACCTGCTCATTAGGATCCATTTATGAATTTGGTGGTGCATTCTCAAAGTCTATATTATCCTCAGGCTCTTTTCCTGGCTCCTGTTCTGGTTCCTATTTTTCCTGTTCTTTTCTCGTTTCTTTGTCTCCAGAACCCTCTATGTCTTTTTCCATACTGGCGTCCTCTATAAAACCACTCAAGCTCTTTTCCCTGGTCTCAATTTTTGTGTTTTTAGGGACTTCATCTTCCCTGGTGGTATCAATAACCTCTTCATTTTCCTCCTCTGGGACCTATTGGTCCATTGGTTGTTGCTGTTCCTGGGCCTTATTGGCCTCCTCTTCTACAATATTTTACTCCATTGGGACATATTTCGAGGGTGAGTGAGGTCGCTGGCCAGAGTTTAACAAGGCGGAAGCTGTTATGACCTCATTGAAAGTGCTTTGGGGTAGTTGGTCACCCGAAGTTTCCAAAGGCCCTATTTCTCCCTGAGCCTCTTTGATGTCTCCTTTTCTATGGGAACTTCTTTCTCTATAGGGACTTCTTCCCTATCCTGAGCCTCGACCTCTTCCACTATAGTATTGACACCCTGTCAGATCTCTAGAAGCTCCTCCACTGAGAAGGTATCATCAAAGTCATCATGTGGTGAAGAGGAGTCTAAAATATCTTCAAGTTTGGGAGAATTCAAACTTACATCCACCGGGGGCTTCTCGGGCATACCAAGGGCAGCGCTTGGTATGGGGTCCGCAGCTGTTTTCTTTTTCCTAGTAAGAGAAGCCCTAGTATCCAAAATATTGGAGGATTCCACCTCAGCAAACATCTTCTTATTCATCATTGCTACCAACGAAGGGGGTCCCATTGGGTGAGTAGATGCCATCAGAGTGATTGGGAGATGGGAAGCCACCTGCTAATTTGTTGGCTGGCTAACTTTGCTAACTCCATTTGATCATGTAACTTGGCCATCAAAAGTGTGGGAATCAGAGGAGGTGCCTTGGGTACCGATACTCCCTCTTTTCTTTTCCTTTACTTTTGCTTGCTTTAGTGGGTGTGACGGATGAAGAAGTTCTAGTGCCAGTTGAAGAGGGAGTGGTCTACTTGACCGCTGCTTTCTTTTGGGTGCTCTTAGGGCATACACAGGTAAAGTACCTATGACTTTCTTTGAGAATGGGGTGGCATACCCCTTCAATCATTAAATCCTCTAGACCAGCCCAATCCACTAGAGGGAGGTCTAATTTGTCCAGCGCCTGTCCCTTCTGTTCTGGATCTTCCAGTGGCCCACCATCTTTGAAACCCTTCAGAAAAGTTTGAAGGTCTAGCGCTTCCATGAGCCCTTTTCTCATTCTCGTATGTTCTTGGGTCCCTGAAATTAAAGATATCTTGGTATCCCACCCAGAAGTCTTCAATATCCTCTTCATGCGGGGGGACGACCTAGGTAGTGCAGTGGTAATTTTGCCGCAAGGATCATAATTTCTCTTGGTGTGGTTGAATTCAACTAGCCCCAAGCCTTTTAATTTATTATCTTCCTCCTAGGCTATGATGAGGCTGCATGTGTAATCCTCACAAGAAAAGGGGAATGGGATGTTGATGACCTTCTTCAATGTGAAGAAGGCATGCAGATCCATCACCTGCCTATAAAATTCTAAAAGAATAATCCTATCCCCGCAATACTGGGGAAGAAGATAGGGCTTCCCATTGAAACCCATCACCCTGATGTAAGTATGATGCCTAAACTGAATGAAATATTGGCCATAAGAGTTGACCAGTGTCATTTTTTCCTGTGAGAGGCGGTACCCAGAATGTCGGGTAAGTGCTAGAATATTATGGTTAGTGAAGGCATCATTTACCCGATAGAAATTCTGGAAGCTGAGCTCCCACTGAAGTTGGGGATGATGGTCCCATGGTGTTACTTGTCCAGGGCTGTTCCTCAGTTCTTCGACCATTCCTAGACCTTGGAAAGTTGGCCTTTGTTGTGCCAATGCCCACAACACGCATAAAGGCATGTAAAATTGGGAATGCTAGGCAACGGTCCTCATTTGCATATCCACATGGTTGGATATAATGGCCGCCCAGTTGAAGGTCCTATTGTGTGTTGTTATGCAATATAGGAAGTAATACATCCATGCTAAGAATTCCTTGGCATGGGGCCATCTGAAGATTGTGCACAAAAATATGATGCCCACTTGAATGGACTCCTTTAAATCCCCACAGGGAATTTCCAATTTCATTCTCTTGCAGTCTTGCTCTGGAGACTTTAACCAGTGATTATTGAGGTGTTGCTGGGAAATGATTTTAGCATCACTAAAATCTTGCAATGACTTGGCCCTGGTGATGAAAATAGACCCTTTGAACTACAGAATTCCCAACCCAGAAGCAAAGGTGGGAGCGTCCAATGTGACGATGGTGGTGGGATATTACTACGACCGAGGATCTGGAAGCAGAACTGAGCGAGTAGCCGCATTATAAAATACCACTAGCTGTCAGATTAGTTCAGGTGATTACACCACACATGGGAAGCTCGCAAACTTTATAATACCAGAGGAAGCTAGGCAAGTGGCTATCTTATCTCCCTACTCCTTTAACCTATAAATGGTCTGGATTAGAACTTATAATTCGGTCCAAGTCCCAAGCTCCGTATCTGTTATTTCATGAACCTTGGAGTCTATCTTAGACCCCGTAACACCTCCATCTTTTGGATACTTAGAGGTCAGGGGAAAATTTGCTTACATTCCTTCTATCTTTGATTTTGTGGCTGCCCGGGTAGAGGTGGTTGGTAGTTTTAGACTATCAGGAGGTGCAAAATTGTCAGACATTTTTTATCAGCTTATCAGTAACCTGCGAGACCGAAAAACCATCAAGACATATATAAACATGAATTAAAACTCCAGGAGATTCCTCTCCAGCCCGCATCTATCAAAAAAATGTTAGTACATATATAAAAAAGTTTTGGAGTATCTAAAATGAACATGACTTATCATTTCAGAGTGTGCTAACATGGTGACAAGGGAAAGTAGAAGACAAGATCCCCTTGGAAGCCTAGAGTCCAGACAAACTAGCCGTTGCTAATGTGACTGGCAACAAGTTGTACTCTGGTCAATGTGCATTGGCACGTGGTAAGATGGCAGGTGGCATAAAGATATTTATGGCATTAATTTGGACAAGAGGGCCGACACAGGGCAAAAATCAATCCCAGATTGGACACATTTTAAATGCTCATACATGGGAAATTAATCCCACCATTAATGCGATGAGACAGAGGAGAGAGAAAACTACCATGATTCAAACCAATGAGGCACTAAGTTCAAATTTTGGTGACTCTATCTAGTCAAGCTCTGCCTTGGAGGGAAAAAATGCATGACAGAGCATGAAGAACTCACAACCTCTGAGGGATATACATAGCATATATACATAAAAATATAGGAGGGCCGAGGGCCGAAGCATATACACACACAAAATATAGAAATATACAAAAATATACACCATTTACAACATATACAGAAGCTACCCTAAAATAGAATACAAAATGTACATAATATACATTATCCTATAACTGCACAGAGGGTGGACAACCCTCTGGCAGAGCCGACCCACCAACGGGTGGCAAACCAAATAGCAAGAAACACAAATAGAAACCAATCAAAGAAAAAAAAAAAAAAAAACAAATAAAGCAAGGGCGAGAACTAGAAGAACCAAGCTGTGAATCCAAAGAACAGTGAGGAGAAGAGGCACTAGGACCGCTCTACAATAGCTTTGACCTCCAACACTCATGAACAGCTACCAAAGATTGACTCATTGTTATCCACTAAGCTTAGAGAAATTTGTATTTAATCACACTTAAATCACCAAGGAATCGCTCTTAAAACTCTAAGTGTTTTTACTCATGGTAATATTGAAAATGACATGTAAATCTTATTTATACTCGAGGTAAAAATCAAGTTACCCTCTCTACAACTTTGGAACAAGCGGACCTCTGGACTCCGGGCCTGGGGATTCCAAACAACCATGTCTTCTTACAAGAAGGAGACATCGTAGCAGAGAATCCCAAAGTCTGGAATCCAGCTTCTGGAAAGGAAACAACGAACTCTGGGATCGGGTCCCAAAGACACAAAAGACAAAAGTGAAAAGAAAAAAAACCTCACGGGAAGGAAAACCCAGAGAAGAAAATAAAAGAAACAAAGGCAAAGAAAACAAAGCAAGAGCCAAAAGCAAAAAAGGGGGACCCAACATTTTGCACACAAAATGTAGGGATGGTTATGTAGGGCATAACAAAACCCTTAACAATAAGCGAAGGAGAAGAATTATAGGAAAAGGAAAACCATAGAAGAGGGTTACTGACAACCATCCTTCTCAAAAATTAATACACTACTTCCTTTCTTGTTGATATTTGTCAAAAGATCATGAAAATATCTGATCTGAGGCATTACACATCAAGCCGCAAGAAATGATCAATCAAATAAATTCAGAATAGTCACGGCATGGGAAGAGAAACCCCAAAATATCTAGAAAACCAAGAACCAAAAAAGACCACCATGTAGCATTAAAAACTACCATGACTATATAGAACATCCCAACCACTCAAACGATGCCATTAAAGTCGATCCAAGGACAAGAAAGATGTCAAGCCACTCCTCGGCAAGTATGCAACATGCAAGCATGGATGGAAACCCTCCGAAAGCATTAGAAGTTTAGAAAACTAGTTACAATGGCTATCTCCCTGGTGTGAAACCCTCATCAACAGCTAAGATGAAAACTTTTTTCGGCTTTAAAACATAACCATGGATCCACTTTAAGTTACCCAGACTCTGATCAAATTTTGCCATGCATCGTGCATGCATGATGCCTTAATGACTATATGTCGATCAACTTTATCATAATGATTTATGCCTACCCCATGATGATTTTCAATTTAACTATCCTTTATCTTCTTTACTTTTGACCAGGTGCCATCATCTACCCATGTGTCATGTAGGTGCAATGCCTTGAACACTATCTATCAATCAACTTTGCATTAAGGATTTACACCCACCATCAGATCCTCACAAGCCTGATTACACTTTAACTTACCCCTAGTTTCATAATTGCAGGTCCCACAAATCATTGAAGATACATGAGATGTCAGGCGTAATGCCTCAAAGGTTAGATCTTGTGCATCTTCATCATAAGGATTCATGCTCACCGCATGATCTATATATACTTGATTTATCATTAATTCATCTTTCATTTTGACCCCACAATGACAGGAAGACATCTATTAATCAGGAGCGTTGCCTTGATCACTAACCTTCTCGCATCTCTGCATTAAGGTAATATGCCTGTCATTGGATCAAATCTAACATAAAAACACTTTAACTTACTCTGACATTGATCTGGACCCACCTTGTACATGTGGTGCATGTGTGTAATGCCTCAATGAATAATCTCTCTGCATCTTACCTTTGAGGCTTCATCTCGGCCATTGGATTCAAACTAACCTGACTGCATGTTATCTTCACCCTAGGTCAACAAATTGCAAGTCACAATGCCTTAAACATTAAAAACATTCAACTTACCCTTTGAGTCTTCATGCCCACCGTAGATCTTCTTCCACCTTGGGGTCCTTTACCTGTCTGTAACCACAACAACTTTACACATGGTACAAAGGTGCAATTCCTTGATCAATATATATCGTGCATCTTGTCTTTAAGGCTCTACGCCAACCACAGGATCATCTCTAACATGACCACTTGATAACCGACCATAGACGAGCCTAGCCCCTGACAACTTTCCACATGGAATAAAGGTGCAATACCTTGACTGTTAGATCAACTACATCTTAGCATTGCAAGAAAGCAATGATCATTGATCTTCTTTGAAGTTGACATGCCTTTAACCTTTTACCTTTATGTAGAATAGGTGCCACCATCCACCACATGTCAGCTAGGCAGGATGCCTTCATCATTAAAAGAGTCCATCTTTCCCTTTAAGGGATAGTGCTCGCCGTAGGATTAAAGCATACTTTCAAAGGAGATGTATAGGTAATAAAGTTAACCGGGGACATTAGAACTTAGGAAAATATTAAAAATTAAACCCCGCCCATCTTAGTAAATAAAGACATGGCCCCTCTTGGACATAAACCAAATAAGATGCATGGGCTTATAAAAGTTAAGTGACACAGAAAAATTAACGTCAAAACATAACAGGTCTATGAGGGTTCAAGGTTTTTCATTAAAATCAACTCAAAAAGACCTAGGAATTAGGCCAGAGACCTAAAATAATTTGCAAAGACCAGAGGGAAAGGCATGGGACCATAAAAATTTGAAAAAAAGGGTCAACACTTTCGAAATAAAATATTTTTCATTTGAAAGAATACTTGATTTGGTGCATACTCACCTTTGTGGGCCTATGAGATAGAAGAGTTATCAAGGTAAAAGATATTTCATATTGTTTACTGATGACTATTCTACAATGATGTAGATGACTTTCCTGAAGGAAAACCCTGATGCATTCCATAAATTCAAAGCATTTAGTGAATTGGTTAAGAAGGAATCAGGTAAGAGTTTGAAATACTTAAGATCTAACAAGGGAGGTGAATTTACTTCTGTAGAATTTGTTACATATTGTGAAGACAATGGTATCAAGCAACAAATGTCTACACCAAGAACTCCACAATAGAATGGTGTTGCAGAGAGAATAAATATAACCATACTAGATGTTGTGAGAACAATGTTGATTCAAGGAGATGTACCAAAGATGTATTGGAGTGAATGTATTAGTATTGTTGTTTACATGCTAATCCACATACACCTAAAGAAAAGAACAAATAAGACACGCTATGAGATATGGTATGGTCAGTCACCTATGTTAAGTACTTCAAAGTTTTTGGTACTAGATGTTACATCAAGAGGGATGATGTCTCGGGATATTTTGATCCTAAGAGTGATGGAGCTATCTTTTTGGGTTATTCTACTAAGAGTAAAACATACAATTATTTCAATAGAAGAACTAACAAGATGATTGAAAGTGCAAATGTAAAGGTAGATGGATATCCTAAGAAATATGATGATTCAAGAAAGTAAGTGACTGAGGATGCTCAGGATATTTTTTACAATGAACCATAAGTGCATGGACCAGTAGATTAAAATAATATAGACAAAGTTCTTCAACCGACAAAAGAAGAAGATCCAAGGCCTGAACTAATGATACCTTTTGGAAAGTGATATTTTTGAGTGATATGATACACTTGACGGTTGTCATTTTATGGAAACACATCTAGAATGGTGATCGATTAAATTTGTTTATAGTTTTGGATGTATAGATAGAAAAATGACTATGTATAGAAATCAGATATACAGAATATAGTAGTAGATTTTTAAACAACGATGATAATATATGATGCATGGTGACATGCACACTTAGAGAAAGAAATTTTGGAGTATGTATGACCTTTTGGTAAGGTCACTTGAGTTTTGGTGTTGATCACAAAGACTTACAGCATTTTGAAGTCATGCAAAGATAGAGGAACAAAGATACAGGATGGGTGAACAATCGTGATGATTGAGAGAGTATGACATGGACTCCTAGCATGATAAGTTGGATTATGATTGTGGATTACCTATTATTTGTTAATGTAAGGTCTCTGACTTTGTCTTTACTCTTTGAGTATATATTAATGCTATTTTTAATTTAATAGAGAGCCGACTTAATGATGTAAAAGATATATATGAAGAGATTTTTATAAAGAAAAGTAATGTAATGAAGTAAGAAAGTGATGTGATGCTATGAGGAAGATGGAATGCATGGATTCATTTTGATGTAAGAAAGATGCAAGAAACAACTAGATATATAAAATCATAGCTGATGCTTGTAAATTTTCCCTAGTGAGAATTGATTGTAACAAAGTTATCTCTAATTGTAAAAGTTGTGTGCTCAGTATACCTTTAACAGGGTTTTGTATTCCCCTAACAGGGAAATGTACTAATGTAATATTCAGCTCCTAATAGAGCTAGGTATCCTAATAGGGACACTATACTTTTAGTACATATTTGTGGGTACCATCCCCACAAGGGTTTTCCCTTGGCTAGGGTTTCCTCGGCAACAATTTATGGTGTTATGAGATATGTGTTGTGTGCTTATGCTCTTTTCATTTTAGTAATTACATGGTTAAGTTGGAAACTATTAAGTTCATGTTTTAAGAAATGTAATACTGATTCACCCCCCTCTCTCAGTATTACTTAATCCTAACAATTGGTATCAGATATTTTGGCCCTTGGAAAGAAAGTTTAACAACTTAGGGGAGATCGAGATGGATTCTGAAAGCTTGGAAGAAAACTATGAAGTAGCACTTGAAGACCTTGAAAAAGCTGAAGCAGAGAATTGTGATTTGAAATTCCAATTGAGAAGAGATTAGGGATTCATTATTAAACTAAAAGAGAAACTTGAACTTTCCAGAAGTCGGAGACAAGATCTTATGGTTAAGATAAAAGAAGATTCAGACAATGATAATATAGATTAGATAATGTATCTTGAGCAAGAAAAATATACCTTAAATCTTGATTATGAAACTACCTCACTACAGATGGCCAAAGAGCTCCAACAAGAAAAGGATGCTAAGAACAAAATTGAAGAAACCTTGAAGGATGCAAATATTTAGATGGGACACATAAAGACTGAACTTGAACACTACAAGAACAGGTATATGGAATTGGAGAAATACAATCAGATAATAAAAGGAGAACTTGTTAAGGAAAATAATCATATTGAGAGACTTCACATGAGTATTAACTTGATCGAAGAATAGAGAGACAGACAGAAACCTAAAGGATACATGACTGGTGTTGGCTTCAATGAAGCTGAATGTTTAAAGAATCAAGAAGAAAAATATGATGCAAATATTAATGGTGAAAGACCTACTCTTCAAGAAGCTAGAGAACAGATCACACCTTTTAGAGGTAGATATTTTGGTTTTAATGATATTGGACACATGAAGAGATATTTCATAGGTAAAGCCCCTTTCAAACCTTTTTCTATTTATTCCTTTAACTGTTATGCATATGGGCACAAGAAAGTAGAATGTAGGAAACATGATCCATCAAGATACAAACAATATTACATTAGTGAAGAGACAACAGCTAAGACAATGTGTTACAAGTGTATTAACCTTGGGCACATTACAAGGTATTGTAAGTTGCAGGTTAATCAAAAAAAATACCTCCTATATGCTACAAATGCAACAATCTAGGGCATATAGAAAAGTTTTGCAAGTACAATAGAACTAAAAATAGAAGAGGACCACCTCATATTGTTACAAAGAAGAATGTTGGTGATATTGGTAAGATTCTTGCAAAGTAAAAAAGTAAATTTGAGAATTGTTTCAAGAAAAAAAAAGATATCAACAGTAATAAATTATGAAAGGTAAAAGAATTTAGTGAAGAAAAGGTCCAGGGAGAGTCAGGAGATGCTACCTAGTCTTCGCATGGTGCTAACATTGATACACCAACCTAGATGGCCAAGCATGGATTTAATTGGAGCATTGGAAGAATACATGGGAAATTTATCTAGACCCTACATTTGTAGAGTAAGATCTTGCAAGATTAGGGTGAGCATGTAGAGATGGTGTGGAACACATATCTATGATCGCATGGTTTTATATATCTATATAGTATGATCTCTAGATTTATATTTGATTGGATTATGTGCAGAGTTAAGTTTTTTGGGCACTACATCATTTTTCACTCAACAAAGTATAAGGATGTTTGAAAGAGAATAATTAGAGCCAAATCTAAGGAGATAACAGTCTTGAGAAAAAAAGAGTAGGAGAAAGTACAATGAAGAGTTGAATCGAAGAAGATATTTTGCATTTCTGAAGTAAAAGGTATTTAGATTGATTGCAAAGCCTTTGAAATGGATACACCTATGATTTTTGATGTTGTAGAGAGACCTAGCTACAAATTCAAGAAACACCCTTTCAAATCTACTGGGGATGACCCTGAAGCTGCATTTTCTCAAACACCCTACATATTTCTACATGTCGAAGATATTAGAGTATATATATTGTAAGTGTGAAACTTTTGGAGATGAAGAAATTGCCACAGAGATGAAAATAATGTTAGCTGATGATGGAAAGATGAAAGAAGAGTTCACACACCTAAATTACCTGAGCATTATGAAGATAACTGAACTTCATGAATTTGATAAAAATGAATGGATACAGATTTTATTAAGTAGAGTTTCTAATAAATTCATATGGCTTCGAGATCGGCATATGAAGATATGCAATGAATTAATTCATGACATTACATGATCAGACAATACTAGTATAGTACCTATTGCTGAGAATAATACTAAGAAAAAGGTAGAAAATCTAACGCGTTCACAGTGGAATAGGAGAGTGATGAGGGTGAACGATGTATTCCAACATGATGTAAGATTAATTACCATGATTTTGGGATATAAACTCCATTATACTAGCAGACTAAATTTTGTATCAGCAGGTGTAATTCTAATGGCCTATAAGATGGTGAAGGAAAAAAATTTAGTACAATCTATGCGAATTCTTGATACAAAAATTCTTGGAAAATGTGAGGCAGATAAAGAAGGACAAGTCTAAAGGATTCAGATTTGGATCTTTGTTGATACACATGTACATTCACATTGTTCACAAATTTCATAGTATGCACCCTAGAGCATGGAAATAAAACATACCTATTGGCATTTAGATTTCTTAGAGTTATAGGAGAGAGAAAAACACATGGGCGGATGGTGAATTGTTTTCTATGATCAAAATCCTTTAGAGACAAATGAAGGGAAGGGAAAGAATTCCAGAGGTATTAGTGGAAAAATACAAGGACTCAATTTGTTTCATGGTTGAAACTGATTGTGTATGCTTTGAGGCTAGTGATACCTAGAAATAAATGGTGCTTTCCACTAGGCTTTGAGGTAAGTTCTAAAGTTCTAATCATGCAAGTCAAACATATTTTGGCTTCAAAAGTTGACTCGTCAGAGGAAAGATGAGGAACTTATGAGAAGAAATCAAAAAATATTAGAGAGGAGCTGACTAGAGAAACAAGGAAGAGGAAAATAGAAAATTTAGTAGATAAAATGGCAGCCAAGGCCGACATATCCAAAGAGGAAATGAAAGAAATGAGGAAGAAGATCACAGAGAGAGCTTCTGGGTTGGCAAGCACTGCTACTGCAACCCTGCCACCTCCTGAAGTTGAGTAGATAGTTAGTTCACTTTCTACTATAATAGATTTAACTACACCTTCACCACCACTAAAGATATCACAAGAAGAGATAACAAAACTAGCATCTAGAATAAGCACAAGGTCTGTTAAACCAGACTCACCTCCTAAGGAACAAAGGATGGGAAGAGAAAAGAAGAAATATTAAGAGAAGCCCAATACTGTCAGAAAGCTTTGGAAGCCTAATATAAAAATGTTGGAGAAGAGATTTATTCAGTAGGGAAATCTTGTTTCAGTGACAAAATATTATGATAGGTATGAGGCTTCTGACAAAATTTTGATTGAAGACATAGTTGTTTAGCATTTACTTGTCTTAAATAAGAAGAACTTGTTAGAGATAGAAGGTAGTAAACCCGAGGAATTGTATGATAAATTGGAGATAAGGAAGAAATTGGAACAAAAGAAAAATGAAGTGATAAGAGAAGAATCAATTGAGGGCATGTTGCATGTTGTATTTATTAAAGAAATGTATAGGATATTGAATAAAATTAAGGCCCTATTGAGAACCAAGTCAAGACTAATGAAGATAATGGGAAGGAAATATAATGAATTTATTAAGGAGACAAAGAAAGCTATATATTATCTCGCCACCTAAGGATCCTAAGCCCAAATACATTAAGAAAGGAGAATCATCAAAGAAACCTGAGGTAAATCTTGATAAATCAATTAGTGAAGATGCTATTCAATATGTGAGTACTGATATGCAAACATGTTTCTATGTTTCTTGTTTTCTTGTGTCATTGGACACATCACACAATCGAAATGATCCATTTGTGAAGAATACAGACATTGGAGGACCCAGTGACAAGGATATAACAGAGACAAAAATTATGAAAGAGAATATTGATGCATCGATGGAAGAAACAGTCGTGAAGGTTGAAGATTATTCATCCTTATTGTTGGAATTGGAGACAAATATTTGAGTACTGATGTTGAGAACATGGATGGGGATGAGTTGATGAAATTGACATGCATCATATTTAGAAAAGAAAAAGAAAGATCTGAGCAAAAAGGAAAGAAGAAGACTAAGGTAATGAACAGAGAAATTGACACCTTGAACAAACGACTTCCAACACCTATTGTTTTTTAGGGAAAATATGATGCAGAAAACTTGGACAAGGAACTTGATAACTTTGACAATCATTATGAATCTTTAGAGAAGATTGCAGAAGAGAAGGCTGAAAAGAAATATCTCGCAAAGAAATTAGAGGAAGTATGCAAGTCTATTTCTTGGGACTTGGGCATACTAAACAAGACTACATCAGAAGAAAATTATTGTATCACACAAGGAAGGAAGTTATGCAGTTACTGTATCAACCCTATCAGGCATGTCAAAAATATTGAGGACATAGTAGAAAAGGATAGATCTACTTTGGATAATTTTATGGATAGTTGTGAGACCTTCTCACAATCTGTATTGGAGTTAGAAAGAGGTGTCCAAGATTTTGGACAAACTAAATGTTCTTGATATTGAAAGAGGGAGAGTTATGGCAAGATTTGGTTTGCTGAAGAGTCTAATCACTCCCAAGCTATAAATTCTTGAGGCCCATATCTCTTACAAGGAGAAGACGACATAGGCCCTTACAGAAAATATGCCTACTAACTTGAAGGTAGTAGAGACCTCCTCATTTGCATTGAACAAATTGATTTATGTGAGTCAAATTTTGGTAAAGTCCTAGACAAAGGAAGTGAAGATCTTGGAAGACTCTTTTTGAGATGTATTAAAGATGGTTTAGATCTCTGGTAAGTAGTTGTACAATTTTGATGCATTGTACATTTCGTATACCTTTTCTATTGATGTCAAAGGGAGAGAAGAGAATAAAAATAGATATATGTATAGAGAAGAAGAAAAAAGGAAAATGTACAAATATCTTTTTGATATTGACACTTAGTCATTTTTAACTAAGTTTTGTCATCAATGCGAAAGGGAGAGATTGTTAGCAATTGATAAATTTTGGAGTGATATGATACACTTGAGGGTTGTCATCTTATGGAAACACATAAGGAATGATGATCGATTGAATTTGTTTATAGTTTTGGATGTACAGATAGAAAAATGACTAAGTATATAGATTAGATATCCAGAGTATAGCAATACATTTTTTAATAGCGAAGATAGTATATGATGCATGGGGACATGTATGCTTAGAGGAAGAAATTTTGGAGTATGTATGACCCTCTGGTAAGGTTTCTTGATTTTTTGTATTGATCATAGAGAGTTACGGTGTTTTGAGGTCATGCAAAGATAGAGGTATAGGGATACAGGTCAGGTGAACAAAGGCGATGTTTGAGGAAGTATGTCATGGAATCCTAGCATGATAAGTTGCATTGTGATTGTTGATTACCCATTCCTTGGTAATGTAAGGTCACCTACATTGTTTTTACTCTTTGAGTATATATTAATTCCATTTTATTATGTAATAGAGATCCGACTGAATGATGTGTGTGTGTGTATATATGAAGAGCATTTGGTAAAGTAAAGTAATTTAATGAAATAAGAAAGTGATGTCATTATATAAGGCAGATGGAATGCATGGATGCATTGTGATGTAAGACAGATGCGAGCAACAACTGGAACTATCAAAGCATAGTTGATGCTTGTAAATGTTGACTATTGAGAATTGATTGTTATAGAGTTATCTCTAATTTTAAGAGCAGTGTGCTCAGTATACCTTTAATAGGGTTTTGAATGAACCCCTAACAGGGAAATGTACTAATGTAATATTCATCTCCTAATAGGGCTAGGTATCCTAACAGGGACACTATACTTTTAGTACATATTTGTGGGTACTATCCCCACCAGGGTTTTCCCATGGGGACATGTATGCTTAGAGGAAGAAATTTTGGAGTATGTATGACCCTCTGGTAAGCTTTCTTGATATTTTGTATTGATAATAGAGAGTTATAGTGTTTTGAGGTCATGCAAAGATAGAGGTACAGGGATATAGGACAAGTGAATAGAGGCGATGATTGAGGAAGTATGTCATGGAATCCTAGCATGATAAGTTGCATTGTGATTGTGGATTACCCATTCTTTGGTAATGTAAGGTCACCTACATTGTTTTTACTCTTTGAGTATATATTAATTCTATTTTATTATGTAATAGAGATCCGACTGAATGATGTGTGTGTGTGTGTGTGTGTGTGTGTGTGTGTGTGTGTCTATATATATGTATGTATATATATATATATATATGTA
>MU226402.1:102102-115553 GCA_018584345.1 Thuja plicata | reverse complement strand
TATATATACATATACATATATCTCTCTATATATATATATATGGGGAGCTCACTCTCAAGAGCACTCTTGTGTTAGTAATAACTGAGATGGGGGTGAATCAGTGGCCTTAAAAATTTATCCTTTAAACTTTAATCCGCTAATCAATACACCTCAGGTTATTAAGTCCGTACAAGATGCATGCCTTGAAATACTTTGAAATAATTAACTGTCTGTCGGTTTACCTTCCTTATTCTCCTTGATTACCAATAAGCAGAAAAACTTATTTACCGATGCTTAATAAATATGCAGAGTATACCAATCAATCCAAAAATGCATATGTGAAATATAAAACAATAAAGTAATAAACCATACACACATAACACATGGATTTTAAGGTGGAAACCCTGTTAAGGGAAAAACCACTGGGACCGGTACCCCAAATTTTCACTCTTTTGAAGTGAGCCCTGTTAGAAGCCAACCATGTTAAAGGTTACAAACACACTATTAAGTGTGACCTTGTTAGAGGATTTTTATACATAGTTTGTCACTTAGTATCTGACATCTATTTTTCTACCATCCTTGAATAAGCCTCCTTCTTAGACTGTCGATAGGCTTTAGGAAAATCTTGCTACCATCCTTGAATCAATCTCCTTCTTAGGCTATCAATAGGCTTTATGCAAATTCAATGCTACTTTCATGAATCAACCCTTTTGTTAATAATTTAGGATATACCTCAATTATAGAATACTGTTAAGTCCTGCTCTATTAAGAGACTTGATGTTTCAATGGTTAAACTGAAACATTATGACCTGTTTCTAATGCAACTATGAATTGCAAATTTTCTGATCTATTTAAGTACAATACCTCTCTGATAAATGTATCAATTCAATTCCTTTGTGCTCCACACTTTCTTCTCTATGATACTGTGTTTCACTATTTGTCAGTGTCTGCAGAACTTTTTAGCTCTCCGTTAGCTTGATTGATCAGGACTGTATGAAGTTTTTCCTTCACCAATTTCTTTTCAACATCCTCTTTCTATTCACTCCCCTTCCGTGTATCTGATTGTATGTGGAAATGAATTATGCTTGTCTCTTATATAGACATGATATTCCTTAATTCATGATTCTTGATTCTTGATTCTTGATTCTTGGCGTGAAAAACAATCCCACCAATTTGATTTACAGCTTTAACTCCTGATTTATCTCGTAGTTATCTTCTTGCCAACTGTATAACTCTTCTTTAAAATAATTACTTAACTATGGTTGAATAAAAAAAATAAAACAACCAGTTAAGTCTATCCTTAAGCTCTGCTAGCTAGATATTTTTTCATTTTCTTAACTCTTTGTTCCATCGGTCAATTCTACAGTTCATCGTTGGTGACAACTACCAATTCTGTCAGTGTAACTTCAGTTAGCTTCGAGATCTCCATCCTTTGGGAAACTAAATTTTTAGTTCATCGGGCATCTTGTGATTCTGCTTTGTCATGTAACACTGTCTTCTGCTCGTCAGGCATCACTGTGACTTTCTCTTTCTTTACCGATTGTGTGCACTCCGTCGGTGTTATCTGTCACTTAGTGAATACTTAACTTTTATGCATTGCAGAAAGCATAATCTTTATTCTATTGATTCTCTGAAGTATTTGGCATTATGTACATGACCGTACAGATGATATCAAGTTGACATCAATGACAATACAAACCATTAACTATTTTAATGTCTTGCATCATCTTCAACTTAACATTATCAAACATTCAATCAGTTACATGTCATCAATCTCTCCCTTTGGCATTGATGGAAACATACTATAGTATCACACTATACTATTTCTAATGAAATATGAAATACAATTGTTGAGATTCATCAAATTGCCAAACAATTTGTTTTGATAACTGATAAAAAATTTTGACCGCTGGTAAGCTCTGTGTTAGCTTAGATTTGATTTTTGTAGCTTTCTGTGTTTCTTTTTCTGATGTATTGTGTCCTTTGTTAGAGTCAATTTCTCTCTTTTGACTATTCTTCTTCTTTGATGTCTCTGTCTTTCATTTGCAACTCTTATACAAATTCTCTCCCTATGGATATGATCTCTCCCTCTTTGGAGTAATCTGATAATGAATAGTTTCTGATGATAATATGGATACATTGTCTCCCTTTGACAACAATGCCAAACAAATATTTTACAAATATCTGATATTAATGTCAAACAACTATTTTCTCCATAATATATTCTTGAATTTCCCTTATCCATCATCAATACAATAATATGCTCTGGTGCTCGGTTATGATATATACCTTTCTGTATATAGATCTTTCTTTGAAGTTCATCTTTTTCTTGCATCAACAAGAATAATATTCTGATAATAAATAGGCTGATGCAGTCTTTAGTCTTTTACTGACTGGTAGACATGGGTTTGACCCCTAGTCTCTTTCTCAGGTACTCAAATGTATCCTCGGGCAGTGGCTTGGTGAAGATATCAGCCAATTGTTCTTTTGATTGCACATATTCAAGTATAACCTCTTTTTCTTGAACTTGTTCTCTTAAATAATGATACTTAATGGCAATGTGTTTTGTCTTTGCATGCATGACTGGATTCTTGGAAATGTTTATTGCACTGGTGTTATCACATTAGATAATCACAAGTTCTGTGATTTTCATATGCATACCTTCCAACAACTGTTTGATCCATGCAATATTTGAGTAGTTTGCAGTAGCAGAAACATATTCTGCTTCAGCAATAGAGTGAGAGATGCATCCTTTCTTCTTTCTAATAAAAAATGTGACTACTCTGTCACCCATAAAAAATTCTCCTCCAGTTGTGCTCTTCGAGTCATCAAGATTTCTAGCCCAATCAGCGTCAGTAAACAATTTTATTTCAAATTTGCCTTCTCTTCTATACCATAAGCCAAATTCCTCAGTATTCTTCAGATATCATACAATTCTTTTCAAAACAGTCATATGTGATTCCCTGGGGTTAGCAGAAAATCTAGCAACAATTCCTACTGCATGTGCAATATCTAGTCTAGTGTGTACAACATACATGAGTTTTCATATCATTGATCTGTATAGAGTCTAATTTACCTCAATTAACTTGTCTTCCTTTTTTAATTTGCATCCAGTAGCCATTGGTGTTCCAACAGCTTTGGAATCTTCTATCTTGAATACTTTTAGGACCTCTTCGATGTATTTGCACTGTGTAATGAAAATTCCTTCACTTTGTTGAATGATCTGTAGACCAAGAAAGAACTTAATCTCTCCAAACATAGACATCTCAAATTCTTTGCTCATTTCATCAGAAAATGATTTGCATAGCACATGATTGCCTCCAAATATGATGTCATCAACAAATATTTTAGCAATCAAAGTGTTAGCATTAGTATCTTGTTTCAAATAAAGATTATTGTTTTCACTAGTCTTCCTGAATCCAATACTTATTAGATAGGAATGAAGTCGTTCATACCAGGCTCTGGGAGCTTGTTTAATCCATACAAGGCTTTGTGAAGTCTACATACCATGTTCCTCTTACCTGGATCTACAAACCCTTCTGGTTGCTCAATGTATAGCTCTTCTTCAAGTATTTTGTTTAGGAATGCTGACTTGGCATCCATTTGATATACTTTGAATCCTTTGTATGCAACATAAGCAAGTAGAATTATTACTCCTTCTAGCCTAGCAATGGGTGCAAAGGTTTCTCCATAGTCTATGCCTTCCTCTTGTGCATACCCCTTGCATACTAGTCTTGCTTTGTTCCGTGTGACTTCTCCATTCTCGTTCAGTTTGTTTCTGAATATCTATTTTGTATCAATGACATTCTTGTCATCTGATCTTAGCACAAGTGACCATGTCTTGTTCTTCTCAATCTGTTCAATCTCATCATTCATAGCACTTATCCATTCTTCATTATCTAATGCAGTATTGACAGATTTTGGCTCAAATTCATAAATTAAGCAATTTGAGTTTAAGGACTTACTTCTTATTCTTGTACCAGCTTTCTTAACTCCTATGATCTATTCCTCTAGATGGTTCCTTCTTACATATCTTGCAAGTATAGGTACAACTCTTTGTATATCAGCTTGATCTTCATTACCTTGCACATTATCTTGACCGTCGGTAACAACATTCTGACCATCGGTTGCGACATTATGTTGTTCTGGATTTAAGCACTGTTGCTCGAGTAGAGTTATGGGTTCTTCATAGTATACAAAATTGTTGTAGTCATCTCATTCTTTTGTGCTTTCTAGCTCATTATTTTTTGCAAATTCATCAATCTTCACATTTTCACTTTCAA
Source organism: Thuja plicata (assembly GCA_018584345.1). Classification (NCBI taxonomy): domain Eukaryota; kingdom Viridiplantae; phylum Streptophyta; class Pinopsida; order Cupressales; family Cupressaceae; genus Thuja; species Thuja plicata. Next base: position 111,291 of record MU226402.1, on the reverse strand, counting down.
GTATTTTGTTAGAAGCCTTGATTAGACATTTAAAAGCTTTTCTCTTGGTATAATACCCCAGAAAAATACCTTCATCACTTTTGGTGTCAAGCTTTCCATTTCTATCATCTTTTAAGACATAACATTGACTACCAAATATTTTGAACTAGCTTACATTGGGTGTTTTACCATACCATAGCTCATAAGGAGTCTTCTTTGAGTTCTTCTTCAATTGTACTCTGTTAAGTGTATAAATAGCAGTGCTAACAGCTTCTCTCCAGAAGATCTAGGTGATGTCCTTCTCTATCATCAGTGTTCTTGCACAGTCAACTATTGATCTATTCCTTCTCTCAGCAATCCCATTTTTTTGTGGTGTTCTTGGTGCAGAAACCTATCCTTTTATAATATGCTCATTATAGAAATTAGTGAATTCATCTGATATAAATTCTCCTCCTCTATCTGATCTCAAACATTTCAGATCCTTACCACTTTGTTTTTCTACCATAGCTTTATACCATTTAAACATCTTGAATGCTTCAAATTTTTCTTTTAGAAACATGACTGTCATCATTCTAGAGTAATCATCAACAAAGAGAATGAAATATCTATCTCCATAATAGCTTGTTGTCCTCATAGGTCCATATAAATCAGTATAGACTAATTCTCGAATATCATCAGATGTATGGGTTTTACTTTTGAAACTAGACATTGTCATTTTACCTTTTTGACAATTTTTGCACATGATGTTGTCTGGCTTTGTCATCGTCGGTAAGCCTCTTACACTTCTTCTTTTGCTTATTTTCATCATGTTGTCAAAATTCACATGACACAATCTTTTGTTCCACAACCATATGTCTTCATTTCTAGTCATTAACCAAGTAGGATTAGTATCATTTAGATAGAATAAGTTACCTTTTATCTGTTCACTGGTACCAATCAGTTTTCTTGATTTATTGGAGATCTTTGCCTTCTTGTTCTCAAATGCTACTCTGTGACCTAAATTATTCAGCTGAGACACACTCAACAGATTATTATTTAATCCTTTTACCCAATAAGCATTTTCACATTTAATCAGGTTATTCAGCATTATTGTTCCTTTACCTTCAATTTGACAAGGTGTATCATTTCCCATTCTTACTGTACCACCATTATAGCATTCAAAAGTATTAATTTTTTCTTTGTCATCGGTCATATGGTGAGTGCAGCCACTATCTATAATCTAGATATCATTCTTACTAATCTTAGATATGAGTGCAGTTTCTTCATACCTTTCATCTTCATATGAATCATCCTTTACAGCTATAAATACCATCTCGATGTCATCATTAGGTTCGGTGTCAGTATCTTCATCTTTGCAGGCAGCTAGGTAACTAGCCTTCTTTCCTTTATCATTGTAGTCTTGGGTATCCTTTCTTTCTGGTCATCGGTAACCTTTGTAATCTTTGTTATCACCTCTGTCAGACTTCTTATCAAAATATTTGTCATCACTTCTATCATCTTTTCTTCTATTAAGACATCTTGCAGCAAAGTGTCCAATTTCTTTACTATTAAAACATACAAGTGGTAACTTGCCTTTGTATTTACCTTTGCCTTTTTGTATTCTTCTGGCCATAAGTGCTTCTATTTCATCTAGATCTTCCTCTTCACTTTCACTTTCACTATCTCTTCTAGATGAGCATCTATGATTGGATTTGCTTATTTTCATAAAAGACTTAAATGCATACTCTAAACTTGGTAAGACACTATTGTCAAAGTTATTCATCTCAAATGAAATCAGTCTACCAATTAGGCTATCAAGAGTAACTATATTGTTTGCTACTGCTCTCATTTGTTGAATAGTAGAGACTCTAATAGCATATACAGGAAATAAGGTTCTTAAGATTTTACTTACCACTATCTCCTCTTCAAGTGTACCTCCAACACCTTGTATAGCATTGAATACTTCTTTTATTCTTGTGTTGTATTTTGTGATGTTTTCACCTTCTTTCATTCTGAGATCATCAAACTTTCCTCTAAGGCTTTCTTCCTTGGCTCTCAGAACATTTGTATCACCTCCATGTACAAGCTTCAGCTTGTCCCACATTGTCTTTTCAATTTTGCAATCTTTGACATCTTCAAATTCAGCATCAGAGTGTGAGGAAGAAAGCTCTATAACCATGCAGTTATGCTCATGCTTAACTCTCAATTGATCTACTGTCAATGCTCCTGTAGGAAACACATATTCAGTATCTACGTATTGAGTAATATCATTGCCAATACCTGATAAGTGGAGTCTTATCCTTCTTTTCCATGAAGCAAAGTTGTCTTTGTTCAACTTGGGCACATCTCATCTGTTCATCTTGCGATATTTACTTAGGTCTTGAAACCTTCCTTCTAAGAACACAAGCTCTGATACCAATTGTTAGTAATAACTAAGAGGGGGAGGGGGGGTGAATCAGTGGCCTTAAAAATTTATCCTTTAAACTTTAATCCACCAATAAATACACCTCAGATTATTAAGTCCCTACAAGATGCATGCCTTGAAATAATTTGAAATAATTAACTGTCTGTTGGTTTACCTTGTCTGTCCTTATTCTCCTTGATTACTGATAAGCAGTAAAACTTATTTACTGATGCTCAGTAAATATGAAGAGTATACCAATCAATCTAGAAATGCATATGTGAAATGTAAAACAATAAAGTAATAAACCATACACACATAACACATAGATTTTAATGTGGAAACCCTGTTAAGGAAAAAACTACTGGGACCAGTACCCCAAATTTTCACTCTTCTAAAGTAAGGCCTGTTAGGAGCCAACCCTGTTAAAGGTTACAAACACACTATTAAGTGTGACCTTGTTAGAGGATTTTTATACATAGGTTGTCACTTAGTATTTGGCATCTATTTTTCTACCATCCTTGAATCAGCCTCCTTCTTAGACTGTCAATAGGCTTTAGGAAAATCTTGCTACCATCTTTGAATCAACCTCCTTCTTAGGCTGTCAATAGGCTTTATGAAAATTCAATGATACTTTCATGAATCAACCCTTTTAGTAATATGTTAGGATATACCTCAATTATAGAAGACTAGTAAGTCCTACTCTATTAAGAGACTTGATGCTTCAATGGTTAAACTGAAACATTATGACCTATTTCTAATGCAACTATGAATTGTATATTTTTAGATCTATTTAAGTACAATACCTCTTTGATCAATGTATCAATTCAATTCCTTTGTGCTCCACACTTTCTTCTCTATGATGTTGTGCTTCACTATTTGTCGGTGTCTGCAGAATTCTTGAGCACTCCCTTAGCTTGATTGATCATGAATGTATGAAGTTTTTCCTTCACCGGTTTATTTTTAGCATCCTATTTCTATTCACTCCCCTTCTATCTATCTGATTGCATGCAGAAATGAGTTATGATTGTCTCTTATATAGACATGATATTTCTTAATTCATGATTCTTGATTCTTAATTCTTGGCGTGAAAAACAATCCAGCCAATTTGATTTATGCTTTAACTCATGATTTATCTCGTAGTTATCTTCTTGCCAACTGTCTAAATCTTCTTTAAAACAATTACTTAACTGTGGTCGAATAAAACAAATAAAACAACCAGTTAAGTCTATCCTTAAGCGCTGCCAACTAGATATTTTTTCATTTTCTGAACTCTTTGTTCTGTCAGTTAATTCTGCAGTTCATCGTCGGTGACAACTGCCAGTTCCATCGGTGTAACTTCAGTTAGCTTTGGGATCTCCGTCTGTCAGGAAACTTTGTTTTTATTTTGTTGGGCATCCTATGATTATTCTTTGTTGGGAAACACTAGCTTCTGCTCGTAGGGCATCACTGTGACTTTTTCTCTGTCTTTACTGATGGTGTGCACTTCCTCGGTGTTGTCTCTTACTTAGTGAATACTTGACTTTTATGCATTGCAAAAATCATAATATTTGTTCCAATGATTCTCTAAATTCTTTGGCATTATTTACATGACCGTATAGATGATATTAAGTTGACATCAATGAAAATACAAAATATTAACTATTTTAATGTCTTGCATCATCTTCAACTTAGCATTATCAAACATTCAATCAGTTACATGTCATCATCTTGCTCCAATCAATTCATCTCCTTGGGCCTTCTTAGGGTTTCTATCACCACCCTAACTAGAGGTCAACTCTGTGATCCTCTATCTCCTTTAGAGCTCTCCACCAACTTCAAACTCTCCTTAAGTCCTCCTCCATTCTTATATGCACCCAAAGGCTTATCTTAGCCACTTTTTCTCCAAACTGACCTTGCCTATTGAAATAGGTTTCCTTACCATCCCTAGGTAACTTTCAATGGACCTTGATTGATTTTTATGGATCCCTCCATTAGTTTTCAAATGAGTCCTTAATTTTCAATATTTTAGGCCTTGTAGCCTTTTAGGCCTAATTATCCCTCCTATACATTGTAATCTTGGATTTACTCACAAAATAGCTTAACACCCCTATGAATCAACTATGTATTCTTTGTAAGACTATCCTAGGCTCTAGGATTTTTAAGGTTTTAGACCCCCACCATGTCCGTACATATGACTTTCAAGAAACTCCTACTCTTAAGGGTTTTGGGAACATGTACATCAATCTGTGTTCTTGGCTTGAACTAGGTGATCTATTCAACTCCTTTTATGATCTCCTTGCATCCAACTATCAAGGAATCTCTCTTCTACATGCTCCCACCATTGATTGGGTTCACCCAATCCATTTAGCAAGCCTTCTTTCTACTATCTCATTCAAGCTCCTAACCAGAATGCACTGACACTCGCATAGGGCTTGGTGTTAAAAATACTTCCCCTACACAAAACAACTCCACAAGTTATATATACACTTTACATGGAGTCCCATACTTGAGTCCAAGAGGCCATAAATATTTGACCATTAGAATTCAATGTTAGTAATAACTGAGAGGAGGGGGGTGAATCAGTGGCCTCAAAACTTTATCATTTAAACTTTAACCCACCAATCAATACACCTCAGATTATTAAGTCCCTAAAATATGTATGACTTTGAAATACTTGAAATAAATAACTATCTGTTGGTTTACCTTGTCTGTCCTTATTTTTTTTTATTACCAACAGGTAGTAAAACTTATTTACCAATGCTCAGTAAATATGCAGAGTATACCAATCAATCCAAAAATGCTTATGTGAAATTTAAAACAATAAAGTAATAAACCATACACACATAAAACATGGATTTTAATGTGGAAACCCTGTTAAGGGAAAAACCACTGGGACCGGTACCCCAAATTTTCACTCTTCTAAAATGAGGCCTGTTAGGAGCCAACCCTATTAAAGTTACAAATACACTATCAAGTGTGACCTTGTTAGAGAATTTTTATACGTAGATTGTCACTAAGTATCTGGCACCTATGCTACTATCCTTGGATTAGCCTCTAGACTGTCAATAGGCTTTATGCTAATCTTACTACCATCCTTGAATTAGCCTCCTTCTTAGACTATCAATAGGCTTTAGGTAAGACTGATGCTACTATCATGAATCAACCTTTTTGGTAATCTGTTAGGATATACCTCAATTATAGAAGACGGTTAAGTCCTGCTCTGTTAAGAGACTTAATGCTTCAATGGTTAAACTGAAACACAATGACCTATTTCTAATGCAACTTTGAATTGCAGATATTCTAATCTATTTACGTATAATAGCTCTCTGATCAATGTATCAATTCAATTCCTTTGTACTTCACACTTTCTTCTCTGTGATGTTGTGCTTCACTGTTCATTGGTGTCTATAGAATTCTTTAGCTCTCCCTTAGTTTGATTGATCAAGACTGTATGAAGCTTAACCTTTACTAGTTTCTCTTCAGCATCTTCTTTCAATTCAGTCCCCCGTGTATCTGATTGCTTATGAAAATGAATTATGCTTGTCTCTTATATAGAAATGATATTCCTTAATTCATGATTCTTGATTTTTGGCGTGAAAAACAATCCAGCCAAATTGATTTACAGATTTAACTCCTTATTTATCTTGTATTTAACTTCTTGCCAGCTGTATAAATCATCTTTACATCACTTACTTAACTGTGGTCGAATAAAACAAATAAAACAACCAGTTAAATCTATTCTTCATCTCTGGCAGCTAGATATTTTTTCATTTTCTAATCTCTCTGTTATGTCAGTCAATTCTGTAGTTCGTCATCGATGACAAATGTCAGTTCTTTCGGTGAAACTTCAGTTAGCTTCAGGATCTCCATCCATCAGGCATCATTGGATCTTGCGTGTTGGGCAACACTATTTTTAGCTCGTCGGGCATCCTGTGATTCTGCTTCGTCGGGAAACACTATCTTTTGTTAGAGTAGTCTTAGTATAGCTAATAATTAATTTATTTAATTATTAGTCTATTTACTCTATGCCTAAGTTTCACTTACGCAGCTTATAATTCTTTAGGGTTTTTCCCCTTTAGGGTTTCGTGATTCCTTTTATAAGGATTCACTTCTTAGTTTTCATTATCGAGATTGTAATCTATTCATTGTTGTTGATAATAGAAGCTTTTTTCTGTCAACATGAATTTCATGTCTCTGGCCTTTTGGCCTCCATAACTTTCTGTCTTCTCTTCTGTCTTGCTTCTACTCTGTAACAGTTTTGCATGCAGGTGATCTTGGGAGGATTTGTATTTATCAAATCTAACATGGTATCAGAGCTCTTCTGATGTTCGTTGTTCTAGTTTTGTTGAAGCACAGAGGGTTTCAGAAGCTTTTTCGGTGTTTTCTATTGGATCTGGGGGGTCTTTATTTTTGAGGCACTTTAGACCAAAACCGACCTCATGGTTGCGTCCAGAAGGCCCAAAAATACCAGAATCCATATAAGGCTTGTTCAATTTGGACACTGGAGCCTCTGGCAAAATTTTTTTACCCTACTAGGGCCGTATGGTTTTCGATGCAAAACTCGAAAATAATTTCAAAAAAATGGTTTTTAGCATTAAAAAATAATGCACGCAGGGTTTTTTATTTCACGCCGCCGGCACGCCACTGGAGCACCACCGCCGCCAGCCAGCGCCCGGTCGCCGCCCGAAACTGCCGGTCTCTACCCGCCACCTCCTGGCTCGCCTCCCACCGCGGCCCCGCCGCTCCGCGGCTATACCTTCGGCCCACACCGCCTGCGCCAATCTAACTTCGGCCCGCGCCGCCCGCGCCGCTCGCGTCGCTCTGCTCTCTGGCCCGTTGACTGCTCAGCCCCGGGTTCCCGCCTCCGCGCCGCCCAGTCTCCGCTCCGCCGGCGGCGGAGTTTTCTCTAGCCCCCGCGGGCCTTATTTGCATGGCGGCTGATCTTATGGGCATCCAAGAGCCTAGGTTTAGCCCCCTGCGTGCCATGTGCCCAGGGGCGCTAGTTTTTTAGCCCCAGGGGCTTATTTTTCTAGGCTTTAGGGCATTTTTGAGCCCTTCTCACCTTTTTCGCTTTATCTGGAGCATACGGAGGCCTTTTTTGGACTTTGTTATATCGTCGAAAATCTCTTTTTGAGCTCTTTCGGACTATGGTGATTTGGATTTTTGGGTCTACTGTTTGAACAGTGTTTTTTGCTGTTAAAGTCTAATATTTGTTTTTTCCTTCCGGGAGCCATATCTGGCTCATTTGGACTTCATTTTTGGCAAACCAGATATCGTTGGAAAGCTGGTTCAGTGAACTATTTAGTTGCATGGGTTATTTTTCTAGATTCTACTCCAGGTTTTCTCTCCTCTGAGTTTGGCAGTTTATGCACTCTGGTGGATTGCTTGGTTCTACAGGTCATGGGATCTCTTCTTCTGATATTCTAGCTCACTCTTCTTTTTGACTTCTGAGCTTGTATGCTTCTTCTGATGCATTTTTATTCTGTAAATACACTAAGATAAAGTGCCTTCTTCTGTATTTCTGGGATCTTGTACACCTTGTGTATTTTTGTACTCGCACTCAGTTATAAAGTGCCATGGGGGGTTATGATGCTTATGCCATTTTAGGCGCATCCACCTTTGTCAAGTGAGTGTACCTTCAATGACATTATCCCATGCTGTGTGTCGGTGACACTGCCCTTTATCCTGTGTGTGTACTTCTATTGCACTGTTGGTGTTCATGGTTCTTCTTCTGCAGATGTTTCTGGCATTGCATTTCAGTGTTCCTGTCACCTCTCCTTGTTCAGCATTATGGGGGGGTTCACCTATTGGTTCTATTGCTTCCTAGTTTGATTGATCAGCTCTTCAGACTTTGTCTTCTCTACCTAGTCATGCACTTCATTGGGGGTTCCAACAGTCTCTTCTGACAGAGTTTTCAGCTTCGTGCTTCGGAGATGCTTCTTGCTCATTCTTGTTCCTTTCTCTGGGACATCTTTTCCCTAGATTGAAGGCTTAGTTTCCTTCATCTAGTTTATTTCTTGTACTTGGGTACCTGATCAGGCCTTGTTGTCGGGACCCATCTTTCTTACTTTCGGCAGTAGTTTTTGTTGTTTTACTTCTCCCTAAGTTACACTTAAGGGGGGGTGTTAGAGTAGTCTTAGTATAGCTAATAATTAATTCATTTAATTATTAGTCTATTTAATCTATGCTTAAGTTTCACTTAGGCAGCTTATAATTCTTTAGGGTTTTTCCCCTTTAGGGTTTCATGATTCCTTTTATAAGGATTCACTTCTTAGTTTTCATTATCGAGATTGTAATCTATTCATTGTTGTTGATAATAGAAGTTTTTTTCTGTCAACATGGATTTCATGTCTCTGGCCTTTTGGCCTCCATAGTTTTTATCTTCTGTCTTGCTTCTATTCTATGACAGGTTTGCATGCAGGTGATCTTGGGAGATTAGCTTTCAGACTAATCTTAACATCTTTTTCTCGTCGGGAATCACTGTGACTTTTTCTCTGTCTTTACCGATGGTGTGCACTCCATCGGTGTTGCCTGTCACTTAGTGAATACATGACTTTTATGCATTGTTGAAAGCATAACCTCTATTCCATTGATTCTTTTAAGTCTTTAACATTATGTATATGACCATACAGATGATATCAAGTTGACATCAATGACAATACAAACTATTAACTGATTTAATGTCTTACATCATCTTCAACTTAACATTATTAAACATTTGATCAGTTACATGTCATCAATCTCTCCCTTTGGCATTGATGGAAACATACTATATTATCACACTATACTATTTCTAATACAACATGAAATACAATTGTTGAGATTCATCAAATTACCAAATAGTTTGT
>MU226402.1:24154-37354 GCA_018584345.1 Thuja plicata | reverse complement strand
ATCCTGGAATTGGTATATTTATCATATTTTCCATTTAATTTTGTAATTTTTTTCATGAGAGTGTCGTGATATAATAATAGTGTAAGAAGGAAAATGTAAGAGGGTAAATGTAAGGTGTAAGATGTGTATATTGATGTATTGTGAGATAAATGAACTTATATTTTGAAAGGTTTAGGGAACATAAGATTCTTCTCCTAGCCCCAAATTTACAAAGGAAAGATCCAAATTGATTAACCACAAGAAAATGGTCAATGTACAAATGAATCAATTGATTGGAAATAAGAAGGAGGAAAACCTTACATTCCTAGTTTTATGAGGGAGAGAAGGAGAGTGTGTAATAGATCTGAAATCATTAAAACCTTAATTAAAATTAATTGAAGACATTTATACTAACCTCAAAGTATAGAAGATCTAGAAATTTTTGTTTGTACTGAGTTTCTGGAAATTCTGCAACCGAATTTGGAACAAAAACACAGAGATGAAGAAAACCCAGAAATCTTTTCCTTTTCTGCTCTAGGTTGACCTTGACCCAGATATAGTTCAACCTTGATCCCTTTATGTCAACTTTGACCTGCGCTTCTCTGATAGAAATTTTGTTCACGGATCCCGAAAGTTTGTCGAAAAGGGTACCCAAATCTACTATGTAATTCTTTGGTCTGTACCTATAACTGCAAGAAAAATGATTTTTTTTTTTTTTGGGGGGGGGGGGGGGGGGGGGGGGGGNGGAGGTGGAGGGGTTTGCCTTGGTCAAACACTAATTTTGGAATAAAATTATAATAGAATTAAAATTGCAGTAATAAACAAAGTAAATAGAACAATTCACCTTGCTTATGTTGAAATCCTTGTGGAGGATTTGAATCCTTGGATCCACAAGTATGAATGCACCAAATGGATGGAGAATGTAGGATGTATGATATAGGATGTCTCAAATAAATTATCTTTAGATCTTCAACACCAATCTTGAATGGATCTTGGAATAGGAAGAAGCTTGAATGGATATGGATGGAGAAATCTTCAACAAGAGGGTTGCATAGAGCTTGAATCCTTCAATGGCTACCAATGGATCTCCTTGATAATTGAACCTTGAATGCTTGAAGGCTTGAAGGTTTGAATGCTATTAATTAGATGATCACTTCAATATATTATGCGTAGATGTTCATGTGTGTGGATGATATTGCTTCTTTTTGCGTCTTAGAGAAAATGAGAGAAGGCTTCCTTATATACAAGTCTAGGGAAAAAAATTATAGAGAGGCCGACATAGGATATTTAAATTCCTATTAGGCCTACACCCCTGGAAGTGGAACTATATTAAATATATTTTTAAGAGTCATTACTTCGAAGTCTGAAATAGCTGACCCAGAAGTGGGAAATAATTCTTTACAAACTTCGACATTTGAACATCTTTGGAATTTGAAATTTGGACCCTCAGTCAGGATCGACGTTGACCTTGACCTAGCTAAGGGTTGAGGTCAACCTTGAACCAGAAGATAGACCTTGATCCCGAGGTCAAGAACCTCAAATTCTCACGAGAAGATACTAGGAATAGGTAGGAGAGAAGTAGAAAACATGGTAGGACATGGGAAAAAACTAGATCCAAGTCAAAGACTCATTCAAGGCAATTGACATGACCCCAAACCACTGACTCGAAGGGCTAAAATAGTCCTAAATGGAATTTCTTCTATTTTACAATGATACATTTAGCCCCCACTTTAGTAAGAGTATGGACTCGATGAAAACTCTTAATAAAGCGGATCACATTAAAAAGACAATCTTATTGAAATCAAAGGGACAAAGTAATCCTCAAGCCCCCAGGGACACAAGTGTTTGTCAACCCCAAGATTACAATAGGAGAGACATCACCAGTCAAAGAAAAAGAGAGAGGATGTGATTACTGTGTGCATAAATGTTGTCACACTTCGATGAATTATTCCATTCAAGGTTGCTCAAGAATGAGGCCTCAAATATCGATCCATAGCTCTCTAGTCATGGATGTGTAAAAATGTAAAATAAAGGCCCTCAAATAATCCTAGTTGTGTCTATTGCAAATACACCATGAAACGAGAGATTCAAATGCATGAAAATGAGATCTACTGTATATGATTGCAATGCATAAAAGGAAAATTAATCTAAATGATAACAATGCATGGCTAAATCTATGAGAGGAAATACAAATGCAATATTAATCTATGAAAATAAACATGAATCTAATTTACATGAGTAGCCATGAATGCAAGAAGAATGAGACAAGAAGAGAGAAGTTGCAATATCCAAGCTCAAATGCTCAAATGCTCCTCCAAAATTTCTCTCCAAACCTACAACATAACAATACTAAAAACTCTAATATCAAAATGAGGAGAGGTCTCCTTTTAAAGGAAAGTGAACGATTGAGATTAAGAGACAAAAATCAAAGGCTACGATTAAGAGGCAAAAACCCACCACTTAGAAAGATGTGAATAAAAAGGGATTTTTATTTAATTTTTAATTTAATTCATTTCCTTTTTCAACAAATAAAGTGCTTTAAGTTGGGATTTTTATTTATTTAATTAAAAGAGGGGTTTTCTTTCAACTAAATAAATTAGAAGAATTTTATTTAATTAAATGGGGGAAATTGAATTTAATTAAATAAGAGGAATTTTATTTAATTAAAAGGGAGGTTAAATCTTTTAATTAAATAAGAGGATTTTTATCTAATTAAAAGGGAGATTAAATCTTTTAATTAAATAAAAATGGTCAAACCTTATGAAATATTGAATTAATTGAATTAATTACAATTTTATCAAGGAAATTGATTTGAATTGAAAATATTCCAAAGCATTGATTCAAAAATTTGATAAATTTATAAAATAATAAATGGGGCCCAAAGTCTAGGCGACCATTTTAGGGTGCATACAATTACCTCGCCCAATGAGAACATATGTTCCATTGTGAATCACACAAGGAAAAAGTGTAACTGGAAAGATGGAATTGAACTGCCTAGTGAATGTTGCTACTCACTAGTCAACCCATCAAGGATTCACTCTCAGGAATATTCTATTCAAAAAGAGAAAACTCAAAACTAGACAGATCTAGTGTTAAGGACACCTTCCAACACTTAAGGGATCAAAACTTTGTAAATTGAAACATAAGCGATCAAGAGATCATATAAGGTAAAAATCCATACTTTGAGGATTAGTCTCTAATCCATGAAGAGAAAAAAAGGTTTTATGTTTTAAAATATTTTGAAAGTTCGTGTGTGCAAAAAGTGAGCAGAGTGTAGGCCCCCATGTTAAAGTCATTGCTAACACTTTAATAGGAGCAATGGATATAATGGAAACATAAACAACTCCACTAATTACGTTTCCACTACAAGATACCCCCAAGTGAAGATAAATCAAGGGAAATACCACATAAACATACAAAGAACATAGAAGGGATCTACCTACCATGGGGTCAGTATAATCATAAGAAAATAAAATACAAGAGTTATGAAGAAGAGTCTTTTCAGACCACAAGAATCAGTTTTACTATGTTGCAAATCCAAGTAGACTACACAATGAAAACATTTACAAACAATAGAATAGGTACAACCTAACATGAAAACAACATATAGAATAATAGAGATACATATAGAGGAATAGTATAACAGGTTTGAATCCTTTATCACATTGGACCAAGAAAGTAACAAGGGTCGTATAAAAGAATCTAACAAATATTTAGAAAAAGAATCAAGCGCATTTCCTACTCTCCCCATCTTGGTCTATATCACTTAGGGAAGGTGGGAAAATCACAAGAGGGACTACATGCAACATAGTAGGAATAATAGCCAGTTCCAAACAAGGATCCTCTTGAGAATCACGATGTTAGATACTAGGTTTAATTATCAATTGTGTTGAAAGCATTTAGGTAAATCAGTATCAATATCAATAGTCTCAAATTCGTCATTAGAATCTTCAAGAGTATCTTCTTCATCAAGATTAATCAAAATAGAATATAATATACTAATAGAATCATCCTAATCATTCATCTTAACATCATTATTAACTTCTTCCAATATATCAGGCATGGGCTGGTCAAAAGAAGGTAAATAACTTCAAAGAACAAATGCATAGGCCCTAGCTTGAGCCTGATGCTTCTTACAACATTCATTGGCAGATCGGTTACATTTTTTCTTGTTTTAATATGTTGAGAACCAGGAAGAAAATCAATCAGTTCCTTCACCAATTCTATAGGAGGATTAATAGTATTCTTAGTAGGCTTAAGAGAAACACTAGGATTTTGATTAACATAACTAGAAGTAATTGATAAAGGAGGTATGGAAGGCGTAGGTAAAAGAACATGGTTAAGATCTATCTGAGGCATGTTTAACTCAACAATCTTGTGATGCTTATAGGGTTGATATAAGTGAAAAAGGTTATCAGGTCGAGAAGAACATGAATTAGGTAATGAAGGCCAAAAGAAGTCAAGGGTAGCACAATCCCTAGGCCTAGAAGGTTGATATAAACTATTATTAATTTTTTTCACCTCTTCATCATGAATGAACAAAATACAATTATGGATAGGAGAGGCAACGACATGCATAGAAGTCAACCAAGGAAAACCAACCTTAACTTGAAACTGATTAGAAGTAGGGACAACAACAAAGGTAGTGTCCACAATTTTACCACAAATTTCAAAAGGCAAGTTAAAAGAACCAAATGATGGATAGAGAAAACCATTACAAGTTTGGATCCACATATCAGATGTATTATAACAATCACATTGTAAGTTCTTCAAAAAATGGTTTTATTCAGTAATGACATTAACTAAGGATGTAGGATCAACAAGAAAACCACGTTTAGGTATCTTAGAAATCTTATTATAAATGTAGAGGGGACCATCATGAGATTTGTTAGTCTAAGAATACTCAAAGGTGATTGAGAGTTCCCTAGGTCTTTTATTCTGAGGTTGTTTTCTAGGTTTAGGTTGAGGTTTCAGTTTAGGGTTAGGTTGAGATAGAACTTGAAGTTGAGGTTTAGGTGGAGAGACTTGAACAAAAGGTTGAGATTGAGGTTGGGGTGGTGATATAGGTTGAGACAAAAAAACATGCTTGAAATGGTTAACAATATGATTGAGATCATCCATCTTTGAATCATAAACAATATCCTCAAAAGATGGTTGAGCAATGGTATTAGTATCATGTGTAGGCAAAGGATTCTATAGATTTGGAGGTTTTGATTAGGAGGAGAGACATATTTGTTCCCACTACCATCAAAATTATCAATAGATAAAGTATTAGAATCAATTAATTCTTGAACCTTATGTTTTAGAGCCTAACACTTCTCAGTATCATGGCTATTTTGACGATGGTTTTGACAAAAGGCTTTGGGATCAAAGGATTTGGATGCCATTGTAGTAGGAAAAAGAGGTCGAATAGGACGCAAAGTCATTATATTAGAAGTCAACAACTTACTCATAATAGAATGTAAAGATTTAGAAAGAGGAGTAAATGTACGATTCAAATGAAAAGAAGTGGATGCAAAAGTGGCATTGTTGAATCCAACAACAACTTGACCAGCAACTACATTTGCTTGAATATTTATCTTGACATACTTGTTAGGTTTATAAAACTTTTTGGTATTAGAGAAACATCACTCTTATCAACTAGAACAGGAGCCATTGGAGTGTTTCTCTCAAATTGACTTACTTGTAAATTATAATGATAAAGTGCTACACAAAGTTGTTGAAAAGAGGTAAATTCAATAAGTAGAATCTTATCTCTAATATCCTTATGCAAATTTGAAATAAAAATGTGTTGAATATAAATATCAGGAACATGGATGACATTGACAGAAGACTAGACTTGGGATATGCAGCCGATGCAATTATCGTAGTTGATATATGCATTTGTATAATCCTTTCTATCGGCATTTTCTCCTTGGTTACCCTTCCCCTAATCAAAGGACTAAGTAGGATTGCCTGGGCCTGTGCCTGAAGTGTGTTTAGGGAATGCATTTTGATAAATTTTAAGGCCAGCGTTTGGCGATGATTGGACAGGAGAGTCCACTTCGATCTCCTTACGGTCGATGAGATCCTAGATGTAATGTTTTAACTTCATGAATTTGAGAGTGGTATGTCCCTTAACACGGTGATATTCATAGTACTCATTGTCTTTATACCAGGCTGGCTTAGGAGTTGAGTCATCAAATGGCTACATTTTTGGGTACACGACTTGGTTAGCTTGGACCAGCTGGCGGAAGATGAAATCTATGGATTCATCCAAATGGGTGAACGTGTGTTGTGGCGCATTCAAAGCATGAGGTCTTTGTTTTCTATGCGAGACTAATATAGCATTTGTCTGATTCATAGGACCTTGGTAGTTGTGTTGATATGATGTGCCTGAAGGGGGATAGATAGTCGCGCCTTCAGGGTGCATGTTTTGCTGGTAAGTCAGTTGGAAATACATAGGATTGGGTTGTTGATACATGGGAAGAGGTTGAGGGTACTTTGGTGTTGCTTGCTGATATGTTTGGGTAGGTGCATTAGGACTGGCTACCACAACCTGAATGTGTTTGGTGTCAGTGGCTCCATCCGTTACCGCATTTTTGTTCTTGTTCCAGTATCGTGATTGATCATTGTTATGTTTGTTAGGATGGGATTCTTTGTAGTGCTTGATGGCACCCTCTTCTACAAGACCTCATTCAAGATCCATACCTTTGATTCTGATGTCGTGATAAGTTTGTATACATTTCATGCGCATGTGATAGGCAAGCTTAGGATGGAGGTTGTTAATGAAGATTTTGATAAGATGTTGCTCTGGGGGTTGGTAGGAAAACCTTGTAGTAAGCCCTTTTCAGTGCTGAAGATAATCAGCCAGGCTCTCTCCTCCCTTTTGTTTGGAATTGCATAGGTCAAGGAGTGAGAGTTCATTTTTGACGTTATGTGCGTATTGGGCCACAAAATTTTCAAATGATTCAGTGAAAGTAGAAACCGCATCGTAAGGGATTTTGTAGAACCACTCAAGAGTGGTTCCTCCTAATCTTTTTGGAAATAGTCTCATGAGGAAATTATTGCTATAGGCCACTTCTTGACATGCCATGTAGAATTATTTCACGTGACTCACAAGATCTCCCTTCCCCTGATATTTATCAAATTTGGATGTCTCAAAGTGCTTGGGGAATGGTATTACAGTGATAGATCGATCAAATGGATAAGGGCACACTTCCTCAAACTTGAATGCTTTAGCCTCTGTCCCTACTTTTAGCTCCTTGAGAGCATTCTTCATTTCCTCCCATTCATGGTTAATTTGTTTGGGAGGATTATTAATTGTGATTGCATGGTTTCCTTGAACCTGATATGGATCAAATGGAAAATATGGAGGATTTTGTGGGGGATATTGTGGTTTTTGATATGATGGTTGCTAGTCAACGTATATAGGTTATTATGGTGGAAGTTGTGGCTGAGGGGAATATTGTAGTGGAGAAGGTCTCGGCGCTTGATAAGATTTTTGCAACTGCTAGAAATATGCTTGTATTTGCTGTGGCATTGGATAGGTGGGATGAGCCTGTTGCACACCTGTATGGTGTGGAGGATAAGGGTTTTGTGGTGGAATGCCCCCAGTGGGAACACTGAATTACTGTGGAGGTGGAATGGTTTATGATGTAGCGGAAGATGGCATGGCTAAGTAACTGGCGGAATGAGTTTGTTGTTGCTACATGGGTTGGATGAAAGGATTAGAAAACTATTGTAGTGGTTGCGCCATGAGGTGATTTGTCCCCTATGTTTGTGGTTGCGGCTGCTATGTAGTTTGGATGGTGAGATATGCAGCTGTGAAGGGGTTGATGGGTTGCTGTTGTGCTTGGGATGTGAATGGGTTGGTGATTTGTTGTTGCGGTTGTTGTTGCTAGGATGACTGTTGTATGGATTGTTGTTGTTGAATTGTTTTATGTTATTGTTTGATAGGTTGTTGCTGTTGTTGGATAGGTTGGTGTTGCTATTTCTATTGGATAGGTTGTTGTTTTTGTTGTTGCTGTTGGATAGGTTGTTATTTCTGTTGGATGGCTTGGATGGGAATTTGGGGTGTGATGAAGGGATTCATAGATGGTTGTTGCATGGGGGGAGTTGGGTTGAACAAGGTTTGAGGTAGAACTATTGGCATACATTGTGATTGCATTACTGGTGGAGCGGGAAAAGTGGACCCTTGCAAAAATAAGGGTTGGTTATAGGCGTTGGTAGGTGGCATGCTTGTGGTGAAAAAAGGTGGAATAGGCATGGAGACTTGGGTGCTTTGATGCTGCAAAGTGGTTGTTGCACTCTGAATAGGCTGAGTGGGAATGGGTAGAATGGTGGTTTGTTGAGTGCTGACTAGTGGTGGTGGAAATTTTGCAATGAATGTTGGGATTTCTTGTGAAAGAAGAGTGACTGTGGCTTGAGGAGGTGCCTGTATAGCGATAGGGGGTATTATTTGTGCTACTGATGTTGCATCAGGAGGCGGGGCTCCCGATGTAGATGAAGGTGTTGTGTGCATGATGGAGGGTGGAATGGATGGATGGACTACATGCGCGATAAGAGTTCCCACTTGTAGGGCTCGTTGAAGTGGATCAAAAAATTCTTTTCTAGTGGGATGAGGATGTTCCCCTAGAAGTGCCATAGGTTGTGTGACAAGTGTGGGTATAATCCAAGGTGGGAGTTGAAGTCCTTGTTTTTGAATGTCCAAGAGTACCTGATTATTGTTGTGTCCACTCATGGCATTTACCATGTGGACATGCACTAGATGGTCGATAAATGTTTCCATGGTACTTAGGGTGGGAGTCTCATTAGTTTCTACCCAGATATGTTCAATTTGATCATTCAGCTGAGGTGCATAAGTAACCATGGCATTGGTGTTGTCAGTCGTAAGATTAGATGAGCTAGTGGAAAGATTAGGGTCCATGTTCTTCCTATTCTTAGTGGCTCATGTGATAGGTGGCATGAAATGAATATCCTTAGGGAATATGAGATGCAAGATGTAATGCAAAGATGCACCTAGGAAGCTAAGGGTGATGATGCTTGGATTAGGATGCATTTAGGATGATGAATATGCTCCTAAGGACTAAGGATAACTTGGTGCATGCATGGATTCAGGGTTCCTTTCCCTAATGTAAGATCAAGTGGATACGATTGTCTACCTAAGATAGACTTGTGGTCTTCGGTGGACGAGATTCTTTGTTAATGTGAACCAACCTTTTGATCAAGGTGATGAGGTTCCAAAAGCCAAAGGGGATTATCCTAAACAATGCTTAGTTTAAGGAAATTCAAGGATGGGGTTTGATTAAGATGTAGGTTTTTAGGAACTCAAAAGGGGATGCAATACTAAGTGAGGGATGTGATCAAGGATGCTTTGGATGATGATTAGGATGATTCTAGGTTGATTAGGATTGATTTGATTTATGCAAGATTATTCTTGGATGAGTCTATGATGTGTTTCTAAAGATGACAACATAAGGGAGGTCCTAAAATGCAAGCTAAGTGAGCTTAAGAAGAGGAGGAACTTTCGTTTGTTGTGGTAAACTGACTAGTCATATTGCTCAAATCCAAAAAAAGAAGAGTTTAGATGATATTTTCCTGTGAAATGAGAAACCTTGTTGTTGTAGATCACTTTGTCAAATTCTTCCCATTTATGAATCTCTTGTTTGATGGAATCAACGATGTGTTGGTACTTGGTAGCCTCTCGGGTTGTGTTTTTCTGTTCTCTTTGCATGGGTGGTAACAGAGTTTTTACCTTCTTAGGCTTCTTGGAATTGGTCATGTTGTATAAATAGATCTGATCTTGAATGAGCAATTAGAACTTTTAGGACATATCTCATAAAAGACCAAATTCTAAAAATTAGAGCCCAAGGTAATCTTTGCAAAGGGACGTCATCTTGATTATTTGGCAAAATTTTGATCTCCTTCTTATTTTTAATAGATTTGTTCCATGGAAAGAACCAATTTCAACATAGTCAAACTAGAAAAGAACAAGCATGTATCTGAAAATAATCTGACAAGGGACAAAGCAACCTTGAAGGATACAAGCACGTGACAAATTTGAATGTTGGGTATTCCGTTTGTTTCTTGGATTTGCAAATGTTGTTCAAACACTTCAAGCACACATCTACCAAAGGAATTGGCTTTAATGAAATATTATAGACCCATTGCTTGGTAGTCTATCAGCTCACACAACAGTGTCACCCCTGAAAGAGCGCCCATGTTTTTGCCTTTTTCCAGGTATTGTTACCATGCTATGAAGATCTCTTTCACAACACAATACCTTGGGACACATATGATGGGGATCTTGGGGGGAGATTCTTCCCTCCCCCCACACTATAATAAGTCACCATTCCAAGGTGAATCGGGTAGCTTCTATGCCTAGAGTTTTTAGTAAGTGTCTCCATTTGATTGTATCCTCTATGTCTGTGCAAGCACAATTAAGGCGTATAGCCCCATAGAGCGTCTTGACAAAAGTGGTCACATAAATGTGATTGAGACTGCGAGGCCACACTTAAGTTAGATGTGAGCTGAGTATAAGCTCAAATGCCAACTGACTCCTGAGGCTTTAACTCCGAGGAGTAAATTTGATTAACATGAGTTAGAGTGCTGTGGCTTACACCTCGTTCTCACGTGGGTCATTCCCAGGATATTTTTCCCTCAATCAACAGGCCCATCTAAAGGATTAAAAGTAAATTGGATTGGCGACAAAAAGGAATCTAGATTTTTTATTCTCCCGCAAGGGGAAAAGAGCATACTCTCCTATCCAGTATCATTTTCTCCACAAGCACGCAAGACAAGCTTTTGTTCTTTCCCAAAAGATTCAATTGTTTAACATGAAGTAAGTGTGTCTAGGTTTTTTATCTTCCCTAAAGGGAAGAGAGCATAATCCCCTAACACTCACTTAGGATAAGACAAAAAAAATCTAACTAATTAATGTATGTGCCTAAAAAAGATTAACACAAACACGATCGTTTGGTTGATTTTGATGTCAGGCAACTTGCAATACAAATGTGAGTAGTTTTAAAGTTGTGTCTTCGACAAGCGGTGCTACAAAACAACTGATCAGTAGTTTTGAATTTGGCCTTTGACAAGCGTTGAAAATACAAGAACCACTTAATAATTGTTAGCAAATGATAAAAATCAATTTGACAGAGCGCAGACGCCGCTTCAGGGTGCAGACGGTGGTTCTTGTTTTAGCCTAAAAAAATGACAGAATACAAAAAATAGGCCAAAAACATAGAAAAATAGAAAGTCTGTTATACCAGTCATAGACGCCAATTCTTGACACGTAGACGCTGATCGATGATTTTCCTGTACTAGCATTTGCGCAGACGCTGAAACATGAATCAACATTTTTGTAGACGCTGTTGTACCTGCAAGTTCACAAAAATACAACAAAACAGCAAACAAAGTCACTTTTTCTTTCTTTTTAGTCTTTAGTCTGATCAAATTTTCCCATTTGAGATTATCCAAACAACTAAAGCTAGTGTTCTTTTAAAAAGCTATCAAGATTCTTTTCCCCTACTCAAATTTTAACATTATATCTACTTGTAAAACCAATTTCTGTTAAAAAATAGAATGCTCAAATATTAAAAAGCAGTGGGAAAAATAGTGAATCTCACAAAAAAACCAAAAAGTAAAGTTTGGAAAGTCTGAAATTAGCAATGCCAGGCGGAAACGATAGTGCAGGTCGCAAACATTGGTTCAGTGCAAACGCCGAATGATAGTTAAGTGAGAAGTGGTGTTTGTGCAGATGCCTCTATGTAAAATGCAGACGTTGATTCGCATGTTGGGCAAAATTTGAAGAAAGAAAGATAAGAAATTAGTAAATTTTAGGGACACGGGTCCCATTGGGCATGCCAGAATGTGTATGAGGAATTCTTCAACCTGTTGGGAGCAAGCTCAAACATGAAACATTATCGGGTTAGCACATATAAATCATGAAATAAGAAAGAACCAACAAGAAATCTTCATAACATCATATTGAGATAAAACAAGCTATTGCACCCTATATTACCTGTTTGATTTTCTCTTTTAGATTGGATGTGAATGTACTCTCTCAAACACAAATGAAGTGGATCCCCATTGCAATGCAACTATGAATGCAAGATTGGATGAAAAGAAGAGATTCAAGAGCTAGTATGAAGAACTAGTCTCAAATCCTTCTCAAAGATGAATACTCTAAACTATGAAAATGGTATGCAAGACAATTGAAAGAACTATGATTCATTTTAACCAAATTTGAAGCCTAGCATGTGATTTCTATGTGATTTAAGCTTAAAAACATGAGCATGAAAACAAGCAATGAAAACATGAAGCCTAGAGCTATGTTAGCACAATAACAATGCAAATATGAGAGATGCAAAATGGAGAGGGGAAGGCCTCTATTTGTAGAGTTTTGGGAGAGATTAAGAGGCTTGGATGATGTGGCATCTATGTGGCATCCACATAAGAGCCACATAAGGGACACATAGGCTTGAGGGGATGGCCAATTTTGAGTCAAACTTGACATTAAATGTTGAGTGGCTCAACATTTCCAAGTGGGGGACAAAGTTGTAAGAATAAATTAAGAGGGATGGGTGCCCATTTTGGAGAGAATTTCCCCATGTGGGTGAGCATTCCATTAGCCTTAAAAGGGATAGGAATCACCCTTTAAGCATGATCAGAGGACAGTTCGGTGGGTAAATATACTTAAGAAATGCAGTGATGGGAGTTGGGTAGGAATAGGGTAGGCTTAGGGTAGGTCTCTAGGTTGGGTTAATAGGTTCCTAGCTAGCATTTATATTATAATTCAAATTAAATTTGAATAAATCATGGTTTAGAAGAATTAGGAATATGGAGGATTTAATAAATGTAAATTTATTAAAAAAGGGAATTTCATGAGACAAATGTATTTAAATGAAAATAAATTAGAATAGTATTTAAGCTATTGATAAATACTAGAAAATGAAACTATTTAACTGATTAAATTAAATGGTTAGAGGAATAAGAGGGAAAATAATATTAATAATAATATTAATATTTTTGGACATCTACAATAACACTTTAATATTCACAATGAATTATAATGGATCCTTCCTCTAGCTCAATATATGAACACAATGTTTTAAGCTAGAATCATTTCTTACAAGCATGACTTACTATCATATTCTTTGTTTTTGTAGTGGTTAAGAAAGCCACAATTTGTCACTTACTCATGTGGCTAATTGCACCACCAAACATAGTAAACATTTATTA
>MU226401.1:1795570-1805755 GCA_018584345.1 Thuja plicata | reverse complement strand
ATTGAATTCTTTTTTATTTAGAATTGCATTATTGAATGAAATTAAATTAATTTAATTGGAAGAATTTAATTAGTAAGTTTAAATATTTCAATTTAAATTTTATGAAATTGATTTTAATTAATTAATTAATGAAAATTAATCAATTAATGTTAATTAATTAAATAAAATTAATTATTTAATTAATTTGGTGGATTTTATCAGATGATTTGAGGAATTATTTTAGAAGAAAAAAGATGATTAATTAATGATTAAAAACCCATTAATTAATAGATGAAAATTAACGTTTTTAATGTAAGGTCACAAGTGTGTCCAATATAGGGTGTCTACATTTGCCTCTCTTTGATACAATATGATTTATCACATTGTGTCGAAGAATTTTTAGATTTGATCCTACCCCAGTTTGCCCCAGTGACAACAGGTGGACTATATGCCCCCTCAACAAATTAAGCATAGAAAATGCATCAGATGAGCATTAATTTGTTGACAATGTGAATCACTACATGATGATGATGAATGCATCCTATGTTAGTGAAGATGTTATTGATTATATGATCAACTATGCTCATGTTTTGGATTTTTATTATGCAATAAATGAATGCAATCTACTATGCACAAAATATTTGAGTAATGCATGTGTTAGTTAGAAGAAATTCAGTGGAAAATTTTTCTCTGGGACTGATTGATGGATATGAATTGATAGAAAGGATGGTTGATGATTGATAGATATGAATTGATATAACGGATGGGTGACACAACTCACTGCCGCGTTTCCAATTTTTGTCATCATTGCATCTTTTTATGAAATTCTGAAGAGTATTTAATGCACCCAGATATTGCTCATCCAGATACCGCTATGACCTCTTGATAACCGGAAGGAGTAGAGAGATTGAATAGAAAGAGAACTTAGTGCACCCAGATATTTCTCATCCAGATACCGCTATGACCTCTTGATAACCGGAAGGAGTAGAGAGATTGAATAGAAAGAGAACTTAGTGCACCCAAATATTAACCATCTGGATACAGCTATGTTCCCTATTTTGAAAAGAAAGAGATCCAAATGCACCCATATATTGACCATCTGGATACCTCTATGATCTCTGATTTGAAAAGAAAGAGAGCCAAAAACACCCATATATTGACCATCTGGATACTGATTTTCTCGCTGACCATCCAAAAAAAAAAGAAAATAAA
The DNA here is from genome assembly GCA_018584345.1 of Thuja plicata. Taxonomy (NCBI): domain Eukaryota; kingdom Viridiplantae; phylum Streptophyta; class Pinopsida; order Cupressales; family Cupressaceae; genus Thuja; species Thuja plicata. The sequence continues at coordinate 1,804,564 of MU226401.1, read as the reverse complement.
ACCAAGATAGAATTCTAATACACCCATATCTCAGACCATCTAGATATCGCTATGGACTCTTGATTTTGAAAATAAAGACAAAAAAACCAAATAGAAATCCAATGCACCCAGATCTCAAACCATCTGGTTTCCGTTATGATTCTATTTATTTTGAAAACAAAGCCAAAAAACCAAGATAGAAATCTAATGCACCCAAATCTCAGACCATCTAGATTCCATTATGATTCTATTGGTAATAAACAAGTAGATAACAAAGATGCAATGTCCAATTCTTTCCTAGGTTTAAGCTCAATTTGTGGAACTGCGTGGCTGCCAAATAAGTGACAATGCCTACCACATTTATCCTGAATCATCATGGCCCCATAATCGAAGTGTGCATTCCACATACATCAATCAAATACAATAATTCATGATCCATCATAGATACTCTCCTCACTTGGTGGATCCTGGAGTAGCGTAAGAACATAACCTCAAAATATAGACTGATGAATGACCTAGTTAAAATTTTGATTGTTCCTTGATTCAATTTGATCTCTTCATTGACTTTTTTCTCTTGATAGGCTTGATTGGCTTGCTAGGATTGATTGGCTTGATTTTTCTTGATCGTGTCTAGTTTCAATAATAGATGACTCATATAAGACTGATTTATCTAGTTTTGAGCGTATCCCTCACTGTGTAAGATGATTGATTTGATTGATTGATTGATTTTGATCATTTTGGGTAGCTAATCAAGCTGTGTCATATGGGCCCAATGTTGATTTTCAAAGCTCATGGTTTTGACATTTGATTGATTGGCTTGGTTTCTAGTTTGCTTGCTAATAGATTTGGAAGCTAGTAAAGCTATGTTATATGGGTCTGATGCTGATTTACAAAGCTCATGGTTTTGACATTGATGACTTGGCTTGATCACCCTTTTCTTTATTGATAACCAAGTTGGTATTATTGCTTGGGATTTTGCAATTTTTTTTATGTTTTTGATGAAGATTGATTTTTCAGGACATTTTGAATTTCCCCATAGTCTGGTGGACCAGTACTGACCATGGATAAGTGTTAGTTCCTAGAGGGGATTGTTCTTCTGGATATAGCTTGGGTAGTCAGTCTTGCATGCGAAGAGCTCAAGCTTTTGATCTTGGAGTTCATTAATGGTGATGCTGGATTTGAACAGTTAGCACCTATTTTCTAGGTTTTCACCAAGGTACCTACTCAATAGTGCCTGTTTGCCAAGTTTTCACTGAGAGAGCGATTTTGTTTCTCTTTGGTTTTTTCTTTCTTTTTGATTTTTTTGTTGTCGCCAAGGTGCCTGTTTGCTAGGTTTTCACCAAGGTAACCTTTTATATTTTTTGATTTTTTTGGTATTTTCTAGATATGTAGAAAGTTGCCTTAACCATTAAGACCTCAAGCATAGAACCTCTTGAGGTGCATGCTATTTATGTATCTGGGGAGCTGATCTCCTTCTATCATTTCTAGTTGGTATGCCCCACTCCAGGTAGAGTTGACAATGACATATGGTCCTAGCCAATTAGGCTCAAAATTTCCTAGTTTCACTCTCTCTGCTTGGTTCTTTTGGTTCTCCATTAGGATGAGGTTCCCTACTTTAAAGGTTTGTGGCCTCACCTTCTTGTGATAATTCCTTCTAAGGCAATTCTGATAGCCTTGTAAGTGGTTGAATGCATTTTGTCTTCTTTTGTCTAATAGTTCCTGTTCACTGAGCCTTTCTAATCTATAATCTTCGTCTAAAATCAGGTTCTTCAATGATATTCTCTACGATAATATTTCCACTTTGAGGGGTAGGATCGCCTCTGATCCATATATTGGTGAGAAAGGAGTGGCTCCTATAGGTGTTCTCACACTAGTTCTTTATGCCCATAATGCGAGACTAAGCTGTAAATGCCAGTCTCACCCTGATTCATTAACTATTTTCTTCAAGATTTTCAATATGGTCTTGTTTGTCATTTTAGCTTGACCATTCCATTGAGGATAATAGAATGAAGAGAAAAATTGTCTTATTTAGAATTGTTCACATAGATCTTCAACATATTTTTTTTGGAAAGGTGTATTATGATCTGTCAGGATGGTTTGAGGAATTCCATACTGACAGATGATGTTGTTGAGTATGAACATTGATATCTTCTTTCTAGTTATGTAGGTGAGGGGAATTTATTCCACCCATTTGGTGGAGTACTCTATTAGTGTTATGATGTATTTATTTCTATTAGTTGAAGATGGTGTAATCTTTCCCACTAGGTCAAATGCCCACATAGAGAATTGTAATGGTGAAGTGATAGGATTAAGTTCTTGGGCTAGTGCATGGATGAGGTCTCCATGAATCAAACATTGCCTACACCTTTGTACATACTTGTTTGCATCTTTCTCTACTATGGGACAATAGTATCCCATGCAGATGATATTTTTAGCTAAGTTGTTGCCACCTCTGTGGGTTCCATAAATTCCTTCATGTACCTTGTACATAGCTCTCTATGATTACATGGAAGTGAGACATCATAATAGTGTTCTATTTAGATAGTTAGGATTAGGATCACTGATTCACCCCCCCCCCCCCCCNATTCCCCCCCCCCCCCCCCGCTTAGTGATCATAATCCTAACAATTGGTATCAGAGCTCTGGTCCTTAGCAAATAAGTTTAACCACTTGAGGAGATTATGGACAAGGTAGAAATGAAACACCTGAAAAAGAATCTTGAAGCAGCCCTTGAAGAACTTGACACGTCTAAAAAAGAAAATGAAGATCTTAAACTAAAAGTTAATGGCATGCAAATACTTATCAAGAAAATGAAAAAAGAAATAAGGAATTGTTCTTCAAATGATTTGGGAGAAGTAGTCAAAAAGTTGAATGAAGAAAATTTGTCTCTGAAGGATCAGATTGAAGAATTAGATGAAAAGATATGTAACAATCAAGATGCCTATGATGATCAAGTCAAAGTGAACAAGAAGTTAGATGAAGAACTGAGACAAGAAAACATGGAAATATTGGTAAGAAACAACAAAGATAAGATGGAATCTAAATTGATTGCAGCAAAGAATCATATTGACAAGTTACACACAAGCAAGGATTTGATAGAATCATAGTGTATGCTCAAAAGGTTAAAGGAGATACCAGTAGTATAGCATACAGTGAAGCACAAATTCAGATTGATGCCATGCGAGAAAGAGTGAAAGCACGAAAGGCCATCACAGATACTAAGGAGATTGGAAATCAGACTAAAGACAATGTTGAACCACCTAAGGTTGAATGCAAGCTAGTTGATCGTACTTGTTATGCCTATAACAAGCATGGAAATATTGCAAGGAATTGTAAAGAGGTAAGACCCTTCAATGGTTACTATTATTCATGCAATAAATTTGGTCATAGAGCTATGAATTGTAAAACAATTCAGAAGAAAAAGAATCAGAATAATAAAAGAAATCAGAATCAGAAAAAACAAAGAAGTTATCCTCAGCAAAATGTTAGAAACCCTCAGAACATTACATGTCAAATATGTAATTAGACTGGAAATACAACCAGCCAGTGCAACATGATGAATAATAACATCAGACCTTCTATCATTTGTCACTCATGTGGAAAAACTGGAAACATCTCTAAGCATTGTAGATCTAGAGCACAGAAATAGGAAAGCCCTAAAAAGTTAGAAGATTCATTATGGGATGAGGCAGGAGAAATAAAATTTGTGAAAGCTACAGAAGATACGAGCAAGATCTGGGTAGAAGTAAAGAAGGATAAAAATGTTAATAGTGCAGTAGATGCATCTACTGTAGATGCATCTCCTATTTCTGGTTAGATGACCCTCATGGTCATAGGGGGAGCTTGATTAGCTCTAGACCCTTGCGTGGCTGGTATACTCACCATCTGAGTATACGCCCTGGATTACAATTCTTTGGTGACATTATGGGTATGTATGGAAGAGCACTCGATCTAAATTGTTATCAAGAACAAGAACAGAAGTTACAGTTGCTTCCTATGTCTATGTGGCAAGTATTAATGGCAGAAATCTACTTTGCAATCACCAAGTCCTCACTTGTGGTCAGAATAAATGATTGGAGATCATAGAAGCCCTAGAAGTTGTATTATTAATGCATTACAATTGTTCTCACCAGCGAAGAAAGGAGATTGATAATAGTTATTTGTTAAGCAAAGTAATTTGAGTTTGAAATGAAGCCCAAGCACGGACACGTCGTTTCAGAAATTAGTTGAAAAATTACTTAGCAATCGAGTAAGCGGCTAGATAATAAAAGGAGCACTTACAGTCGAGTAACAAAGCATCAAACTTACATTCTTCAGTAGAGATTGATATCAAGAAACTCTTTGAAACATCTCAGAAGTGATTTATTAGTATGCTTCAGTGCATAAATTTTATGAAGCAGAATTGGTTAAAATCTTATTGAGCAGTGTTCTATGTGAGAGTATTAGTATAGCCATTGGAGATATTTTTTTTTGAGCCGACCTGATGTTATACTTGGAAGCGCATACTTATTATTGATCATCTAAGTGTGAATACAACAAAAGAATGTTCATGTAAGAGCATAATTGATTGAAGATACAATTTGAAATATCATAAAGTAGATAAAATTATTATGACAGGTCCACAGGATTTTGTGCCCATGGCCAAGGACATGGAGGATACATTCGTGGTTGATAAATTGAAGTATCAATGGAAGAAATGGATATTGATCTAGACAATTTTGAAGAAAAATTTGTGAGTACTAAAGAGGCTAAGAGTCTTTATATCAGAAAGAAGATATATTGATTTAAGATATCACAGAAAAGAAAGCAGAAAAAGAGAAGACTGAATTGATGGATAGTTCATCATCATTGTTGTCAAGTTTGACACCTATAATAGACTTAGACTCATGGGGAGTAAATAAGTAAGGTAGAGTATATAATCTGAAGGAGTCATGAAAAATATATCATCTATTATAGAAGAGAATTATTTGAAGAAAAGACTCATTGAATTGGTTAGCAACTTTACACTTGATCTTAGTTCACTCAAGGTTGGTCAAGCATCCTTGAAAGTGTTTGCAGCAAAAGGCAGAGAAGATAATATCAAAGGGGGAGTAAAATAATGTATAGAATATGGAGTCTGTCATATGATCAAGGTCCTAGCATAGAATTGGAGAAGATGGAGAAGATATAATATGCATTATGTGTCCATCTACAGATTATTGCATTTTGGGAGAAAGAGATCAAGAAGTTGTAGATTGCATATCCAGATGTGTATGCCGAGTAAGTACATAGAAGTGTTTTTGAGAACCTTTGTCATTAATGTCAAAGGGGGAGTAGAGTATGAAAAATATGGAGTCTGGTATATGATAAGAGGGAGATATAAGATAGAGAGTTTTTGTATAAGAGTACAGATAGTAACTTCGCCATATTCCTTTGTTGCCATTAATGAAAAAGGGGGAGATTGTTGGCAAGTTGACTATACTAATGTATATGAATCTATTTAGTGTTTTCATTATGGAAACAAAGTCATATGAAGTTTTGGAGTTAGGACACATTATCAGAAGATCATAAATTGGCTAAGTACAGAAGACTCGACAGTTAGTAGAGTACCAAAAGAACAGAGCATCAGTGCACATGCATACGAACGAGTTAGGGCATGTTCCTTTGAAAATAAGCTTGTAAGTATTTATTCAATCTAATCCTAAGAGAGAATGATCAGATTTTCAAGTATGAAAAAGATACAACCAGTTGAAGAGGTACAACCAGTGAATGCCAGAATAGGACATAGATCATGGAAAGAGCCAACAAAGATTGTTTTGGTACAGAAGTTGCACATATCCTCAGGACTTGCATCTTTGGATTAGTGATTTTTAGTTATCTAATCATGTTTGGTTAAAGGCACATGACTTGATTCATCTAGAGAAAGAAGTTAGAGCTAATTTGGTGTAGTGGACTGTGTGAAGAGACGCGTCTGTTCGGTTTGAGTAAAATAGTTGTAACTAATGTTGCGCTAACTTAATGAAGGGTTGCATGCTTAGTTAATTGATCAAGATATATGGTAAAAGGATTCCTAAAGAGGAATTGTTTATTTCCTTTGAGGAAGTACTTATAGAAGGTCATTTGTGATCAGAAAAGTTGTGAAAGCCAGAGATAAGAAAAGCAGAGCATAGTGTTAAAGCAACAAAGCTATATCTGGCATATGTTGATGATATAGATATTGAAGTATAAGATTTCAGAGTGTAGTTAAGATTGTAATATTTATTTACAAGAGGTTAAAGCATCATCACACCAAAGGAACTGATTAGACAAGCAGTGTCAAAACAACAGTTCACCTTGCAGATACAGTGTGTATCAAAGATCTAGAAGGTTGTAGCCTTCACCATTTGAGCAGTGTGCTCTTGGATAGTGAGTCCACCACCCCTAACAGGGTTATTGTAAAAGACTCCTAACATGGTCTAACCCTTAACAAGGTCACTGTACTTCATGTATTATAAAGACAACTCCTAACAAGGTTAAGGATTTTCTAACACAGATCATAAGAAACTAGTACATAATATTTGTGGGTACTAATTCCCACCAGGGTTTTCACCTGCATTGGGTTTCCCCATTTTCATATGTGGTGTTATGTGTTTTGTATATTTATTTTATTTGCATTGATATTCAAGTTCAGTACCTAAGCATTTAAGTAAAGATTCAGATAATCAGAAAAAGTATTAATTGATAGATCACTGATTCACCCCCCCCTCTCAGTGGTCCAATATGTGTTATTTGATGCTCTATTCTTCTGGTAGTTTTCTAACAATCCAGTCTTTTGTACTTAGCCGATTTATGATCTTCTGATAATGTGTGCTGACTCCAAAAATTCATATGACTTTGTTTCCATAATGACAACACTAAATAGAGTCATATACATCAGTATAGTCAACTTTCCAACATAGAATTCGTCTATATAGAGTAGTTTCTAGAAGGGTGTACCTAGAGGCTTGGCAGATGAGGGACTTCTTCTGGTTCCTAGACAAATTGGGAGGTAAGATACTATTTTGAAGGTAATTATACATGTCATGGTACCATGGGGTTTCAAGACCAATAAGGACACACACTGATTCTATGATTTGTCCTTGATGTGATGGCATCATGAACTGCTCCACCAGAAACTAGAATCTAGTTTCATTGCCTGGCATATCGATCAAGGATGCTATGGTAGACATCTCATCTGTAGCTTTATTTTGAGCCCTTGGTAATTTCTTGAATGTGATGAAATGGAACTTAGCGTGCAACCTATCCATCTACTCTCTGTATGGGATTAGCTTCTCAATCTTAGTCATATAGTCATTATTTACTTGGCTAATGACCAACTATGAATCTCCATAGACTCTAAGGTTCTTGATTCTCCATTGTATTTCCATTTTTACTCCAATGACTAGAGCTTCATACTCGACTATATTGTTTGTGCATGGAAAGTTGAGTCTAAAATATTTGGGTATCACATCATTGTTTGGAGTGATGARTACTATCCCTRCTCMTGCACCATGGTTTGTGCATGACCCATCTRGAAATTAAGAAATGATAGGATGATGATCCTAAATAGGTGTCTCTACTAGTTGATCCATAATAACTTTCCCTTTGATAATATTTTTGTCTACGTATTCTATGTCAAATTCCCTTAGGATCATTACCCACTTTGCTAGTTGTCCTGTGAGTGCCACTTTTCTTAGTAGATATTTGAGGGGATCAATATGCACTATCAACTTGGTTTGATGGCTTAACATGTAATGCCTCAACTTCTGGGAAGCAAAGACTACTACTAGGTATGATTTTTCTATTGGAAAATAGTTAAGATCATAACCTTCCAATGTTCTATTGAGATAGTAGATAGCTCTCTTCTTTCATGTGTCATCATGTTGTGCTCAGAGTATGCCTAATGCTGATACGGTTGCCGAGATGTATAGAAGTAATGGCCTACCCTAGATTGGTGGCACCAATATGGGATACTTGAGTAGATAGTCTTTGAATATGTGGAATGCTTGTTCGCATTATTCTATCCATATGAATGTCATGTCCTTGTGTAGTAGATACTATAATGGATGGAACTTGTCTTCTAGTTGGGCTATGAAGCACCTGATAGATTGGATCATGTCTTGTAACCCCCTTAGCTTCCTTAGGTTGGTTGGTGGTGGCATGCCCAGTATTGCTTTGAATTTCTCTGGGTCTACCTCTATGCCTCAGTGTGACACGATGAACGACAAGAGCTTCCCAGTGGTGACCCAAAATGCACATTTCTTTGGATTTAAACAGACCTTGTATTCCTGCATTCTGTCAAATATGGGTCCTTGTAGATGATATTTTCTAAGAATTTACTTGGAAAGTATGTCGTCCACATAGTTCTCCATTGTCTTATGGATGAGATCATGGAAGATGGTTGTCATGTCACTTTGATATGTTGCTCCCGCATTTTTTAGACCAAATGGCATGATGTTCCAACAGTAGGTGCCCCATGCACATGTAAAAGTTGTTTTGTGTTGATCCTCTAGTGAAATCCTTATCTGATTATATCCTGAAAAGCTATCCATTAGTGATAGCATCTAATTTCCTGTGGTGAGATCTACTATCACGTTGATGTTTGGTAATGGAAATTTGTCCTTGGGAGATACTTTGTTTAGATCTCTAAAATTTGTGCATATGTGGATCTGTCCACTATGATTAGTTACTTGAACTAGATTAGATATATAGTCTGTGTATGGGATTGGTCTTATGAATTTAGCATCTAGGAGCTTCTTTAATTCTTCTTTGACTAGTAATGCGACATGAGGATGCATTTTTCTTAATTTCTATTTGATGGGCTTGGGATTAGGTAGCAACGGGAGATGATGTAGCACAAGCTTTGGATCTAAGTTTGATATGTCTGAGTATGACCATGCATAATTGACCTTCCTTTCCTTGAAGAAGCTGATGAATAGTTCTCTCTCCTCTAGGGTGAGTGATTTTTCTAAGCATATGTTCTTTGGGTTCTTGTCATCACCCAAGTTGACTTCTTTTA
>MU226401.1:1739489-1756449 GCA_018584345.1 Thuja plicata | reverse complement strand
TGAAATATTGAGTTAATATAATTTAGATTGATATTATAAAGTTTCACTTCTTGTAATAGATTGATATAATAATTTAAAAGTTGTAATGAATTCATATGTAGAAATTGTCATCATGCTAGGGAAACCAGCAAAGACTCTAACACCAGAAGAGCATGATAGAGACAAAGAGAAGAAAAGGGAAAGAATGAGACAACTTTGTTAACACAAAAAATTGCATACCGTAGAAGAATATTTTCATTTTGGTGAGGAACATGATACGTCAATACAAAGTAAGATTTAATTAGAATTGGAAAAAAAAGGCAATGGATGAGAAACTTGCGTGCAACAAGACAATTGAATTATGAAGATGTGGGCACATTATCTATGAGTTCCCAAGTTGAAGAGACACCACCATCCAATGTTGGAGACACACCCTTTCATAATCTTAAAGGAATACCATTGTCTTCATTTGAAGGTGTAGGCACACAATTGTATCATGTTGAAGGCACACCATTATCTACATCTGAAGGTGTAGAGACAACATTGTGTCATGTTGAAGGAACACCATTAAATTCTCAAGTTGGTGAGGATCCATCTTTCACATCTCAATTTGAAGGAACATCATCTTCAGTTGAAGGTACACAATTGACACATAATTTTTTTGATGTTCGTAATGTTGAGGCCACGCAACAGTTGAAAATACCTAGAATTATATATAGAAGGCCAAAATATTTGATTTATATTGATACAAACATTTTTCAACAAATGGCTGACAAGATTCCCAAGTGTACTTGTCAAAAATATGCTATCCGTATGTTGGAACTCTAAAATCTTGGATAAATTTTGGAGTGACTAGGTTTAAAATTTCTCTAAGGAACAAGTCACTAACCCTAAAAGTTTTTGAAAGGGCCCTAGTTTGCATGCAAGTAGAAAGAGACCTAAAGATTTTTATGAGAAACCACTTGCGAGACATGTGCATCACCTATCATTAAGAAAGTATAGTGGGTTTCAGCTCTCAGAAGTTATATTGGATGTGTTTTAAAGATATCCATTTGGAGGACATTACCCAAATCTGCACTTGTACACGTGTTTAGTTTTTACTAAGTGACCTACTTTAGAGGTCTACATCTTTGGCCAGATTGATACTTGAGATATAATTATTGTTACTAGATGTTGTAGGCATGAAAAAAAATCTCCATATCCATTTCCATATCCCTATGAGTTCATGTGATAAGTTTTCCAAAGAATTTCTATTTGCAATTTATTCTGGTTCCCTGAGTGTAATTTGCAAAATTATAGAATTCCCTACTTTAGGGTCCCACAAGTGGAGCCTATTTGAATGTCATAAATAATTGAGTATTCCCCTACATTTTAAAAATGGAAATGAACCTTCCTGAAGAGTTTTAGATCATGGTCAATCTAATGAACTATAACTGATTGAATGTTTGAAGATGTTAAGTTGATGATCACCAAGCTGTCGAAAGTTAATGCGAGACATTAAATTAGTTAATGTACTGTATTGTCATTGATGTCAACTTGATAAAATATGAAAATTTATATACAAAGTGTCAAAGACCTCAGAGAATTAGATAGATAAATATTATGTTATCAGTAATTTATAAAAGATCAGTATTCACTAAGTGACTACAAACACCGACGGGCAGTGCACCCCAATGGACAGAGAAACCCGAGAAGAAAATCACAATGATTCCCAAGAAAGAAAACTGAAAATAATTACCAATGAGAAAAATCACAAGTGTTACTAATGAGCATAACTTCACAGTGATTCCTGATGGACAGAAAACCCTGACGGAGATACCCAAGGAAAACTGAAGTGTTCACCGAAGCCAACAAACAGTTAAAACACCGAAAGGAACTGAAGTTTTGAAATGACAAAAGACTTAGCTGGCAAGAGCTAAAGAAGGATTTAATTGGTTGTTTATATTATTTTTATCGATAAGTTAAAGATAGAGATAAGTGAAATATTTAAAATTGTTTTATTCTAGTTGTCAAAGAGAAATCTACGGGATAAAACTGAAGTAAAGCTTTAAAGAAAGATTGGCTAGGATCGCGGATCATGCCAAGAACAAGAAAGTCAAGAACTGAGAAATGGTGAAATAATGTCTATAAAGAGACAAGATAATTCATTGTGAATTAGGGGAGTGAATAGAGAAGAAGGATGCTGAAGAGAAACTGATGAAGAACAACTTCATACAGTCCTAATCAATCAAGCTAAGGAAAGAGCTAAAGTTTATGTGGACACCGAGCAATAGAGAAGCACAACATCACTGAGAAGAAAGAAGTGGACTAAAGATATTGAAAAGACACATTGATTAGAAAGGTATTATGAGCTTACGATAGATCTAAAAATTTGAAAGTATAAGTTGTATTTATGAACAGATCATTTACTATTTTAGTTTAACCATCGATTCATAAAGTCTCTTAACCAAGTAGGACTTAACAATCCTTTCTATATTGAGATACATCCCAAGGAGTATCAAAAAGTTTGGTCATGAAGATAGCATGAGATGCTAGATACCATTTGACAAACTACACTGCTTTTGGTCATAAAAGGTAGCATAGAGATGCCTGATATCAAGTTAAAAACTATTCTATTTAAATCCTCTAACAAGGTCACACCTAACAGTATTTTTGTAACCTTTAACATGGTTGGATCTTCACCGAGCTCACTTCAGAAGACTGAAAATTTTGAGTTATCGATCCCAAGTGGTTTTTCCTTAAAAGGGTTTCCACATTAAAAATCCATGTGTCAATGTGTTTTTGAGTCATTACTTTAGTGTTTTGCATTACACATAACTAATCTAGATTGAACGGTATACACTAAGTTATTTACTGTACTTCGGTAAATGAAAGACTGCTAATCGGTAAAAAGTAAGTGATGTAGAGGGCATCGATGGGAATCCTATCAAATCTGCATATCTTCTTGAATCTACAAGTACTTCATTGTCTCTCTTTATAACATCGATTAGAGGCTCATATCTTCTTAACACTCCAATAATAATAATAACAACTTTGTATTATCTTCATTGTTATTTTTGAATCAGACTCATCCATGGATGTTTTACCTTTAATGTTTATTTTATGTCCTGTGGGTCACTCGTGGCCTGGACTGTACTCACCACCTTGTGGGTCCTCACTTAAAAATACATGCAATAGACGTTCACCACCTCGCAGATCTATTTCAATACAGGGATGCACATCTGCACATTCGCCACCTTTACTCATTGCAAACGCTAAGAGTAAAATATGTTAATCTTTGTTGGTCTCCTTTGAAGTGCCATTGAATTCAGTCATTTGATCTAAATGCAAGGAACTTTGTGATACACACCACCCTCTCAGGTCTCTTCCAAGCTGACTGTCAACACACCACCTCTCAGCTTACTTGTGGCATCAATAGACTGTCAATATCATTATTCAAATCCACCATAATCTTAGTAATAGTTCTAGAAATCCGTTATGGATTGAAATCAATTCACTATCAAATGAAACCATTTCTTTCCATCCCAAACAGGACTGTTACAAAAATCCAACACATAAAAAAAATGCAAATTACCCTATCATAACATCCCAAAATCAGGACTATCGTGGAGACCCGAATACATAAAAAAAATACATTATCTATAAAATAGAAACAGATTCCAATATCATTCCAACCAGACTGTCAAAACTAATATATAAACAAACTACTCATATATCGATTATCCATAGCTTAGAACCCGATATATATCACTATTGAATTCTTTTATCAGAAACCTGAAATATAGAAACTTATAATAACCAAAATCAAACAGAAATCCACAACCCAATTTGCATAAACACTAACATTATGGATAAAATGACTTGAAGAAACTAGCATCAACCATTAATGGACTCCAATACATAAAAAATTTCCATAGAATTTATTTTGAATACATAATATCGATGGCTCTCTGTTTGGAAGCGAGAGAGACCGATTGTTTTCACAATTCTATTCTCTATTCCCTATCAACTCTCTTGTATTTTATTTCATAAAGATGTCTATTTAAAGACCATCTTGACAGTTACAAACTATACACTTACATGACCATTCATATTCCCATCCAGCCTTTTTGATTACACATGTCATATAATGTCTTTTCAAATACATTATAAAGTGAATTAATAATGAACCCATTTCTTGACCTGATCCCATGAACTTTAAATGACCTAACAAAATAAACCATTACTTAACTAATATTAAATCCAAAGGTGCAGGTGGTGCCCCTACACTAGAGTTGTTCCAACTCATTAGCATGTTTATACATATGAACTATTTTCAAAATGCCTCAGGAAAATGTGGTCTTATCAATGTCATAGTTACATGGTTTTCATGTGACATAGATTTTAATATAAGAATTTCCCCTTCTCTTTTGGCCTGCAGCACATAATGAAGATGGTCTATAGAAACTCCAAGAAAGTTGCAATTGGTAGGTGTAAAATCAAATTCCACAACCTTGCCAACAAGTGGGGAGCTACACATTGGTTATGAAATGGATTTTTGTAAAAGAATTAAAGAAAATGGATGGTGAAAGGATGCGCATTAGCCATAGGAAAAAGGATCCATTTTAAATGCAATACAGATACAAAAGTTGTGGATTATTTTAAATTGTCAAAGACTCTGCAAAGTGGATAAATAGCTTGCACATGACATAAATATAGGAGGACCTGCACATGGTAGATGAAGGAAACATTTAAAATAATTCCAAGAAAATTGTAAATTGGAAGGTATTAAAGCCAAATGCCACAAATGATACATGAAAGAGCCTGTGCATGAATTGGTGAAGTTTGCGCATGAGTGAAGGATGCTGCATTTTAAACTTCATAAACTCCAAGAAAATACTAGAGAGAGACAAGACACATGAACTCCTTGACAAATAGACAAATGTTTAAGAAGTCTCGACAGTATAAAGGGAAAAGCATGTGCAGCCAAAATGTTTTAAAACTTTAAACAAATGCCAATGGCAGGTGTTAAAGCAAAGTGCCACAAAATGATGCAAGAATAACTTGCATGTGGTCCTAGGGAGGAGCCTTGGTATTTTCATGAAGACAAAGCTTGCGCATTATGGTGAACACAAATCATGGGCAATGGACAAATAAAAATGAAATTGGCAAGTAAAATTGCCAAGGAGGGAGCCTGCAAGACATACAAAAAAGTAATAGCATGCACATGGAACCAAATGCAACAAGGCACATGAGCTTCTAGATAGAATTCCTCAAGAGGTAGCACATGGGTAAGAGATGGAGGGTTGTACAAAAATGAAATTTTTTTTTGAAAGCTTCAAGCAAAATGCAAGTGGCAGGTGTAAATCTTTTAAAGGTTGTGCATGAGTCTCTGCAAGTAGGATGTGCAACAAAATTTAGAAAAATTCAAGTAAATGCATATGCATGATCAAAGCATAGACAAGGTGTATGAATGTTTTTGTGTGCAGATGTGTAAAGCCTTTAATTCCACATTGGTTATGTGGTGTCTATTTTTAATTTTTATATCTCACATCACTTAATATGTAATATGAAGTAAAGGGCATAGAGCCTTTGGAGTGCACATGCCTTGGATGTCATGCCCTTCGATGGAGGTTGGTTCAACCATATTTTGGCATGCAGCAAGAGGAAGCTTTAAAAAATGTCAAAACAAATATCCCACATTGGTGGGGGAAAGGAAATATTCAGTGTTTAAATGAAAAAACACATACATGGTAAATTTAAGTGAAGAGCAGAGGCTCTAGGTACCCATACGCAAGTGATACCTCGGCGGACATGCCCAAGTAGTGGTGCCTTTGGAAAAAAAAAATTTGGTGGGGCCCATGAAAATGAGACAGTGATGACATGGAAAGGAAGCATTCCTTGGTCATGATGGCGGTTAGAAAGTAGTTATTCACGTGATCTCCAGATGCTGGTGATAAAGTCCAAATGATTCCAAGATTCAAAGATAGACCTAGTCATAAGATATCCCAATCTAACTATGGTGAATTTTAACATTTCAGATTCAGAGTAAAGGTAGTCGTCATGTCTCCAAAGGTAACTACAGTTAGCCCAAATATTTGGAGATTCAGAGATAGCTTAGTCGCATGATCTCCCAATAAAAATAGGGTTGAAGAAATTATTCAGAGACATGGAGATCAAATTGGTCGTGAGATCTCCAAATGTAACTGGGGTTAGAGAAAAGATCTAGAGATTCAGAGGTAAATCCATTTGCGTGATCTCCCAATGTGACTAGGATTAAGAAAAAAATCTAGAGATTCAGAGGTAAAGGTATTTGCGTGATCTCCAGATGTAGCCGCAATTAAAAGAATGTTTCATAGATTCAGAGATAAGGTAGTCTCTGAATCTCATGATCTAACCATAGTCAAAGAAATAATTCAGAGATTAGGAGATAAAGGCAATCTCTGAATTTGTTGATGAACCCAAGTAGACTTGAGAGCGAACCAGCAAGTGACAAGTGGAAAAATCTTGTGAGTTCTGGGAAAAATATGCAAAAAAGAGACCTATGCAAGACAGAGATAAATGTGCAAAAATATATAATAAGAAGGATTTAAAAATTATTGTCGTGCAGAGATAAATAAAACTATTAAAGTGTAAGTAAACCAAAATTGTACAGACAATTAGAATAAGAATGCAAAAATTAAAACATTGAACATTAGAGTCTTTTGAAGTATTTTTATTTCAAAATGAAAGGAGCATTCACGTGAGGTAGTTTTAAAAGACATAATGAAATTAGATTTCAAAGGGATGCAAAGAAAAAAAACATAACAAAGGAATCAAGTTTATTGTAAAGGATGATTGCAGATTAGATTTTGGTTTTTGAAGGAGATCAGATATTGTGTAGAGGATTTTTGGAGCAAAAAGGTGCCATTTAGGGTGAAATTTGTTTTCACCTTCTCTATATCTTCTTTCTTCTCCATTGAAGAGGGCTAGGTCAATTTTTAGATCAATCAAGGATTGAATGCATATTCTGGTCCAGAATTTGTTTCTTGAATTTTAGTATTCTGAGAAGATATAGAATGTATTGAAGTTATTATAACGAATGGAAATAGCTTTGGGATCCCTTCTTGTTTTTTATTGTCTTCATATGCATGTTTTGATTCTTATGATTCTCTTTGTAAGACATTTTAAATTCATAGATTTGTAAGGAAAGTTTTGATGTATGTTTCAGGTTACTTGTAAGGGGAGTGTAATTCCTTTAATCATATTTCAAGGGGTTTTATACTTGTATATGAATCTGATGATTTAAGGTTGAGTTGTAGAGAGAAAGGTGTAAGGAAATTTGTTTGGGTTTCAGTTAGTTTTGTGAATCTGGTATGGTTGAGATACATTCTTATTGACTTTGTACCCTAGGATTTGGCACTAGTCTAGGTTAGGGTTGCATGTCAATCTAAAAAATAAACTAAATCATTACTTTATAGTTTGGCATGTATGCATATTGAATATCAGTGTTCAAGACACTTAATCCACTGCAATATTACTCTGAAGAAGTAAATCACAAGAGGTACACCCGCCTGAGTCTATCGAGCTCGAAGTGAAGGAGGATTTGATCCTCATTAAGTTGGTCTTTTACTTGCTAGAATCAGGAGTTGGGAGTCATAGAGTCAAGCATTGATGCTTCATTTAGATTCTGCAAGAAAAAATGCTAACAGATTGGTGACTCTTTTGGGGAAGAATAAAAGTTTCAATAGAATGACCAAAAAGTTTAAGATGGTTGTTTCCTTTCTTTGCTAAATCATCCTAGAATCTAGTTGAGAGAAGGAGTCAAGAAATATAATCTGAATTTTTTTTCAGATCTCTGAGTAACGTAACCTGGAAAGTGTTTTTATTTACAACAAGAATATGAAGAAGATTGTGCAACTTTGCTGGTTGGAACAAACCCAGAGTTGAATGAAAATTGCAAATGGCCTTTGTTGTTTGAAGTTTTCCCTCTATAAGGAGGTGGTGACTCTATGTGAAAAGAACTTGATGGAGCTACAAAAGAGGCTCTAGATCTACCATGTTTCTAGTAAAAAGGAGAAATGAGTAGCAACTGTGCCAATATTACTTCCAGGTGATCCTCATATTTTTATGAGAAAGAAAAGTCCCTTATAAGGTGAAGAAGTCACTAAAAAAAGGAGAGTAGATCTGAATTTTTCCATACTTCCTATTTTTAAAAGTTGATTTATCAAGTCAGAAGTATCTTGTAATTATTTTGAGGACAATGATTGCATAGATGTTGGAGAGAATCTTTTATGATATAAGACTGTGATTTCATTATCTTGGAGCTGTAATAGTATTGTTTGTCATCTGAGCTTATATCTTGTGATCCATTGAAGTATACTTTTGAATTTTTTAATGGTGTAAGAAGGTCCTTGCAAATTTTTATTATAATAATTCCCAGTTTATATTGAGTGGCAACTCTGAGCTCTGTACCATTGCTTGCAGAATATTTTTGTTTTAATGATTCCCCAAGATCGATAATAAAGGGTTTTAAGAATATTATCAAAGAAGCATCTAGTTGATGGGTGAGCTTCATAGTGATTCAAAAGGTAGATGATTGAATTTGCAAGGTTCATACCAGAAATCTCCAGTTGATGTCTGATTTGTAAATAAGTATATGTGACAAATATCATATATAATCTCACAAAGAGTGCAACCCATAATGAATTTTTGTAGAAATTTTTCTGTGCAAAGATATGAACCATTATCATTTGATGAAATTTATGGTTTCCCAAATGAAATTCCTACTAAGATTAGGAAGTGTTTACAAGAGTTTAAGGGGAAACAACCAGATTCAACTTGCAAGCATTTGCAAGATTTTTCTGATCTGATGGATGATTATGAAATTCACCATGAAGATATCTTCATGAAGTTGTTGGTTCAAAATTTGAAAGAAGATTCCAGGGATTGGTTTTCTTCCTTACCAGCAGGTTCTATTTCTTCATGGGAAGAGTTGAGTTCATATTTCATGGAGTAGTTTGCGGAAAAGAATAAATGCAAGTGATGTGTTGAAAAAATTGATGGAGATTGAGATTGAAGAAGATGAATTAGTTCCACCATTTAACATCATATTTGTAAAAACATTACTTAATATTCCAAGAATCCATATGCCCTATGATCAAGTATGTTTTGTAGTTTATTTGTTTTCTTTTGGTAAAAAAATGAGCTTCTTGTTGAGAGATACAGAGCCTAATACTTTACATTAGGCTTTTATGACAGCAATGGATATTGAAAATAATTTGAAATATGGAATTGCAAAAGGCTTTCTATCTTCTGGAGTTCATTTTCATAGAATTTCAAATACAGTAGACATGTTTGGAACAAGAAATGAAAATCAATGTGAAAGTATTTTTATCCCTACTGATCCTACTAACCATGATTTAAATTATCTTGCAAAGAAAAATGTAAATGAAGAGTATTTTCTGCAACCAATAGTTTCCCCTCACATTGGTGTCAAAATGGTTAGGGAAGAATTGTATAATTTCCTTGATGCAGAGATAGATAGATATTGGGGTTACACACCATGTAAATTGGAAACTAGTTATTCTAGTTATGAGGCAGCAAGAAAGAATTGTTTGCAGTCATATATGGAAAATAGAGAGGGGGCAGGTCTTTCATCAGATGATGACGTTGAAGCCCCAAATGATGAGGTTCTATCAGATTTTGTTGATGCTTCTAGTGACAAAGAGGATTCATGGAGCCACAATGGCCCTGATATTTTTGAAGATAAGCTGATGGTTTGTATGCATCCTTGTGAAGAGGATGATGACTTATCATGTGTTGGAGATGATTGTGAGGATGCTGATTTGTTTAAGACAATGATTAATTTTTTGTCTTAAATAAAAATGATGTTAACATAGAGAAGCTGGAAAAAGAATGCTCATACAAGGAGTGTAGACCAAGAAAAAAATTAAGGGCAGTCTTGTGGTGATTATAATTCAAATAAAAGGCCCAGGTGTGCTGGTAAAGATACACATGTTTTTCAATTTGAACATCAGTCCAACAATGATGATAATATAAATTTTTAAATTTGTAGGTTTTCATCCTCTGATTTATCATGTGAAGTTGTTGATCCTAAGAGGAATGAAGGTTTCTATAAGATAAAATATGAGGCCGTAGGAAGAAGTTGAGTGCAATCTGATGTTAATGTTGAAGGAGAAGAAGGAAAAAGCTACTCATCTGATGAAAGTGATATTACTGTGCAAAATTTTGATGATTTTTTTACAGGTTTATATGTTTCAATCATGTGTGATGATGATGGCTATCTTGGTGAAGAGCCATAATTTCTTGTTGATAATGATGTTGAGTTAGAAGAGTGTATAGTTGATTCAAATAAAGAGGATATTTTGTAGCCTATGCTTTTTCCACATGAAAACATGCAATACAATGTGAATGAGAAATTAATTAAGGTACCTCTACCTCAAATTAATGTTGCAAGTTTTGTTAAAAGTAGTGAGGATCATGAATATAGTTGTTTATCTCTTCAAACTCATAGCATTGATGGATTTTCAAATATTGATGATACTCATTCATATTTTTCTCTCCTTAATGATGATGGTTGTGATATCGAATTTGATTATGGATATAATGAATTATTTAATGCAATGTTTAATGTCAAGGTAGATATGGATCAACCACTACTCTGCCATAATACATTTGAGAAGGTTTTCCATATTATTTATAATTCTTTATATGAAGAAACCATTAAGAATCTAGATGATTTAAATATTGTATCAGATTATGAAACATGTAATTGTGGTAACGAGGATGAATTTTTTAATTTAATTCCCTTATGTTATGATCAAAGTTCCTCCAATGCTGATTTTGAAAATTCTCATAGGGTGGAATATGAATTTTTTTCCTTTGATGTCCAAGCATGTGTTGAAGTAAATCGGCATGTTGCCAGCTATTTGGTTGAGTTGGAATGCTTTTCTTTTCAGCGGGTTAAAAATTTCAAAAAATGTGACAACCTTATGTTGCATAATGATCAACATGTTAAGTAATTTTGTGTTTTCTAAGTGCCTAATGACAATGAATCTGTTGATTATTTTTTGAGTGATAAACTGAGGAGAAATGATAGTGTCTTTGATCAGGAAAATGGAAGTAGTGATTTCTGTTTACCTTTGATACATAGAGATGAGAATCAGATATTTGAGAGAGGTAAGTGTTGATTTTAGTTGTTAAAGGGATTGAGGCTATTTGTGAATATTTTTTATATATTTGTACAGTCGCTTTTCTTTCAGTTGTGTGGTGTTTGGTTTTCAATAAGGACCCATTTTTTTAGGAGAAGAGACAAAGTCTGATATTATTTTTGAATGGTCTTCTCTACCACAAGATTCTAAATCCTCTAAATTCCCATAGGGGAGCACGTCCCCAATCAAAGCCAATGTTGGAACTCTCAAATTTTGGAGTGACTAAGTTTAAAATTTCTCTAAGGCACAAGTCACTGCCCCTAAAAGTTTTTGAAAGGACCCTAGTTTGCATGCAAGCAGAAAGAGACCTGAAGATTTTTATGAGAAACCACTTGGGGGACATGTGCATCATCGATAATTAAGAAAGTAGATTAGGTTTCAGCTCTCAGAAGCCATATTGGATGTGTTTTAGAGATATCCATTTGGAGGTCATTACCCGAATCTGCACTTGTGCATGTATTCAATGTTTACTAAGTGACCTACTTTGGAGGTCTGCATCTTTGGCTAGGTTGATACCTAGGATATAATGATTGTTCCTAGATGTTGTAGGCATGAAATTAAATCTCCATATCCATTTCTAGATCCTTGTGAGTTCATTTGATAAGTTTTCCAAAGAATTTATGTTCACAATTTATTCTAGTTTGCTGAGTGTAATTTGCAGAACTACATAATGCCCTACTTTAGGGTAACACAACTTGCACTTGTTTGAATGTCATAAAGAATTGAGTGTTCCCCTACATTGTAAACATGGAAATGAACCTTCCTAAATAATTTTAGACCATGGTTAATCCATTTGACCACTTTTCCCAACCCTTTACAAATCCAATTTATGTTTTTTTACTGTGTTTAAGTTCATAAAGTTTCGAAAGGGTGACTTTGAAGATTAATTCTGGTTGACCAATTGACCATCAGAGAAATCCAGTTGGAGTTTCATAATCCCTGTGTGAAATTGAATCTATATCCAATTTTTTTGATCATAAGGTGTGCATTTGGTGGGTTTGTCAAATCTAATCTAAAGGAAATTTATGCAGATTCCTAGTGTGGGAAAAATTGATTTAACAGAACAATCACTTTCATAATTGATTTGTAGACTACTAAATTTTTGTCATATTTTTTATGTGAGTTCGTTGATTTTTTGACACTGGTTAGTCGACTAAATGACCACTATTGTTGTCAGAGATTTTTTGTTGATGAAGTGACCCAAAAAATGTTGTGTCAAATTATCGACAGTAATGGTGGTCGAATGATCGACTTTATAAGGCGTTGAGACTGTGGGCATTCTAGTTGATGCAGTCCATTGATCATTGTCATTGTCGTCAACCTATCAACTTCAAAATGTGTTGAGACAATGGCATTCCGGTCGATGTAGTCCATTGCACATTGTCATTATCATCAAACTATCAACTTTAGAATGCGTTGACACTGTGGCATTCCTGTCAAAGTAGTTTGTTGCTTATTTTGATTGTCGTCAAACTATCGACTTTAGAATGCGTTGAGACTATGGCATTTCGGTTGAAGCAGTTTGTTGATCATTGTCAAAGTCATCGAACTATCGACTTTAGAATGCGTTGAGACTGTGGCATTCTGGTCGAAGTTGTTTGTTGATCATTATTTTTGTCATCAAAATAGAGACATTAGAGTGCATTGATACTGTGGCATTTTGATCAAAGCAGTTCGTTGATCTATTTGATGGTTGTCAAAATAGTGACGTCAAAATACGTTGAGATTGTAGCATTTTGGTCGAAGCATTTCATTGATCTATTTGGTGTCCATCAAAAGAGCGATGACATATTTTTTTTTTTTTTTTAAATAATATATATTTATCATCTATTAATATATATAATATATTTCCTTTTACTAATATATATATTTTTTTTAAAGCACTTTTGATTGGAGCTATGAACTAGTTAGGTCACACAGAGGACCTCATCCCCGAAATGAGAGCCAAGGTATCCTCACTATTTCTTAGTGCAGCTTGAGAGCACCAACATACTGTTCCTTGGACAAACCTTTAGACGAAGTAGCTAACAGTGACCACCATCACCCAACACCTTGTTCTTACTCCCATGTTGTGCCTTTCCTCATGGTGAGCACCAGCCTCAGTCTGTCGGCAATAGTGAATGGAAGCACTTTGTAATTGGGTGGTGAATGACATCTATGACAATGGGGACCCAGAGAAGACAACCCCTAGTGAAGACTAGCACAACACTCGGGCAGATAGGAAGAGCGGGGCAGGACTCAAACCAAGGCAGCCGTATCAGCATGACCTTGCAACGATAGTGATTATCATTGCATTGCGGGGTGATCCCCCCTTTTACTAATATTTTCATTGAAAGTATAGTAGTTGAATTAGAACATGCTCCAGAATGCTTACAAATCTAATTACTTAGCCCTTATAATATTTTATTGAACATTAATAATAGTTTTATTATTGTTCTTACTATCGTGTTGTTATCATTTTTCTTACCATCATTAAATTATAGTCTATAAATAACATTTTGTATAATTTTTTTTCTTTTTCTTGATTAGGTCATTGTATATTTTTTTGTTTATTTTATTTATTTTCATAATTTCTTGTGTTTGCAATGCATATACAATTGTTTTCACATAACAATACATAGTTTCTAATACAAAATTTAGTACTCTAGCTAACATGCATGCTACAATCAATTTCAATGGAAATTTTTTAAATTGTTTTTTAATCTTTCCATGAGAGTGTTTTAATTTTTCCAATGCAAATGTTTTAACTCCTATTATTTCCAGTATGAAAGATGTGCTAGTTATAAAAATATAACAAGGAAATCATAAAAAAAATATTAAAGTATTGAAAATTCTATCTATAAATCAAATGATCTAGCAAAAAAAAAGTACTGATGACATGTAACTGATTAAATGTTTGATAATGTTAAGTTGAAGATAATGTAAGGCATTAAATCAGTTAATGGTTTGTATTGTCATTGATGTCAACTTGATATCATCTATACAGTCATGTACATAATGCCAAAGACCTCAAAGAATCAATGGAACAAAGGTTATGCTTTCAACAATGCATAAAAGTCAAGTATTCACTAAGTGACAAATAACACTGACGGAGTGCACACCATTGGTAAAGGAAAAGAAGAAAATTCACAGTGATACCTGATGAGCAGAAGACACTGTTTCTCGATGAAGCAAACCACAGGATGCCTAACAAGATGAAAATAGAGTTTCTCGACAGACGGAGATCCCGAAGCTAACTAGAGTCAAACTGACAGAACTGACTGTTGTGACCGACGACTAACTAAAGATTTAACCGATGAAATAGAGAGTTTAGAAAATGACAAAATATCTAACTAGCAAGAGCTAAAGATAGACTTAAGTGGTTGTTTTCTTTGTTTTATTTGACCAGAGTTAAGTGATTTATTTAAAGAAGATTTGTATAGTTGGCATAAAGATAACTACAAGATAAATCAAGAGTTATGCTTTAAATCAGATTGGATGGATTATTTTTCACACCAAGAATCAAGAATCAATGAATATTATGTCTATATAAGAGACAAGCTTAATGTATTTCCTTATCACATCACATTCATGGAAAAGGGATAAAGGGGAGTGAATGTAAAGAGGATGTTGAAGAGAAACTGATGAAGAATAACTTCATGCAGTATTGATCAATCAAGCTGAAGGAGAGCTAAGGAATTCTGCAGACACCGACAAACAATGAGTACAGCATCACAAAGTAGAAAGTATGGAGCACAAAAGAATTGAATTGATACATTGATAAGAGAGGTAATGTACTTAAATAGTTCTAAAAATTTTCAATTCAATTTACATTAGAAACATGTCATTTTGTTTCAGTTTAACCATTGAAGCATCACGTCTCCTAATAGAGAAAGACTTAACAATCTTCTATATATTGAGGTAAATCCCAAGGAGTGCCGAAAAGGTTGATTCACGAAAGTAGCATTGGATATGCCCAATGCCTATTGACGGTCTAAGAGAGAGGCTGATTCAAGGATGGCAACATTAGATGTCCGATACTAAGTGACAACCTATATGTGTAAAATCCTCTAACAAGGTCACACCTAATAGTGTGTTTGTAACCTTTAATAGGGTTGGCTCTTAATAGGGCTCACTTCAGAAGAGTGAAAATTTGGGGTACCGGTCCTGGTGGTTTTTTCCCTTAACAGGGTTTCCACATTAAAATCCATGTGTTATGTGTGTATGGTTTATTACTTTATTGTTTTACATTTCACATATGCATTTTTGGATTTATTGGTATACTCTGCTTATTTATTGTATTTTGGTAAATAGTTATACTGCTTATTGGTAATCAAGGAGAATAAGGATAGACAAGGAATATCGACAGACAGTTAATCATTATAAGTATTTTATGGAATGCATCTTGTAGGGACATAATAATCTGAGGTTTATTTGATTGGTGGTTAGAATAAGGATAATTTTTTGAGGCCACTGATTCACCCCCCCTCTCAGTTATTACTAACAATTGGTATTAGTGCTTGTGTGCTCAGAAGGAAGGTTTCAAGACCTAAGCCAAATATCACAAGATGAACAGATGAGATGTGCCCAAATTAAACAAAGATAATTTTGCTTCATGGAAAAGAAAGATAAGACTCCACTTATCAGGTATTGGTAATGATGTTACTCATTTCCTTGAAATTGAATATGTGTTGCCCACAAGAGCACCAATAGTTGAACAAATGAGAGAGAAGCATGAACATAATGGCATGATGATAGATCTTGTTTCCTCACTCTTCGATGCTGAATTTGAAGATGCCAAAGAATACAAAACTGCAAAGCATATGTGGGACAAATTGAAGCTTGTACATGGTGGTGACAAAAATGTTTTGAGAGCCAAGGCAAAAAGTCTTAGAGGAAATTTTGATGATCTCAAAATGAAAGAAGGAGAAAAAATCACTCAATACAACACAAGAATTAAAGAGGTAGTCAATGCTATCCGAGGAGTTGGAGGTGTACTAGAAGAAGATACAGTGGTAAGTAAAATTCTAAGAACCTTACTACCTACTTATGCTATTAGAGTATCTTCCATTCAAGAAATGAGAGCAGTAGAAAATATCAATGTTACTCTAGACAGTTTAATTGGTAGACTGATTTCATTTGAGATGAATAAATTTTACAATAGTGTCTTACCAAACTTAGAGTCTGCATTTAAAACTTCTATGAGAATAAGTAAATCAAGTCATAGACACTCATCTAGAAAAGATAGCGATACTGAAAGTGAAGAAGATGATCTTGATGAAATAGAAACACTTATGGCTAGAAGAATGTAGAGAAGCAAAGGTAAATACAAAGGCAAGTTACCACTTGTATGCTTTAACTGCAAAGAGATTGGACACTTTGCTGCAAGATGTACTAACATAAGAAAAGATGACAGAAGTAATGATAGATATTTTGAGAAGTCTGACAGAGGTGATTATAGAAGCTACTGAAAATCAGAAAGAAAAGATACCTGAGACTATAAGGACAAAAGAAATAAGGTCAGCTACCTAGAAAAATGCAAGGATGATGATACTAACACTGAATCTGATGAAGACATCGAGATGGTGTTTGTGGTTGTAAAAGATGATTGAGATGATGATGAAGAAAGGTATGTAGAAACTTCTCTCATATCTAAAATTAACAAAAATGATGTTTGGATCACAGATAGTGGCTACACTCATCATATGACTGGTGATAAGCAAAATTTTGAGACTTTTGAATACTACAAGGGTGGATCAGTAAGAATGGGAAATGACACACCTTGTCCAGTTGAAGGTAGAGGAACAATA
>MU226401.1:1642510-1706859 GCA_018584345.1 Thuja plicata | reverse complement strand
CTACACTTATTTTACAATAAAATTCCAAATGAATAACATAATAATGAATTTGAACAAATAAACTAGTCATAATACCTGTGTTGAAGATATTGATATTGATTAATACTATTAATAATTCCAACAATAATGATTAATTACTAATTACTAGTTACTGATAGTGTTATCTTAATGATTAATAGCTAGAAAATTTGAATACTTACATCATTAAATTATCATTAACATAATTACTAATATCTTTCAAGATACTAAACCTATCATAAGAACATCTTCTTCATCAGTAGATAATCAAACACAATTTTATAACATCACCATTCTAAATTTAACAAATTAATGATCTAAATCTCAAACTATGTTACTAACCATATTTAAAACTAAAATTACCAATATATAGTATAATAAATTTTAAAAAAGCATATGATAACATCTATTAATCTTTTAGTATATTTTAACAAACCAATTAGTATAATTACTAGTTAAGGATTGTGCATTTAATACCTCTTAATTAAACCAATCTTAACTTCAATGGAGAAAACCATAATACATTAAAAATATCTTATTAACTTAAATAACCCTTCTATAGAAAAATCCAAATTTATTATCTAAGAATAGTGATACTATTTTGGCAAGTTATTAATGAAAGACTACAATAAATCCTATATTAATTTAATTTTTACCATATAAATTAATTGGAAATATGAATTCATATACTTAACAAGCACTATAAGCACTACTATTTAATTCCTCAATCAACTTTCTAAATAACACTCCCAGATATATAAACAAATGCACTAATGTTTTTATATGATTCCTTAATATTCTTCTATGCAGACTTGAATGAGTGAGCAGAAATAATAAGATGGACATAAGAGGTTTATATGGGGTCAAATTTTTAATTTTACATTAATGTTGAAACTATCATATTAACATGTATGTGGAATGTTGAGGTGAAATAACACATGTGAATTGTTTAACAAATTTCTTAAATAAAAGAATGATATTATCATCTATGGAATGATAAAGTTGTAATAGTTAATACAATGAATGATGATATCTAGAAATTATTCTATAGGATAGTGCTCTCATGAAGGATAGGTAAATTCCAAATTGGGTGGTGATAAAAGAACATGGAATATAATTTACTTGTCAAAATTCCTATGAGAGACTCCATTTTCAAAACTGAAAAGTTACAATATAAAGTTCAAGTAATTTGGTTGAGATATACTAGCATAATAACTTATTTTATAATGTTTAAAGTAGAGTGTTTCCTAATTCATTGTTTCCTCTTATAAAATAGATTCTCTAACAATTTGTCTTTAGTAGACTAAGTCTAAAACTTATCTTATTAATTACACTAAATGGGTAACTTGGATTAGAGAAAAGAAACATTGAAGGCACAAGAGACCAAAAGCTAACTGCTAAGGGGGATTTTCTACAATTAAAAAAGAACATGTAAGGTGATAGTAGTTATACATTATTTTAATGCTGGTTTAAAAAAGGATGATCAGACTTTGATGCCAATCAAATGTAAATCAAGTGAAGCATCCAACTCACTATGAAATTCAGAGACTACAAAAGGATTTAAAGTGTGGCCCTATAGTAGTAATGATACATATAATAAATGATATGAGACCGTGCAAGGAATATTTAATAGAACAATGGTAATAATCATTCAATTTGATAAAATACATGCACAAATAAGGTAACATTGAAGTGTATTGATTGCAAAATAAGAATTAATGAAGTCTCAATTCCATATCATAGATTAAAGAATAAATTTGTTTTCTTATCTTATGCAATAATTGTATAAGATGTTGACCCATACATTTAGTCTTGCAAAACATGATGAGAAGAAAAGGTAAAAGCAATAGAAGAAAAACTTGTATGATAAAGGTTGGTTGAAGATAAAAATGAAGGCATAGTTTTGTGGAGAAGGTTGGTTGAAGATAAAGCATAAGAAGGGAGTAGTCAAAAAAATATAATCAGTCCTTTTACTCTGATGATATCTTGAACATAATTTGTCTGTTGATGGCACAAAAACTATGAATTATGGCCCTTTTGTCTCCTTCGGTCATATCGGAGAAGAAGAATTTCCAAATATATTTTCTGAGCATAATAGTTCATTGTCTCTTTCAGTCATACTAGAGATGCAAGTGAGACTGTTAAAACTACAAAG
This sequence comes from Thuja plicata, assembly GCA_018584345.1. Lineage (NCBI taxonomy): Eukaryota > Viridiplantae > Streptophyta > Pinopsida > Cupressales > Cupressaceae > Thuja > Thuja plicata. The sequence goes on along the minus strand of MU226401.1, from coordinate 1,704,686 downwards.
AAATTTGAAGCATATTCTAGCAATCAACGCATGAAGATAATTTTGTTTTTTTATGTTTGTACATAATTCTCTACAAATAAAAACAAACATTTTAAGTCTGAGGAGCTCCAAACATGACAATTTCTTGGCTGAAATGATAAGCGATGTCTTGAAAACAATGGAAAATGTTGAACCAAGTGAAGACAGAGGCATATAGCTTGACAACTTAAGATTTTGTTACCTGGTCAATTAGATTGTAATCCACTACAACTGTTGTTGATTTTGAAATTCTGGCTTCTAATATTTCCATCCTCAATACCAATGCTAATAATTATTTGAAAGAGAAGCCCTACTTTTCTTTTTCTTTGTTTTATCTTTGTTATCTCTAGCATAAGTTAGGTTCTCTGGTTGCCAGTGGTTTTGAGCTCTCAAACAATTGGAATTGTCAATCTAAAATGATCATAGTTTGTATTTTATTTAAACTCAGAGGCATTTGGTCTTGTAATTATCCAACCCATAATAATATAGGAAAAACATTTATTACCTAGTCAAAAATAGTGCTTTGTAGTAAAATATTAGATTAAAAAAATTAGTTGCATACTTATTGCTTATAAAGTAATATTGGAATTTTTAGAAATGGCTGACAAGTGTTGGTTGTTTTTGAAACATTGTGAAAACCTCAAGTATTTCCCTTGGATCCAAAAAATGAATTTCATCATTATCGAGAGATGAAGGTAATTGATTATGCCCTGCATTACACAATAAAGGGGAGTGAAATGAATTTAATGTGCTTTCTCATTAATTTATTATTCCCTTTCTAAATTACTTGATGTTCCTACATATGGTAATGCAGTACATCTTTGTTTCACATTTATAGACCAGAAAATATCAAAATGGGAATAATTATACAAATGGTCTAGACAATGCTAGATGCATAGGAAATCAGATGGGCTTATTTATGTCGTGCAACACAATGGGAATTTGGGAAGTGGGCACTATATTGTTTGTTGTAAGATAAAGATTGGTAAGAAACTCATAGAAGCACCTACATTGGAATGAAAAGTGAAACAGATTATGTAGAGGAATCAACATTCATGGATGAAGGAAAAAATAGACTCGAAAAGATGGAATTTGCCAAAACTTGTTATAAGAATGTCTAAATTTGATATAATATGGAACATAAACCTAGATTATAAATCTTGAAAAATATAATACCAGTATTAAGGATGAGTTGTAGCTAAAAGAGAAAATTCATAATTGAAGAGCTTATTGAATTTTTTTTATCCCAGATGAACTCAAGATAACTAACAGATAATACAAGATTTCTTGTGTCTGCAAAAGTTTTGAACAGTTAATAAGGGTATGTAACAAGAGGGTTTTTGAAGAAAAAATACAGATCCAAAAGGACAGTCATGAATAGTGACATGTGCCAGGTTAAGAATACACAAATGAAGGATATCCCTACAAAGTATAACCAGGAAAAAAGAGAGTCATAAAGTGATAGTCAGGTATTTTAAGGTAGAAAGGTCCAGAAGACAGTGAAAATCCTTGTTAGATGCTTGTTACTTTACAAATGACAATAAAGTGTATATTAAATTCAGTGATAGATAAGAACAAATAAAATTCCAAAATAGTAAACATTGTTAGGGTTTTCGTAGTCACAAAAGAAGATGTGCTTGAAAAGGTAGGTAGTGTGTTAAAGGCAAGGTACAATTACCTATGAATACTTTGTTATCAAAGACACGGTGAAAAGAACTTGAAATTTTTTCATTACAATCAAAAGGAGATATAATAAGGATGCTACAGTAGTGATGATTATCAAAGTGATGGCGATTTAAGAGAAATATCAGTCAAAACTAACTAATGTGAACAATCATAGAGAAGTTTGTGGACATTCCATGCAAGAAAAGGATGTGAGTGATATTTTCTAGTTTTGAGAATAAGTTCTACATTCCACTTTAGCAAGGAAATGGTATGGAGAAAATTTTTAAGACCTTAAATAACCCTAACTGTTAAGGAATATGAAAGATATGTTGGATAATATAATGCAATAGTGATATGCAAGAAAGAGATGATTGTCACAAGAATGGGGTAGTCAATAATACTATGCATGAAAGGTGTCAACGTATTGCTAGTCATGAATGGAGAACATATATGAAAATATAGTGGGCCTAGCTAGCAGAATTATCATAAAGTATCAATATATCAGTGACATGATGAATAGTGAGCCTTTGACAATCTTCTAAACATGAAAACCATAAAAAGGAACTCTAAAATGCATGAAGAATAGCCAAAAGGGTACCATGGTTGCATCCTACAATATTGAAGAGGGTATTTTTGGTTTACCAAGCAGTCAAAAGATGCCCAATGATAGAAGATAGTCATTATCCAGAAGAACCAAAGAGAATTGAGAAGGTCATTTAGGCCCTTCACTCAACATGGTTGTCAAGGGTGGTGAAATATGAAGTCTTTAAATTGAACATGACAACAAAGAAGAAATATAACTTATTCTTGAGAAAAACATTAAATATATTAAAGAGCACAAATATCAAATATGACAGCAAAAGATCAAAACATAAAAAAGGGATAGTTATGAGGGTTTGAAGAAATACATAAAAGATACAAATGACTGCCAGCTTTAACAATTTGACAATGATATATATGAAGGTAAAAAGAAGAGAATTTATGGCCAGTAAAAGAACACAAAGCCCTCAAAGAACATGTATCATTGTTTTTGAGGAAGAAAATTAGTCAAGGAGAGGAAAAGCCATAGTCTGAAGCTGTAAACTCTCTTGTCTTATCTTTTCTATAGGTTGTAACTTCTAAGTTTCAAAAAAAATATTGATTGAAAGACTTGTTAAGTTTCAAAAAATTAATAGAGGTAGGAATTAAAGTATGCCACACCAAACCAATTTTATTTGGTATTTGACCCCATTTTAACAATTTATCAACATCTCGTAGTAATTTAACTAGGGCTCCAACTTGGGAGCCAAAATAATAAAATATATTAGTAATTAAGAACACCCATTTAAGTTTCTTGTTTATAATTTGGATCCATATAAACATGTCAAACTTTGAGAAATTTATAATATTGTACACCAGATGTTAAACATAAAATAGCTGAAGAAAGTAAAATGAAAGCAATAAACGTAGATTACTGCACCTCTGAATTAGAGACCCTACTAATTCCCATTAGTTCCTTCTTGACCATCACTCTATAATGCCATGAATGTCAAAATTAGATCAAATTCGCATGCATAAAAACACAAGTAAACTAATCAAACAATAGGATTTATGACTACAATTGCAAATTACCTTTCGATAAATTTTCTTTCTCTTGTTCAGCAATATTATTCTATTCCTTCTTTCCTCCTTCTTAGCACTATTATAAGATTGTATTTCAGCTTCAACCTCTTTCTTTGCTTTTTTAGGGACTTCCTCATAATTTTATACACCGTGTATTCTACATTTACATTCAATTACATTCTTTCTTTACATATCATACCTCAACTTCATTTGATAGTCAACATCACTCTCCCTCTTTTGATTATACTTTATTATTCTCTATGAGGAAAGAGATTTACATTTTGGTTTTTGGACTTTAGAATTTGGACCACACTTTTGTGGTCAAATGAAACCAAGGTTCTGCTTCTTCATCCTATGCATATTTAGTCCTTTCAAATCATAAAATAAGAATAGGATAAAGAAGCATGACCTTGATTTCATTCCACCACAAAAAGCTTCATCCAAATGCTATAGGACAACCAAAATGTAAACCTCTTTCCTCAAAGAAAATAAGAAAGTACAATAAAAATATGGAGGGAGAGTGGTGTTGACTACCAATTGAATTTGCGGAAACATGAATGAAGCTCACAAAAATATAATAATCTACCATCCACCCATTCAGTTCTATGATGAGTACAAACCTGCACAAACAATTCCAAAATAAAACAAGTGCTGGAGTGTAGCATAGTTCCTTCCAAGTGTAGGCAAGGTGATTTTTCCAGATAGAGATGGTTTTACAGGATAAATGCATCTATTTTTATTATGGTTACAACCCAATATCAACAAGAAAATTACAATAATATAAACCAAATTTAGTCAAATTATCTGGCTTCAAATATAGCCAAGCCACTCATAGATTCCTTCTTCTAGCAATGTTGTTGAAGACAAAATAGTGAATTTATCAACCGATGATGTCAAATATGAATTGAATATTTGGATTCCCCAAAGACATGAAGAGATAGAAAATGTTTGTTTGTATTTCTCTCTTCCTTTCTTTGGGGTATTTGATGCTTCAAGTGAATTTAGGGTGCCAGTTTTAGTCTTTTAATGGTCGATCTTGTATAGAATCAACTAATGCAAACAATCCACTAGGGAATTATTAATACATGACCAAATCTCTTCACAAAAATATATAACTTTGGAATTCATAAAATAAGAGTTTAGAGGAAATGTTCCACTAATTTATAGACTATTCCTACGGTTGGAATAAAAGTTATGTATTTTCAGAGAAGGTATATGCACAAGTGACAAATATGCATATTTGACCAAGCACTAATGGGAGCTTGACTGGGAAACAAATGGATGTGTGATGATTTTATCAAAATAGCACATATGTTGTTGGGTAAGCTCCCAGTATTACTTAGGCAAATCTACATTTTCATCACCTATGCATATACCTTCTCTAATCAACTCTTATATACAATTGAAGGTTTTATATTTTGTATAGGTTGTGTGTGTGTGTGTGTGTGTGTGTGTGTGTGGAACCATTTGAATAGTAAGAACCATTTGGAAAACCCTATGGGACTGGACCTAAGTCTCAGGGGCTCATCATCGATGGCCTTGCCTATGTTAATACTCAGAGACTTTATAGTTAGACTTCATAGTCTTGAAGAAGATCAATCTAGGTTCATCATAGTAAGGGTATAAAAAGAGCCTCAAAGGTTTATTTTTATGTAATTTATTAAATACGTAAGAGAAATGTAATTCATGCCATACATAAGGGAATGGAACTATTACTTATGAATAGTGAGAACCATTTGAATAACCCTATGAGACTGGACCTAAGTCTTGGGGGCTCATCATTGATGGCCTTACCTACATTCATGCTCAGAGACTTTGTAGTTTGAATTCATAGTCTCAAACTAGATCAATCTAGGTTCATCATAGTAAGGGTATAAAAAGAGCCTCGAAGGTTTATTTTTACCTAGTTTACAAAATACATAAGAGAAACATAATTGATGCCATACATAAGGGACATGAACTATTACTTATGAATAGTAAGAACCATTTGACTAACCCTATGAGACTGGACCTAAGTCTCGGGGGCTCATCATTGATGGCCTTGCCTACACTCATGCTCTGAGACTTCATAGTTTGATTTCATAGTCTCGAAATAGATCAATTTAGGTTCATCATAGTAAGGGTATAAAAATAGAGATTATTATGTTGTATTGCTATATACAACTAATTTTATTCCTCTAAACATATTTTACGTATTCATCTTACATAAATAGTCTCTTCCCTACATTCAAACATTATACTCACATAACATTCATTAACACATAAAATTCATTCACACACAACACTCATGAATAATTCATTAACATGTCATTCATCAAAATTTACTAGTAGTAAAAAATAACATTCATTAAGGCAACATTCTTTCATTAGCAAAAAATGTTAATTGCAATCATTTCTTTTTTGGTTTCTTGTTTTTTTTTTTAACGAAATGGCTGAGCGGAGCATCAATATCCTCAACATTCCCCTCCTCTACTGATTCTGATCTCAACACACATCTCCTCATCATGTGTTCAAGAAGACTATGCTGCTACGCCAAAGGGGGTCCACTGTAATAACAACTATATGGGTTAAATTCACATCATTTTATATTAGTGTTACAAGTATTTCATTAATTAAAAAAAATATAAATCAAAAAATAATTTAAAAGAACAAAACATAGATTTTCTGTACCTGACTGTGCCACATCATCTACAATAACATTTCCGTCATCCCCAAAGTCAACATGGTGATCACTCTGAACATCCTCCAATCATTCAGCATGATGTTCTGTATGCTCTAAAATATACACAAAAAAAGGTTACACCAATTTCAATTTTAGATGTTAAATTGTATTAATAATTACATAATTAATTTTCAATAGAAAATGAACACTTCCATCAACATTGTGATCCACATTAGGGCCTTCGTCATGCGACGTAGGTTCTATGTTAGGATTACGAGGCTGCATTGCAATGCCATGCGCATTGTTATCATTGTTTGCTTTTAAAAAACAAAAATAGTTAATTTGTTTTTGAAATTAACATCAAATAGATTGTTGCTTAAGTATTCAATTTCAAATATTTTTCATTTCCATATTTACCTGTTCAACCAATGCAGGAGACTCTTGAGTTGGGCCAGTGGAAGCTTGGCGTATGCATTTAGCCACAGCTTGATAGCCTTCCTTGAAGGAAATATTTTTGTTTTCTTTTGTGGCCTCTACATTAAATTCTGAGCTCTACATATTTTGATTAAAAAAATTATTTGCAATTTATAAAAAATTAGATTTGTTATTTCATTTACTACTACTTACAGTTCATGCTTGAATTTTTGAATAACCACCAGAGCCAAGTTTGTGCTGGCCAATATTTTGTAGTATGGCCTTTGTAGCCTTTGATGTGTCCTACGACCTATGAAGAGTTTGAAACATGTTAGATTATACAGTTATAAAGAACACTAACTAGTGCATAATTACATTCTAATATTAGTTAATACTATCGCATACCTTCTTTTCTCATTTGGTGGTGCAATTCCTCTTTGAGTATCCCCTTTCTCCTTTGCATCCAAAATGAATTCATTCCAATGCCTCATTGAACTAAAGGGAGGATGCTCATACTTTGGGTTGTGGATGAGACTCCTTCTATATGTGTCCCTCATAGTCTTAAGATGTTTGGCAGCTTTTTCTATAAAAAAATTATCCTCAAAAATGTTATTACCAAACTTATGTTGTAAATCTTTTATAAGTTGTTCTTTTAATTTTTTTTCTTGTAGGTTCCACCTTTTAAGAAAAAACACAAAATTATTACATAGAAAAATTAACTAAAGTTGCGTACCGTGAATATAGTAAAACAAATGGAATGAAAGGAAAAATATTGTACCAATTAATGATATGAAATAAAAATAGTGGGATAGGATTAGTTCACTTATGATGTTCCACCTTGTACATATGGTGGGCTTGAATATCTTTAATTTCAAGTCATGAAGCACTTTATAAAAATAATTCTTCCCTGCAAAAATGTCATGTGACCAAAACTTGTCATGAATAAGTAAATTACAATTATAATATAAATAATAATATTTTAAAGTACCTAGAAGCTTAAGACATTTAAAGGCATCAATTCTTTATCATCTATCAAAAATGATGTATGCATAACTCCCATGCTAGAAACACGGGTAGATCTAGGAAATGATGGTGAATTATCACCAATACATGTACTCTGATCTGTATCTGGCGTAGCAGTCGTTGATGTATCTCCTACTGTAGAAAATTAATCTCTATGAGATGCACCCAAGATTAAAGTACAAAATATCAAATCATATTTAACACAAAACCCAATATAGAAAAACAAGGATTTACCAGGCATAGACCATGAAGGCATCGATGTTGTTAATCCCTAAGTTTTGTTGATGATTAGTGACCAACACTTAGTCATTTACTTAGGCAGTTTTAGTTGGTTATCACTGTGGTAGAGATAAAATAATTCAAGGCTGAACAACATTGCCGAGAAAGTATATAGGTTTCTAAGCTACATCATACCGAGCCGGGTAGAATATCTAAGTGTCAAGCAACAAAGATATTAAGTGCCGAGCAGAACAGTTTTTGCATACATGTCAGGATTGATTCAAACTTTGAGTTAAAATTTTTAGGTTGACTTGTATGATCTTTGGGCTGACATATGTAAGCATTTAATATTTATCTACAAATTTATTTACGCATTTAATTTTTTTATCCTATGCATGGCATGGAGCCAATCAAAAAGTTGGAATGCCTTGGAGGCATAAATATTAGATCTTGATCGTTGATCTAGATCTTGCTAAAAAATTTGTAAAGACATATAAGATTTCTTCTAACCCTATTAGAAAAGGATGGTGAGAAGGGTTGTGTGTTCACATGAGATGAATAGTGAGTTATTTTGTGAAGAAGCTTAGATCAAGCAGAGTGACAGAGCAGTGAATAGCAGAGAAAAGACATATCAAATTGTGAGATCACAGAAGGTATTGGAAAGAAAATATCCGTCATCAACATCTGAGTGCATAACAAAGGATCACTACTTGAAACATTGTAACAAGTGTATCAAGTGAAATCCCTTAACAGAGTGGTTCTAACACACCTTCTTTAAATCTCTTAGCCAAGTGCTTAATTTATTGTAAGTTGAAATCCTTTCACAAGGTAGATTGTAATGATCTTTAGTTCTTAACCGAATAGACCTTTAACCAAGTAGATTCCATTTTTTAATCAAAAATCTTGTAGCCCTAACATACACACTTTATTTTTGCAGTAGTGAAGATTTTGTGGGTGTCATCCCCATCCCAGTTTTACCTATTTGGGTTTCTAGGTTACCAAAATTCTGTGTTATGGGTTATATATTTCATGTTGTGGATGCTATCTGATGTTAGGTTAAATTCATATATGTATGAATGTGAATTAATTTGTTTTAAGTGATCAATTTTTAAGATCTAATTCACCCCCCTCTCAGTATCTTGCTTTCCCAATATTGTACTTCCAACAATTGGTATTAGAGCATAGTTCTCCTATAAAACCTTTTAATAAGCTTGTGAGTACAAATCTTGAGATGGAGGTTTACAAGTTGGGTAAATTCATTGAGAATCAAAAGATTGAAATTCAGCTAGCATTACATCAACTTGAGATAGCTAGACAGGAATTGAGGAAGTCATTGATATCTAGGAAATATTTGGCCAAACAAATGAATGATACTCACTATCAGGAAGATGACATTGCAAATCTATTTCAGAATGGAGATTCTACTAAGAGTGATGCAACAATTGCAGATCTACTGGAAAAGAACAATGTACTATGTGAAGAAGTCAAGAACCTAAAAAGAGAACAAGAAATGCAGACAGTAAGACTATGTGAAGTAGTGGAACAAAAGAAGAAAGTTGAAGATGAAAAAGCTATGGAAGAAGAAGATAAAAGAGTGATAACTATCAGACTTGATGAAAGGACACATGATGTGCAAATGATGACAATCAATCAGGTTGACATGGCAAATCAATTGCTACTAGAAAATCAGGAGATTAGTAGGAAAGATATGGAAATGATGAATCTAAGATCTGAGAATAATAAATTGAAAAATGATTTGAGATCTGAGAAGGAACTGAATGAAAAATTGAATAAACCTAATGAAGCTTTGACTCACTTTGAGAATCTGATGGAAGCATCAAGAAGACCAAAAAAATCTTTTGGATTAGGTCACACTGAACCAAAGACATCTACTAAGAAAGGAGAATCAACTAATAATGGTGAAAAGAGGAATGCAAAGACAAAGAGCAACAAACCTGTATGCCACCACTGTGGAAAACCAGGACACACTGCAAACAATTGCCAAAGCAAGAAAGGTAAGTCCAATCCTAAACCTAAGTTCAATGGTTACTATTTTAATTGTAAGAAGTTTGGACATAAACAACATGAATGTTGGGCTGAAGCAAATGATGCACCTGCCAAACCAAGATTGAATGGTTATTGTTACAAATTTTAGAAATATGGTCATAAAGCACAAGATTGTAGATACAATGCTAAACAACAATGGAAATCTAAGACACAAAAAAAAGTGCATAGGAAAGAAAACACTTACAATTGGGATTATAACACAAGGCAAAGTTGTCATTACTGTGAAGAATATGGACATGCACCTGAAGATTGCTTAAAGACACATTTCAGAGGAAAATCTAAGAGTTGGATGAATGGAAGCCTAGTTTTCTTTAGCTATTTGAAGATTGGTCACACTAAGAGAGAGTGTAGGACAAGAGTACGTACTCCCACTATTGAGGAAATTAGAGCACATATGAACCAGACATGGGTAAGAAAAATAGAGCTGAGAAGCAGTGAAACTACTGAAGCCGAGGTCACCCAATCCAATGGATCAAGTGATCACACCATCTCTAACTAAGAAATAGAGGTATGTAAGGAACTACATTTAAATTTTAAATCTTACATCAGTTCCTAATATGTATATGTACCAAAGTCCATATTTTCATATGTTGAGATGCACCAGGACATGTTTGTGACAAATTCTGAGAAGAGTTAACTACATTATAGGTGCCAAGCTAGTTGGTTGAGTAAGTTTTGTGATGGATGAGTATGGTAAGCCGAGTGGTATGCAAGTTGTGTTAGTCGGCCAATGACAGTTGGTTTGCACTAGCGCAATGGGCAGAGCATTTATTGCTTACCTACCTTGACCTTTTGAGTCTATATAAGGACAAACTATTTGTTCTTCATTGTAGCTTATAATTTTTAGTATTCACAGAGTGATTGAAGAAATTGCATAATTGATCTTAGTGAAGTTTGTATCAAAGATATTGCCAACGTGTCGTCAGCAACCCTAATATGAACAGTGTGAAGTGCTAGTTGCCAAGGTACCCTGTTCTTCATTTTCAAACCCTAACTTTAGATATTATGGATTCAAGTTCTTCTACACCATTCAAGGGTAAGGAGGAGCTGAAGCAAGTTCAACTAGTGAGAAGTGATGCATGTGCACCTCCTAACTTTTGAGTCGTTCCTGAAAGTGTAATTTTAGGTGATTTGAATGGAGCCCTCTCATCTACTCCACCAAAGGTACTCATGATCCATGATGTTAGATCTTGTTACATGGTTAATATTGGTGTATTAGGTGATAGTGAATAGAGGAAATCCTACAAAAATTTGTGTGAAAATAGAGTTTTGAAAGATGAATTCAAGCATTTAGCCGACAAAGGGTTAACTCGTGCCCTAGATTTTTCACCAAATTTCAAAGTTGAATGGATTAAGGTTTTTCTAAGCTGAGTTCATGATATGCATATGTGGTTGGACGATGGACCAATTAGGATCACTAAATACATTATTCATCAAGTAACTGGATATCCTATTTTCAGCAGAAAATGGACGATGAGAGATCAAAGTAAGGAAGATATAGCAGCTAACATAGGAGTTGTTTGGAACAACAAAGGTATGAATATCTCTACAATTGAATATTTAGAACTTGACTTTGGAGTGAGAGTGATTGCACATAATTTCTATCAGTCAAGCCAACTGGATAGTGTTTCCTGCATAGTTGTGGACCAAGCATGGAAGATAATTAAAAAGAATCACACCTACAACCTTGCTAAGTTGTAGTTGATACAACTAGCCGAGAACCTACTATCGATCTGAAAAGATAAGAGCTCATCATGTAAGTTTGGTTCCTTACTAGTTTGCATATTATTCTATGTACAGAATTCATTTCCTACACTGGAAAATATTGTTTGGAAGAAAGATAGACCTATTACTGTGCAGATTAGTGAATGTATTCAACAATTAGGTAGTAATTTCAATAGTATTATGGGAAACTAATTTATGTAATTTAAAAAGAGAATGAGGTTGAGGACTATAATTCCTAGTTCACTAGTGGAAAAGCACTATGAGGAGATATGTTTTCTAGTTGACACAGATTACACATACATTTAGGCTGTAACACCTAGGGTATCATGGCTAGAGCTATTTCCCTATGAAGTTAACATTGATGAAACATTAGCTGCTATCACAACACTCCTAGCAGAGGAGATTGATACAACAACAAAGAGATTTGGAAATTATGATGAAGCTAAGGAAAAGATATCTATGAATCTAAAGGCAGGAACCATGGAGAGAAAGAGGAAAAAGATTGTGAAGAATCTGAAGCAAATGGTTGGATTGCTGAGTGATGAAGAGCCAGAGGATGCACCTCTAGGCCTATCTACTGGACAAGGAGAAGATATATCTGAAGAAGAAGAAGAAGAAGAAGAAGAAGAAGAAGAAGAAGAAGAAGTAAGTGAATCTGAAGAAGAGATTATTGTTAAGGAAAAAGGAAAGAAACTAGTAGTAGCCAAGGTAACTAAGCCTAGCCAAGCAAAACCTAAAGTTACCCCTCCCATTACCAATTGTCCAAGGATAAGGGCATCAATTGTTACATCTCCAGTAGTGCAAACAAAAGTATATGCAAAGAATAAGGTTGGAGAGAGTAGTTCTGGATCAAAGACTAAATTTGCAACAAAGGTTGTGTCGAGCCTACAAGTAAAGAGACCAAGAAGGAAACTACATTTGGATCTAGAAAGTGATGAAGAAAAGACTGAAACTGATGAACCCAGCAACATACCAACTGCACCATTCAAAAGACCCACTGATATTAATGAAGTATGTGAGAATTTGAGGAATTCTGCAGGGTTATCTAGTTTTAAGTTTATCAAGTATGAGAAATTGAATGTAGAAGATAAGCATAAAGTTTAGGAAGCTCTACTAGATATGTTGAGCACTTTCAAGTTAACTCCTATAGAGATAGGAAATAATGTATCGACTGAACTATATGAGTTTCTATCTAGAAAATAGGAATTTGTACTTACTACTGAGAGATAGATTAGAGAAGGTACATTAGCTAAGGTCATCCCTGAGCTGACTAAGAAACAAAGAGCTAAATTTGTTGAGGAGTACAAGCATAAATTCATACCTAAAATTAGAGGATATGTTGTTTTGAAAAATGATATTGAAAGTGTAGTACAACAGAGTACTAGGATATGGAAGGAAATTTTTGGATTGGTAGTTCCAGAAAAGATGAAGACTGATGAAGGAACATCTGAGAAGAAGGATAAAGAAGTTAAAACCACCCCTGCAGCACATAAATCAAAAGAGAAAATTGCTACTGAGCCTGACAAGACTGAATTAGAACCAAAAGAACAAACAGATACAGTAAACACTATTGATCTGATAGCATACAGTCCAATTGATAACACAATTGATGACTCTAGCAATTTAAATGCCGAGGGTAGGGATGAGCCAAGAGATACAAGTATAGAATTGCCTATTAATGCTACTGAGGCTAAAGGAGAGAAGAGTATAGAGAAAGATGAAGATAAAAATCAATAGAAACCTGAAGATAAAGTTGAACAAAAGGAAGTAGAGAAGGAGAAGACAGATGAAAAAGAGATAAATACACAAAATCCACCTATTTTAGAGGTTGTGAAAATAGTTTTAGATAGTGGAGAGGAGATGAAGGATATTGACAATGAGCCTAAGGAACAAGAGGTAGTGAAAGTGTTGGTTGGTTTACCACACTCTGCATCATCTACTCCCACTGGACCTAAAATAGGAGGTATGCCTGATCAACAAGCAATTTTGACTAAATTAGAAGATGCAATGGTGACTGCTACTAACACATGAAAATGTATTGAGGAAACAATGCCGAGAAGTATCTCACCTGAATTTAAGAGGTAGAAAGTTATGAAGAAGAAGTCTCCCACTCTTAATGTCACATTAGATGAATTAATTGTGATTCCACAATGGGATCCCAATTTTTTTTTATCTTATGAAAATATTGAGACTCTTCAAGAATTACTCAAGAGGAAGAAAAGGTAGGAAGAATTGAAAAGAGAGAAGGAAAAGCAGGTGTTACATGACATCAAGGATATATTTGTAAAATCTTTTGACATGGAAGATGAAAATCCTCAAGCTCCTATTCTTGAATAGTTAGTTCATATTGTGCAGAAGGTAAATGATGGAAAAAATGAATCAAATGAGAAGTTATTGCAATGGTCCAAGAGGAAATTTGAGAATAAAGTAGTGGCGAACATCTCAGAAGAGATTGCGACAAAGCAGGTTGAAATTTTTTCTCTTGTAGAAAAATTGGAGGAAGTTGCAACTAATGTTTATTCTTTGTATAAGAAGTTATGTGATGTAGAATTCTTCACAAAGGATAATCTACAGGCTATAGAGAAATTGCAATTAGACTTGTAGTCAACTGGGAGTTCACTGAGTATGGATGCTAGCACTAGCTCCTTACATTTTAATAGATTAACTAATGCACAAAGGACAATAGCCGAGCTCATGGCTAAAGACGGTCAGATAAGGGCCAAATTGATTACTATTTAGACAAACTTGATACCTCATCTCGAGGTAATTTAGAAAGAACTTTCAGCTGCAAAAGAATTGGTTAAGAGAAATTCAACTCTCTCTACTGCAAAAAGTTTAGTGAGTCTAGCTATCGAGATAGAAGTCAAATTAGAGGTTATGAAGTATGTTAAGGACAGTTGGGATACTGCATTTTCTTCCACCTTACAACTTCATAAATAGTTTTTGGATAAGTACAACTTAACCCCACCTACAATCAGTGATAAAAACAAAGGGGAATCTGACAAGGATACAACATAAGAGGAACAGTACAGGTATAATAATTGTAAATATTTTTTTTAAGGCATGTATACTATGTAAATTTTTGTATGTAGTATGGAGTACATTCCTAGGGGGAGTACATTGTGTACTTAGGGAACATTTTGGATTGAATGAATCAAATGAAATGATAATTGTTTTGGCCACTAATATCAAAGGGGGAGATTGTTAATCCCTAAGTTTTGTTGATGATTAGTGACCAATACTTAGTCATCTACTTAGGCAGTTTTAGTTGGTTATCACTGTGGCTGAGCTAAAACAATTCAAGGCTGAACAAAATTGTCGAGCAAGTATACAGGTTGCCGAGTTACATCAGACCGAGTTGAGTAGAATATTTAAGTGCCGAGTGACATAGATGTTAATTTCTGAGTAGAACAATTTTTACATACATGTCAGGATTGATTCAAACTTTGAGGTAAAATGTTTAGGTCAACTTGTATGAGCTTTGGGCTGACATATGTAAGCATTTAATATTTATCTACGGAGTTATTTATGATTTAATTGTTTTATCCTATGCATGGAATGGAGCCAATCAAAAAATTGGAATGCCTTGGAGGCATAAATATTAGATCTTGATCATTGATCTAGATCTCACTAAAAAATCCATAAAGACATATAAGATTGCTTCTAACCCTATTAGAAAAGGATGGTGAGAAGGGTTGTGTGTTCACATGAGATGAACAGTGAGTTATTTTGTGAAGAAGCTTAGATCAAGTAGAGTGACAGAGCAATGAATAGGAGAGAAGAGACATATCAGATTGTGAGATCACAGAAGGTATTGGAAAGAGAAGATCCATAATTTGCATCTGAGTGCATAATGAAGGATCACTACTTGAAAATTTTTAACAAGTGTAACAGGTGAAATCTCTTAACAGAGTGGTTCTAACAGACCTTTAAATCTCTTAGCCGAGTGCTTACTTTATTATAAGTTGAAATCCTTTCACAAGGTAGATTTTAATGATCTTTAGTTCTTAACCGAACAAACCTTTAACCAGGTAGATTGCATTTTGTAATCAAAAATATTGTAGCCCTAATAGACACACTTTATTGCTACAATAGTGAAGATTTTGTGGGTGTCATCCCCACCCTAGTTTTACCTATTTGGGTTTTTGGGTTAGAAAATTTTTGTGTTATGGGTTATATATTTCATGTTGTGGATGCTATCTGATGTTAGGTTAAATTCATATATGTATGAATGTGGATCAATTTGTTTTAAGTGATCAAGTTTTAAGATCTGATTCACCCCCCTCTCAGTATCTTATTTTCCCAATATTGTACTTCCAACTAATGTTTGCATGCTCCTTGTTTCTGACATTGCACTCGACAATCTCAGATGGTTGGTCCTTCTAGGAGGAGTCGCCTGGCTCACTTGATGACTTGAAAAATACATTGTTAGCAAAGACATGCTGAAATAATAAGAGTAAGAGTAGCTTTCAATATTTTTTGAGTGAATATTTTCTTAGAAATTTTGAATGATTTGTAATTGTACCTTTTCCTATAGCTGTATCTATGATATCAATAAGTCCAATGAAAAATGTACACTTCTAATCAATAAGTCCAATTAAGTTTTTGAATGTTCCAAAGAAACAATTCCTTGTAACTTGTTAACTTAAGGATTATTTTACCTAAGGTGGGAGTTCTTCTAGTAGCAGCCTCACCATGATGTCCATGACCAGGTTCTTGAGCAAACAAAAAATCATTTAATAATAACACATGTATTTTAGCTCATGACATAAAAGAGTATAAAATATAAACCTTTATTGAGCTTTTGTTATAACTAAAGATTCATTACTTCTTACCTGATAATAATATACTTGCGATATCAATTTCTTTGTCCTCGCCTGCATATCCATGGTTGGATTTGGATCCTCCAACATTTTAATAACTTCTGTAGTGAATTTTTTTAATTTTTTCCTCACCACATTTATAGGGTTAAGGATATCTAGGAGCTCATCTATATCTACAGTATCTACAAATATTTCCGTTGTTGTTGCAGCTTCTTTTCCCCTATCTTGAACATTAATTTGTGATAAGAATATCAGTAAAACTATTAGAATAAGTCCAAAAACCTAAATAAAAGAACAAAATAATATAAAATTTTCAACTATCTAATTTGTACAATTACAATAAGATTTACCTTTGTTGAAGAATGGGTGGGTGGAGCATCCCCGCCGCCTCTATCGTGTGGGGGATCCATGTCGTCTTATGACAAAGATTAAATATGAAAACTTTAGCGAACTGAAAGCAATAGACTTAGCAAAAACAACTTATTAATAAAATGGTATATTAGAGTCATAAACTTGAGGTTAGATTAAATGGTATATAGTACTTAACACCCCCATGATAGTAACTTTTTTTTTATCCATGCGATTCAAATGGTAATTTATTAGCAGTTTGTCCCATGCACTGATTGATTTTATTGCACATACAAAAACATGATTCCCCGCACGCACCTCAAATATGTGATTAGGTTGCTTATTAATATTTATAAAACCCACAATATTCCCTATTGTTTTTGGTCTCCCGTCAATGTACATAGAAAATATTTTACTTTTACCATTTTCTTTCCATTGTATATAATTTTCTAACAGTGCATACCTACGCATTTTTTTTATATTGAGAAATCCGCATCCAATCATCACAATTGTAACAAGGTCTGAAGAAATTCATAAATTTAGCAAGTTTTTTGTAACATACCTTTATCCCATCCATGGAAAATAGGCCCAAACCATGTAATGAGGATGGAGCTATGTGATATATCCTCTTGTTAACACAAAAATTAGTGTTACTTAGAGGTAGCTCCTTGGGTACCCATTATTTCTCAAGATGTGTGTACTAAAAGGGAACCTTGATGTTGCCTTTGGTCTCATCATCATAAGAACATGACCCCCCTTCAGTAAGGAAAAATTACATGCATTTATTGAATTTTTTTCTAATCTTTTGACCTCTAGTTGATCTCCCTATTTTAGTCGTACTACATGTTGAAATTTCATCTACCATTCCCGCATTTCCCTCATTTGAGGAAGATAGATATGACAAGTACCTATTTGGTGGTTCCTGCAATGCATCAAATTAGATATATAGTTGGTAAGGAGAAAAATATTTTTCTAAATGAGGGCAATGTTGATGAAGTCAGCCATAAAATTGATCTTGAGGGTAATATTGTTAAATCATAAGAATGTTATTACCTTATTATTAAACCACTCAATGAAGATAGGTGTAAAGAGAAAGAAAGCAATTAATAAACTATTTCTATAGGTCATATTGAATTATACCTATTGATCCATGTCACTGTGCAGGATCCTCGTTAAAGGGGTTAAATTTTATGCATATGTGAATCATTTATCTTAAGTTAGCTAAAAATTACATGATATGTATGCTACAAATTATGTAGAAGACAACATGAACAATATGAAACATTGTAAAAATGAAAAAATTACCTTTACCTTATATATGGAATGCAAGATCATCAATAGAAGGGGTAACAATCTATGTAGTCAATTGCCTATTTCCAGAAAGGTTGACAATCAAACAAAATATATAAATTTAATCATCATCAATTAATTGAGCATCATAAGCAATACATTGGTTATCATAAATCACATATTTTGTAATCATTAGAATTAAACACAATGAATTAATTATACCATGCCATTAGATTTGAATACATCAATAAATCAATATTAAATATATATACTAATCAATATTAATATATATAAATAATTAAATCACATACCTTGTACATTTCAATCATGTCATTGATCATCATCATCATCATTATCACCACCACCACCACCACCACCACCACCACCACCACCATCTTCTTCTTCATCAACTTCTTCTTCTTCATCTTCATCTTCAGTATCTTCTTCTTTCATCACATTATACTTTACCGACTTTCCTCTTGGATCATGTCCTACAACAGATGACCAACCCAATTTATGTGGAACCTCTAATTATACCACTATTTCACATTTTCTTGAAAGAACATAGGGCTCATCTCCAAATGGATCAAACGACCTTGTATTAATCATTGTAAACTCATTATCATGTTGAATAACAATTCTATCAGGATCATTTTGATTCAGTCATAGGCTGTACAATTTGGTGACAAATAGATCTAATTTGAAGGAGTTAAAGTCACACTCAGGTTGATCATCCAAGATGCCATAGTATCAATTTTGAGATTTTTGAGGATGTATGTCATTTATAGATGAAATATTAGTGACCTCGAACACTGCAGTTATCCCAGAATCACAAGTTTTCTTCATGTCATCCAACTTTTTTATGCAACATTTGTGACCATGATATTACATAGCTTTATGGTGCTTGACCTATAATTTTTCAATCATGTGAAAATTATTTGCATCACAAGTTGATATGAAACATATGGGTCATGATCATTAATAATTGTTTACGTAGTTGTCTACCTCTTAAATCATATGCTAGATCAATTACCATTGGTGTAAAATTGGAATCTCCATTACGATGAGCTTTTCTAACCAATGAAGCAACAACTTCCCATGTTAATGAGAAACCATTTCGTTGACATCATTCAATCCATACTGTCATCCAATCAAGATTATTCACAATATACAAATGTATTGCATCTCACTCTTGACCAACTGCATAAAAAATTAGACCAATTAAAAATAACTTATATTGAAGATTTGTAAGAATTAATTAACTATAATAACATCTTATAATTACCTCTCACTTTTTTCAATCTACCTTTCTCCATCAAGTAATCCCCTTCAAATTTGTTAATGGTGCTAGGATCCCAAATATGATCTACATGGATCTTTGCTGCAAAGCTAGGAAGATATTCACTAATGTACACCATGGTCTAGTATACCATATATCCCTCCACCATAGAACCCTCAAGATGTGCTCTCTGTCAAAACAAGCCCTTCAAAAATTTCAAGTGCCTCTCAACCATCCACATTGACCTAGTTTATACAAGTCCACACAATTCAATCTCCTCAACTTGATGTATGAGGTAACATTCTTGTGCATTGAAAAAAGTTAAAGGTAAACACTTTTTCATTTCAAACATAAGATGAATTTTTCTCTTCCAATATTTTACATCTTCTTTATAGATTTCTTTCAATGATAACCACCTCATGTATTTTCCAAGATCATATATAACTTTTTTGACACTGTTGTCGAAGTGGTGTGGGAGAGATAGAGGTAGAACGTACTGCAATAATTATAAAATGATCTTTAAATGTTTTATAAAATAATACAATAAAAACTTCATGCAATATACAAATATATAGTGAATACAAAATAACATAAATTACCTTAATAAATTTATTCCAATCATGTATTTTCATCTATGGCCCAAATTCACTTTTCTTTGATATGATATTGTTTATGTTCGCAGCAAATCCTATGGAAAATCATATTTTTTGTATGAATTCTTTTATAGAATTTTTCTTATGCTCCGACAATAACCAAGGGAACTTATATCAATCTGGTCTCCATTGTTATTTGATCAAATGAAATTTTTCATTGTATGGTTGGATTCCTCAATGTCAGTACAAATTCTGATAATTTTGTCTTTGTCATGCCTTCCATCCAATAATTTCCATAATGTCTCTATTACATTCTTTCTAATATGCATAGCATCAAACAAATGCACGATTGAGAGTTTCTCGTAGTACACCAACCTACTAAATTGTGTAGGATAAATTTTTAGTCCTTTTGGAAGTTGGTCATTGATGCCTTGACGACCTTCATGAGCATCAATTACATCATCAGTAAACAAAACAAAATTTCAAAATATAAATTTCAAAAAAGAACCATCAGATGGAATGACATTACCTCAATGATTTATTCTATTTTATTCCAACTTCCATAGGTGAGATGTCATTCTCTGTGGCTTTGATGCACTCTCTTCATTCCCATTGAAAAGATGTTTTTCGGTAATTTGGTACTTATGATTTGTGTGGAGAAATTTTCTATATTCATCGAACACCTTCTTTCCTAAACTTTTTGAATGATGAGATTTCATCTTTGGACCACAAACTAGACATGCAAATTTTTCCTTTGTCTAAATACCTACAAGATCATGTATAATTGGATTAAATATGTTAATTTTGTGTTAGCACTATAACATACCAATAAAGAGGTGTTAACAAGAGAACATACCACAAAAATGTGTTAGTCCAAGGGCATCATGTATTGTCCATACAAGTATTTCATGGAATTTAAATTGACATTGACCTATTGGTCTAGAGATGTCATACATAGTGACCCCATTCTATAACACCATCAACTCGTCGATAAGGGGCTCAATATATACATTCATATCTTTAACTTGGTACTTACCTAGTTGAATGAAAAAAAATATTACATAATTATTATGACCATTTTGATGGATTATTTATAATAAATTAATTTAGATGTCTATTAAATGAAAAAATACCTAGAACAATCATTGCCAACATTATGTGCTCCCTCTTTATAAAAATCCAAGGAGGAATGTTATTGTTGATAACAAAAATAGGCGACACCAAGTAAACAAATCTCATCTCTCAAAATGGATTGACACCCTCCGCTACCAATGAAAACCTAAGATTATGAGGTTCTTATTTAAAGTTTGGCGAAGTTTCCTCTATTTCATTGAATTCTAAACCATCCATAGGAATTCACATAATGTCATCTCAACTTATATTGTGTGCATGATAATCCATAAATTGTGCCAAGCTAGTGCACCTAAATAATCATTGTAGGCATAGAATAATGGGAATATACCAAAGAATCTTGTGAGGCACATTTTTTGTTATAATCTACTAATATGAAAATCAAGGAATTCAGTTGCAAATTCACGTTGTTTATGATATATAATATGATCATTCAGACATGCATGTATTGTTTGATACTCCATTCCAATATCTTTCATAATGGTAGATAATTCTCGATACGAGCGAGGTAGAATGTTTGATGGTGGTAACAAATAGTCAACTATCAACCTATGACCAAATTAAATATAATTATTTATTATAAAGAATATTAATTGGTACATGATTCACCCTTTGTTAACTATAAGAAAATTACGACTAAATAAGATGACATATATGACATACATCAACATACGTGTATTGCTACATTAGATAAACCAGTCATAACCTTCAAGTTCACCAACAATAATACAGTGGCAAGAAGAGTTGTTTGGGAGCCTTCATATAGGGGCTTGTATGCCTTCTCAAGTATATGTACGTCAAGGTCATCTTCATCATCATCATCAATTGCGCCAGTGCCATCATCTTGATCATCGTGATCTTCTCTCATGGGATCATTACCTTCTACTTTGATATTCACACATTCATGTTCCCTCATTTGGAAATCCACATCCTCCAGATTGTCATGGTCCATAACATGAAACCTAGGGTGGTTGACCTATATCAAAATGATGACCTTAAATTAACCATGATCATGATGTCATCATCAATTCATTTCCTATGTATATAAATTGTTCAAATAATATATTGAAAAACATACCAATGGACAAAATTTGTTTCCCCCTTTAATATGAAGATGTTGCCTACAATGTTCCTTAGATGTTTTGATTAGATATCTTTGAGTCTTTAAGCCCTTGCAAATATTGTAGGGACAATAAAATTTTCCATCACCTTTTCTTTCAAAGTTAGACCATAATCTAGCAATTGTCTCCTTATTTTGTTCTGGGTTGATATTGTCAGACATGGTCTTTCTTGAATGGAATGAATCATTACTTGTACATTGACTAGAATGTTGGTGGAAGAACGATGATTTGTTTGCAACCTACAGATACAAACATTGAACAACCATTTTCTCAACTCTATTTTTCTCAACACAAAGGGACATTTATAATAGCCATAGAAACCTGATTATTTTTAAATGGAATACACCAAGGAGTACCGTCAAAAATATCAACCATTTACAATCATGAATAGTAAACCTAAATCAGAGAGCTCATTTTTTTATCAGTGTGTGTAGTCTCTGTGTATATGAAAAATGAATGAAATTCAAGGCCTAATTTATCAATAGAAACAAACGATGTGGAACCCCACAGTTGAAAACATGAAACCTAATAAAAAAAATTGCATGCAAAACTTGATTGGGACAATGGAATTTACAAAGTAAGAAAAGGTGAGAGGATCAATTCAAATAAAAAAAAAAAGAAACACGCTTTGTCAAAAATGTTCAAAATCTTGTCACCAAGCATAGACATAGGAAATCTAAAATGGACAAAAGACAAGAAATAAGAAAAACAATTATGATAAGAGGTCAAAATAATATTCAAAGTATTACTATGAAATCTTCATGTTCATCACTTGTGAGTATACCTTCTCTAGTCAAATTCAAGGCCTAATTTATCAAGAACAACAAACAATGCACAACTCCAATATCAAAAACATGAAACCTAATAAAGAACACTACAAAACTTGATTGTGACAATGGAATTTAAAAAGTAAGGAAAGGTGAGAGCATAAATAAAATAATCAAAAAAAGAAACACGCTTTGTCAACAATGTTCAAAATCTTGTCACCAAGCACAGACATAGGAAATCAAAAAGGGACAAAAGACAAGAAATAAGAAAAATCATTAGGACTATAGAAAAATAATTAAGACTATAGGAAATCAAGTTATAGAAATGGACGGTTCTAGTGCTTTGTCATTAAAACAATTGAACATTCATCATTTGGTACTTCTTGGTGTATTCCATTTAGATATGTTCAAAAATTTTCCAGTAATGATTTGTGGAATGCAGTCATGTAAAATACAAACTATTATTATTATTGTTATGAGAAGAGGTCAAAAATAAATTCAACTATTTAATGCATAAAAGGACATATGTTTAATACACTTGAATTGAATTATGTTAACTTAATTCATGAAATAATAAAAACCACCCACTAAAAACAATTGAAAACATCTTCAATGTCCCTCAACAAGTTAGTGAAATCATCCAAGCAAGTTAAACAAATCAATAACCAGTCAGAAGGACCTACTAGGGTTAGCAGGTGAATTAGTGTTTGGAGTTTTGTGAGTGTTTGGGGATCAAAGTTATTGTTTATTCCTCACCTAGATAGATAAAATAGTGTGTTCAGATCCATATATTAGATCAAGAACCTCATTGGTGAAGGGTTTTAGAACTTACCAAGAAGAGAAGTGTTCCTAGCCCTTAAGCCCGAGAGGGTGTCTGAAGACTTAGAGTGGGTGAGACCAAGTTGAAGAAGTGTCTTAACATCTTTCTATTTTTAAATTTTCCTATTGAGAGATTAGTGGGATTGATTTGTATCAATACCAATTGGGAAGTTATAGAAGTTAAGAGATCGGAAATTTCCTTGGCTTCTTGTTGACCACTTTGCAATTGTAACAACACATTCTAGATGCAAATTGAATGAAAACCAATGGTTTGCTATGAAATTATGAAGTGGAATGAACTTCTAAAGAGGGATCTAATCCATCAAAGTGTTATGATTTGAAGCCTATGTGAGTTTTCATTTTGATATAGTTGATTTGATCTCATTCCTATTTGTGTAGTTGAAGTTATAATCGACTTGGTAAACACTTCATGTGATACATTTGGTAAATGATTTGGGGAGTAATTTCTTACTTTATGTGGTACATTTCACCTAGTCATTTGTGATGATTTGGATAGATGAAATAAGTCTATAAAGTTTACCTGCAATAGCTACAATGAGGCAACCATTATTGATTATGCTTTTCGCTTGAAAAACTTGATTGGAAGGACAAAATAAAATATGATTGGCGAATACCAAAAATTGCTTGGTTTGACAAGGAATGAAAAATTCACTTGTCCACTTATCTTCTAGGTGGTTATCCTCATGTATTTCCCTTTTATTATCAATAAAATACACTGTTATATGTACACAAGTTGTGTCTCCTAAATACCTATATATGTATATAGTTAGATATATATATATATATATTTTAAGAATATATACACACCTATATATATAGATATATGTATCAATATGTATGTCATATCTCTCTTTGATTTCTAATAAACTAATAAGATAATTAGTAACTCTTACCAAAAATCTATAATAAAGAAAAAACTAAATCAAGGACTATTCGGGTTAAAGTTAAATTCATCAAGATAGATCTCGCCATTAGTAAACAATGGAATATAACTCCCAGATTACCCCCAAAATAGTAGAGCAATGATTTCCTAGTAATTATAAGTAATTATGGACTATAATTATACATTTTCATATCGAATAGTTGTTTCTATTACTAGGCCCTTAGATAATTACTCCAATTTCATAGTAATAATGACTCTAAGGCATCAACTATAAGGTATGGACAACAGTAACTAACATTAATGTGAATATAGGATGTATTCGGTGGAGATTGATCCTGATAATCTCTTATCTTGAAGTCTTTGACTTTTCATTACAAATATTTATTTGCAGGGTCATGTTTCATTTCGTATAGTTTTAAAAAAAATTCCATACACTATTGCTTCACAAGGAACAATGAGGGTGTCTTTCTTGCATGAAAGACATATGAAAACAATGCAGAGCCATTCTACGCTTTCACATATTGAGAATTTTAAACTGTAGTTTGATAGAAATTTATCATATTGGAGTCCCTCCTTTTCTAAGGAATCTATCCTTCATTCAAATTCCATGTCTGACAATTGTGTTGAAAACTGTTTAAGTAACATAGTTGACCAGTTACTCCAACCTCAAGAAAATAGATCTCTGAATGATGATAAAAGAAAAAATTGCTTCATTGTTCCATTGTCAAGGTTAGTCTTTGAAATGACCTTTCTATGAGCTTGATAATTTTCATTCTAGGAAATTTATAAATTATTAGAATGTTCTTACTTCATTTGAGTGAATTACAAAAATTGAGAAGATACAGTATAGTGCCTACTCTAACAATAATAAAAAATAATGTTGCATATTGAGATTTCTATTACTAATTCACGAGTAACTTAAAGTTCTGTAACTTTCTGTGACTTCACTTCTTCAACATCTTTGTTGATGGCTTTTTTCGAGTAATTATAGTTTTTTAAACATGTTTGAAGGTGTATTAGTTATATCTTCTATTTCTTTTATGAGTCTTGTTGTGCTTTCTATCTTCTACATTGTGTGTGCTTGTTCTTTCTAAAATATAAGAAATGTTCTTATATTGAGAACAATGTAGGTCACTAATTAGTCCATAGGGAAGATAGTGGTAAACAAATTTTGTGGAAACTTTCAACTCTCATAAATGAACTTTGGTGAATCGATGTGGTGTTTATTATAATAAGTTTAGATTAAACTCACTACATACTGGAGACAAAGACCTAGTAGGGAAGATTATACCTGATTATGATTGTCTAAATATTCTTAAACCATAGGAGGTAGACATATGGTTATCACCTATGGCTATTTACTCTTTGGCTTAGCTATATAACCATTTCAATTAGAGTAAAATGTATGGACCATTTTTCTTATAAGAAATAATAATGAACACTTTTCTCATCAAAGAAAAAGATAGTAGAATAAGTCAAATAACATATTACCTATGTATAATCTAGAGTAGATTAATACAAAAAACCAATATGCATCTCATATTCTTTCTTTTGGTGCATATCCAAGGGGTGACCTACCACCCAATGCTGTATAAAGTTCCAACAACATAGGATGGAAGTTTTAGCAGCATAAAATCACAAGCCATGGATTGGATCATTCCAATCTCTAAAAATCTGTGAGACAGACTAGCCCATCCACCTGGACTCATGTTGAACCCACACAAACCACAATTCAAATTGAGAGGGCCCTCTTGAAGGCCCTCCAAAGTGACTTGTCCTCCAATGCTTCCTTTGTGGAAAGGGCTCATAAGTCTTGTCTTGGAATTTTATCAATTATGTGCTGCCAAAAGTAGTATCTTTAGAAGGATGGAGAAAAAAAGTTAATGTTCGTAATTTCGGCAATGTCTTTATGATTGCAATTTCGGCAATGTCTTTATGATTGCAATTTTGGCAATGTATTTATGATTAAATATGTAGATTGTAGAGTAGGTGGTTCAAATTTCTAGGAACAAGGGTGGCTTCTATTACACTTGTAGGCTTACTTGTCATTATGGTTCCTAGTGTATTTGAAAAAATTGAGTAGGCCAATATTTTGGTTTAGAGTGGCCTTTTCAATGTTATGAAGGTCAATCATAATCAGATTTATATAAGTCACATGATACATATGCTAAATATTGCATAGTAGATAATAAATAATTAGAGCTACATACAACTAAATAAAATATGACATGGGAGTAATGAATAACCCACCCTTGAAGAGAGAGATATGGTACTTTTTCAATGTAGAAAGTGGAATTTGTTATTGGTCAATCTAGATCAATTGGGTCCACTACAACCTCATGAGATTGAGATTCTGTTAAGGCTATAATAAGGAATGCACACATTTCTGTGGTGGGATAGAGCATCTATGATCCCTTGGAAATTCTTTTCAGGTAGTAATGGTAGGATATCATATTTATTTTCTGAAGCCTCTTTATCCAAAGGGTATCAATGGCATTTCTCTCTTCACTAGAATCAAGGGTCCAGAAGATGCTTTTCATCATTTGGGTACACCACTAAATTTCTATACCCAATAGATGCAAATCAACCTTATGCATCCTTATTCAATTAAAGATAAAGGAAATTGATCTGATTTTGATAAATAGTCTTCAATAAATATAGATGGTATCCTACCATTTCTACCTAAAAAGCATTCCCAAGGGAGAAAGAGAAACCAATGATTAGTAGTTGACAATGGTAAGAAAGAGAAAAAATTATACAGAACCATAGTTACAAATACAGTAAAAGACTTCTATTACAATGTAGGATATTAATCTCAAAGAATATATAATAGAGCCACCATTTTTGAAATAAGTGATATCTTTAACCATTCATTGTATCAAAAAAAGAGGCCAAATCATAGCAGCATAATGCATAAGGATATGAAGTTCATTAGCTAGATAAGTTTTTGTAATGATGATGAGAATATGGATATCTAGACACTGAGTATGTATCAAAAAAATATTTACAAAGAAGAGTATTCCATATAATATGTTAAACAGTTAAGTTTCATGTCTATGTTTGATCTAAATATGACCTAGTTTATTGACAAAAATGCCAAATCCAAAGAAGCAGTCCATCATAACATTCCTATCGTCATAAGTGAAAAAATCTTCATTGTGGCCATGGAAGACACTCATAGAAGTGTATTTATCATTACCGCAAGATAGCTTGAAGACCTCCCATGCCTCCACCATTTTATTTTGAAAGCCAGCTCTATTATAAAAAAATGAGCCAAGCTTGCCAGAGATAATGTTTGGATTGATCGTCTGAATCCCCTTCACAACTTTTTCTAAATTGTAGGAAACAAACACATGCTTAACCACCTTGAAGACTCGTTCTAACCAACCGGTAACTTCAAAGGGAGTAGAATATACTAGTTTATAGATAACCCCATCGTTTACATGCGAGCCAACAATATTATGTTCCAGAAGGTAGAGAATAGCATGTTTGATGTCATCATCACACACATTAAATAATCTGGAGCAATGTTCTTCCAAGGACTCCAAATGAAAACATTCAATACCAAATGTTATATCCATTGAGAAGACCTAAAACAAAGTAACAATAATGAAAATAATGAATAAGTATGCCAACATAATGATGCATACACATACATACTGATGTATGTATATGTGTGTCTGTGTCTGTGTGTGTGTGTGTGTATGGGTGTGGGTGTGGGTGTGGGTGTGTGTGTGTGTGTGTGCATGATTATGTAAACATACACATAATTATGTATATCTATACATATAGGAAAGAAAGCAAAAATGATGAGACAACATAGACTAGTTGCAAAAATGATGACACAAGATAAAAGAGGATGTATGGGCCCCCACCTTCCTATCATCAAAAAAGAACATGTGAACCGAACCAACAATTTAAATACTTTAAATTAGACATTTTTTATATTCAATATTGGGGGTTGTTAAAGTAGTTTTCAAATTAACAACACTAACAATAATCACCCTCAAATTTAACAAATTTTTGTGCTGATTACTATAAAATATCATATCACTTATACGCTTGTTTATCAGTCTTACTATTGTCTATGCTAAGTTTCAACTTGAAAATTAAATGCACAACTAAATAACCAGAAGGAATTTATATGCCTCATGTTTTTTATTTTGTCACATGATAATATCTTATTATAAATAGTTCAGGTAATTACAAACTTTAATTAGAGATAGAGAATAAAGTAGTTAATGTGCACCTAGAGAAAACTATGCAGTAGTGATAGGAGATCACTTTTACAATTACTTCCGATATAAATTGATGTAGCTTGTGTTGGTATTCGCAAGGCAAAGTCAATCACGGAACAATTTGCACCAACGTGGGTAGTCACTCAGGAGAATATATCTTTGACTCCCAACCTATTATAATTCCTCCAACCCAGATATTGTTAAATTTACCTTCCCGTTATCCATAATAAGGAAACCAAGATTACTGAGAAACATGGATGAAAAGATAGTAGTAGTGATTTGAGTTGTCAAAGCTATGGATAGATGGAGAGTAATAATAGTGAATGGGTTTCAAACATATTAATAGAAAATCAATGCAATAGAAATGAAAATAGAATGTAAAAATAATGAAATGATGTTCAACTTAGAAAATCATAATGGAAATCTATCAATATTAAAAGTGGTTAAGAAGTGAAAAAATATGGAGATTTATAAGGGGTTGGGCCTTTCATACTCAAAAGTGGTGACAAGGAATATCAATACAATGATAGTTAAGTTGCAAGATAGTCTTATCTAGTGATTATGTACATATGCATTTCTATATGAAGTACAAACTAGTGATTTGTATGGAGAAAAAAATAGATGTCAAGAAAGAGTTAAGAAAGAGATATCATGGTTCTTAAATGAATATATATTCACTATTCCATTGGATGTATGACTACCCAATCAGATGTAGTTATTATTCTAAAAGATAAGATGATTGTTTTATTGGATATAATAATCATGTTATGTGGAATCAATGAGTGATCCATATTGTATTTTAGGATATATAGTATTCATTGATTTCCATAAAGATTCATTTACTATTCAAAGAGAGTCACAATGAGAAGAATGAAGAAGATACTATCAATGACACACTATCATAAAAATAGT
Organism: Thuja plicata; assembly: GCA_018584345.1. Taxonomy (NCBI): domain Eukaryota; kingdom Viridiplantae; phylum Streptophyta; class Pinopsida; order Cupressales; family Cupressaceae; genus Thuja; species Thuja plicata. The sequence goes on along the minus strand of MU226401.1, from coordinate 1,675,066 downwards.
ATGGAACTATGAATTGAAATTAGTGAAAGAATTTTCCAAGAAGGAATTTCTACTACAAAATTGATCATTTGAGAATAATATTGAAGATCTAAAGAGAAAATGAACTAGAAGCTTATTGACATAGTATTGACAACTTCAACAAAGAAATAATGCAAAATAGACAATGAAGCAATGAAAATTGAGTATATAAATCTTAGTTGTGCACACAATTGGAAGGGTTTCTTGATTTGAGATATGATGAGGAAACTCTTCCAATTGTGTGCAAAACCAAGATATTTATACTACATGCCCATGAGAGCAGTAATTAAATATGTCAAAGGTCACTTGCAATGTTAAAAACAAGAGTGGCTAGGTGAATTCACCACATGATTTAGGTAATAATAACATCTATTTAATATGCTCATTTCTAAGTAAAGAGATCTATTTTATGAATTAAGTTTGTAAATGATTCCTAACTTGTTTGCAAGATCTCAATCAAAGTGAAAGGTATTTTTAATCCCTACTTGCTTTAATTAAAAATTGTGACCTAGGGAAAATTTGGATATTTATAATTTAAAGACATTATAATAATATTTACTTCACCTACATTTATGAGAAGATAATGTACTTATTGGTGTCCTAAATACATTATGAGAAGTTCTTAGACATTAGAATCATTTAAGTAATTTTTTTCATTTCGGTTGGCGATTCTCCATTCTCTTCCTAGCCCATTCTGGTTCTTCATCACCGCAAAGGTGTCACTCTGCGGGCAGTTGCTGGAGATCAATCACGATGAATTAAGCCTAATCTATCATCATCAAACTGATCTAGAAAGGCATGCATGAATGACCTTACTAAATGTGCCAAGAAGATATCAAAATCATTCAGTTTATTCAAAACTAAGGTTTAGATAGAAACTAGAATTCTAATAAACAAGAATGTGGACCAGAAGACTCGATGGGTACCTAAGAATAAGAGAGATTTAGATATCTTGGATTTGTTGTTCTATGTCCTCTACTAGTTACTCTACATGCCCTCCTTCAACTCTTTGTGGCATGTTATGCCCTCTGCTAGTTACTCTGCGTGCCCTCCTTCAGCTCTTCATGGCGTAACATAACATAATGAAATGAAGTTAAACCTTTTTTTAAGTTATACCCTTGTTGGTAGGAATTATGAATGTTAGTCGTAATTTTGACCAACATGAGCATAATATTAAAAAAAATCAAATTTTTCCGTCTATCAACCGACCAAGAAAAACTATTTTAATGCTTGTTCGAGAATGTTCGTCGATTTTTGGGGTCAAATGTACTATTGGGAGTATTAGATGTGCATATTATGAATCCAGCCTTTCTCTACTAGGTCTAGTTTGGAAGGATGAGAGTTGTAGTTAGTACTTTTGGATATCAATAAGATGGGATTTGTTTCAACTCATTAGCATGTTTAGAGATGTGAACTATTTTCAAAATGCCTCAACAATATGTGGTCTTATCAATGCCACAGTTACATGGTTTGCATGTGACATAGATTTTAATATAAGAATTTCCCCTTCTCTTTTGGCCTAGAGCACAAAATGAAGATGGTCTATAGAAAATCCAAGAAATTTGTGATTGGTAGGTGTAAAATCAAATTCCACAACCTTACCAACAAGTGGGGGTTGCGCATTGGTTATGAAATGGAGTTTTGTAAAAGCATTAAAGAAAATGGAGGGTGAAATCCTGTGCATGAGCCGGAGGAAAAAGGAGGCATTTTAAACGAAATGCAAATACAAAAGTTTTGAATTATTTTAAATTTTCAAAGACTTTGCAAAGTGGATAAACAACTTGCGCATGACACGAAGATAGGAGAACCCACACATAGTGGATGAAGGAAACATTTAAAATAATTCCAAGCCAATTGCTAATTGGTAGGTATTAAAGACAAATGCCACAAATGATACATGAAAGAGCCTACACATGAATTGGTGAAGGTTGTGCGTGAGTGAAGGATGCTGCATTTTAAACTTTAGAAGCTCGAAGAAAATATTGGAGAGAGATAAGATACATGAACTCCTTGACAAATGGAAAAATGTTTAAGAAGTCTAGGCAATATAAAGGTAAAAGGATGCACAACCAAAATGTTTTAAAACTTCAAACAAATACCATTGGCAGGTGTTAAAGAAAAGTGCCACAAAATGATACAAGAAGAACTTGTGCATGGTTATAGGGAGGAGTCTACGCATTGTCATGAAGACAAATCCTACACATTGTGGTGAACACAAATCCTGCATAATGGACAAAGAAAAATGCAATTGGTAGCTATAATTGCCGAGGAGGGAGCCTACATAGGAGATACAAAGAGGTAAGAGCATGCACATGGAACCAAATGTAATAAGGCATGTGAGCTTCTAGACAAAATGCCTCAAGAGGAAGTGAATGGGTAAGAGATGGAGGGTTGCACAAAAATGATGAAAAGCATGTGAAAGCTTCAAGAAAAATGCAAGTGGCAGGTGTAAATCCTTTAAAGTCTGCGCATGAGTCTCAACTAGGCCGTGCAGAAAATTTTAGAAACATTGAAGTAAATGCATATGCATGGTCAAAGCATAAACAAGGCACGTGAATGTTTTTGAGTGCAGATGTGTAAAGCCTTTAATCCCACATTGGTTATGTGGTGTTTGTTTTTAATTTTTATCTCTCACAGCGCTCAATATGTAATATGAAGTAAAGGCCATAGAGCCTTTGGAGTGCGCATGCATGGGATGTCATGCCCTTCACTAGAGGTAGGTTCAACCATATTTTGGCATGCAACTAGAGGAAGCTTTAAAAACTTTCAAAACAAATATCCCACATTGGTGGGGGAAAGGAAATATTCAGTGATTAAATTAAAAAACACATACATAGTAATTTTAAGTGAGGAGCGGAGGCTCTTGGTTCCCATGTGTAGGAGGTGCCTTGGTGGATGTGCCCAGGTAGTGGTGACTTCAATGATAAACAAATTTTGGTAGGGCTCGCGAAGATGAGATGATGATTGTTGGGAATGAGTTGAGTAACTTAGAGGGGAGGGGTGAATCTATTACCACAAAAACAAATCCAAGTCCCTTAGATGTCTTAAACAATTTTATCATTGTTGCTCGATTAACACAGATATTCTACTGTCACTCAGTTAACATAGAAAATCTTAAGATATTAACATTGATTATACTTTAGTAATTAATTTTAGAAACATAAAACATAAATAAAATAAAATGTACACAGATAACACTAAGATTTAACGTTGAAACCCAATATGGGAAAAACCACCAACTGCAACTAGTCACTATTTTTTACTCTTCTGAAGTGAGCCCTGTTAGTTGTGGTGCAAAGAACCTTCTATTTTGGCTTGAAGATTGGTTAGATGTTTTTTAGGGTTGTTTAGGGGTCTTTGATGTTTTTTTAATAAGATCCACAATTTTTGGATCCAAGCTTGTTCATTTATGTTTGTAAGAGCACAAGGTGCTCCTAGGTTCAAAATGTTGTCAAAATGGTCTAAAAGTTGTAAAAGTTGCTAATTTTGAGAGAATAGGGGACATGGTCTCCCCTAGGGTCCTAAGTTTCCTAACTAGGGTCTTAGGATGGGTCAAGAAGCATCAAGTTGACCAAAAAGGTCAAAAAGCAAGAAATACTCAAAAGTTGCTAACAACTTTCAAAAGTTGCTCAAGCAACTTTTTGCAACTTTTGCAAGAAGTTGAAAATGAAGGATTGGACGGTTGTAACCACCCAAGATTAGGTTTTTGAGAATGGGATGGAGAGTTTCATAGGTTAATGAAGTTTTAGTTACAGAACACATGTGTGAGCAAACTGTACAGATGTTTTTATGAGTTTTCCTTACAATTATAGAGTTTCTGTAATCTTGTACAATTGTGTATGGATTGGATTGTCCAATCTGACTCCATGGGATTGTAGAGGTTTATTTTAGCTTTATTTTTCATATTCAATTTTGATTCCAAGTTTAGGGATTGTAGAGTTACACTTTGTTTTTGGTGACTGTTTCTACAATATATATTTGCAGAGTTGTAGGAACAAAACTGGTTATAACCTAAGCATCCACGATGGAAAATGAATGAAACCTTGTAGAATGATAGGTTAGGATCTATACATAATGTTTTTGTTTTCCTTTTTTATTATTGGAACTGAACTCCTAGTTTTGGAGTGATTCCCTAGGCTAACTGCTTGGAGTAGGTGAGCTAGGATAGTGTGAAGATCTAGTTGAAATAGCACACCCATGATCTGGTGCAGACATCTCAGTGGCATGTGTGAAATCCCTAGGGTGTCCCCTTGAAGGATCACACGGTTTCAGTAGTTGTTATGAATTTTTATGTAACAAAATGCCTTTCTCTCCTACCCTAACCTCCACTAGGGTCTTCAATAGGCCTCCTCTCTAGCCTAAGTAGGGTTCTTCACTAACCCTAACCTTCAAGGATCTTTCTCACAATATCCCACTCAATTTCAGCTTGAGTACACCAATAAGAAAACCAAATTACTTCAACACCTAGCCATAGTTCTCTTCTTTCCCTTCTTCACAAACTCATCCAAATGGATCAATAACTCTTCCATATAAAGAGGTAGTCTCCTATATTGTTAATTAGATCCAATGTTGACAAACTCCCTTTGCACTGAAACCCTAAATGAGTTCCAAGAATAAAGAAAATTTGACCCAAAATAGGGCTATAAGCATTAGGCCTAATTAGGATATTTTTCTACAATAACTTGTAAAACTCCTTAAAAAGTTGGAAAAACAACACTATATATTGATACCCTTTATAAAGACACTAAATATTTTCTAGGTCTTGTTGCTCCAAAGTGTCCATACAGTGGCTCCTAAAACCATGCTTAGAAATAAGAGTTTCTAAGCCTTAAGTCTATCTACATAAAATAACTTGTTCTTGGCACACTAAAATCTTCACCCAAACATATCCTTCAATTTGGGGCTCCTCCACACAACATAGTACCTCTTCACAATCACTAATTGAAGCAATGACTGCTTTCAATCCCTTTCATTAGCTCTGCAACCTTCTATGATCCCTAGCCATGCAACTCTGGCTCGCCTAGGGGATCACATTAAAATTAGCTCCCATGCTTTCCAGGGCCCCTCCTTTACTATAAAATATTTACATGTAGTCATCTCCCTAATCCCAAAGGTCTGTGCAAACTCCATGGTGGGAAGAGGACTTATGACCCCATTTCCAGAAGTGGCTTGGTTCAGACCAGTGACTGGTTAGAAACAAAAAGATTTTACAAAATTAACTAAATCAACACCAACTAGAATATACCACCACACAGAATCTTAAAAAATGCTACCATAACATAATGAAGAGTTACAACAAGCAATCTAATCCAAGAAACTACAAAATTCTCATAAATACAAAAGCTATAACTGTTTCATTGATCACACAATCTGTACAATAAATTTTAAAAATTAACCAACCTATTCAAAAGGTTGAGGGAGGTCTAATATAGGTGTTAAATTCCTAATTTTGATAGTTCATCTAGTTAAGGAACCACCTTGTTTGAAAATACAATCTTGCAACAATTGTTGTCAATGTTGTCAATGACAACATTGACAACTTTTACATTTTTTTTGGAACTTGACACAAAACATGATCAAACATCATAATAACTTAAGCAATAGTATAATTAGGCTAAGTAAAAATTAAATAGGCCTTTTTCATCCCTACTTGTTGAATTTGACCCCTGGATGGATCATTCACAACTATTTCTCCAATATTGGCTATATGGACCAAAATAGCAACTTTGGACATTACTGGAAATAAAAGCACTAAAGACCTACGTAGACCTCCTCATCTAACTCCAAACATCCTAGGACCTAACTTGTCCCCTTATTCCCTAGTGGTTTTTCTAGAACCACTACAAGCCAAAAACAACTTAAAATCCCTAGGTTACTTGTTAACCCTACCTAGGTGCTCCTACACCATACTCCCCCATAAGGGAAAGTTATGTTACTCCTATGGACAACAAATCTTTAGAGATGCCCACCTTTTTGAATTCTTCTTTGGAAATCCATGAGGCCTCTAATTCAGTTCTATGCTTCCACTTGATGAGGTGTTCCATGTACACCTTGTGCCTTGTAGTCTTCTTGACTCTTGAGTCCCAAACTGTGTCAGCTTCCAACTGAGGCTTGGGAGGTAATACAGTAGCTTCAAAATCACCACCGAACCCTTGACTACTTTGACCATTCTCTATTATCTTCCCTTTGAATTAGATCAATTCTTGTACATTGAAGATCGGAGATATGCTCAAATATGAAGGTAGGTCTATTTTATATGCATTATCTCCATATTTGGCTAGGATCTTACAAGGTCCCACCATATTCATCTATATTTTAATAGGGACACCCTTCTATAACTGAGATTTGTTCAAATGAACCATCACATAGTCACCTACCTCAAACTGAATGTCTTTCCTCTTTTCATCAACTTTGGCCTTCAAATATTTTTGATTGTCTTGGATTATCTGCTTGACCTATTCTTGGATCTCCTTCATGGTTTGAGTGAAGTCCTTAGCATGACCAGTCCTATACTCCATTCCTCCAAGATCCCTAAGCTCACACACACCTCTTAGGTGCATCCCATAAACTACCTCAAATTGGCTTCTCCTTTTCATTATGTTCTTACTGTCATTGTATGCATACTCTTCTTGGGGAATGACCACATCCCAAGTCTGACCATAATCCTTGATTAGGCACCTCAATAGGTTACCCAACACTCTATTGACCACCTCAGTTTGGCCATCTATCTAAGGATGGTAGGCTGAACAAAAAGAAAGATTGGTACCCAATCTAGTCCACATTGTTGTCCAGAAATAGCTCATAAACTTCACATCCCTATCTAATACTATACTTAAAGGAAGACCATGGATTCTCACCATCTCCTTAAAGAAAAAATAGGCTATGTGGCTAGCATCATTAGTATTCTTGCAGGGTATGAAATGACCCATCTTGCTAAATATGTCAACCACTACATAAATGTTGTCATATCCTTGCGTTGTTTTGGGTAGACCTACAATTAAGTCCATGCTCACACACTCCCATGGCCTATTAGGGACTGGTAAAGGTTGATATAAACCTGCATTACTTATTCCTCCTTTGGCTTTCATGCATATGACACACTGCTCCACATACTTAGTCACATATCTTACCAACTTTGGTAGATGGTAGAACCTTTGCATAAGCTCCAAGGTTTTGTTCATGCCAAAGTGACAAAGCACACACCCATTGTGTTTCTCTTGTATGAGATTAATTATCATAGATCCTCTTGGCACACATAACTAGTTACCCTTAAATAACAGTCCATTTTGCAAAGTAAAATCTGAAAACTTGCTATGGAAATGATTCTGAAAATCCACACACACCTTGTATGCTTCACCAAAATCCTCATCTACCTTGTAGAGATCTCTGAAACTATAAATTCTAGTGCTATTCAACTAGTTTTCTTGGACTATTAGCAACCTCCTACTTAGTGCATCTAAAGCCTTGTTTAGCTACCCTTTCTTGTGCTTTATTTTAAATGTAAATATTTTTAAATACTCCATCCATTTTAAATGCCTATTGCTTAGTTTCTCCTGAGTATTAATGTAACTAAGGGCTTGGTTGTCAGTAAACACAACAAACTCTTTGGGTAATATATAATGCCTCCATTTTCTAAGGGACTAAACTAAAGCATAGAGTTCTAAGATATAAGAAGAGTATTTCTTCTTAGCTTCATTTAGTTTCTCACTAAAGAAGGCCACTGGCTTTCCTTCTTGACTCAACACACCCCCTACTATCATCCCACTTGCATCACATTCAATAGTAAAAAATTTATCAAAACTAGGAAATTGTAGGATAGGTTGAGTGGCTATTTGTATCTTCAACAACTCAAATAATTTTCCTTCTTCTAAGGTCCACCTAAACTTACCTTTGACCCCACCCTTGATGGTATCTAATAAAGGAGCACAAATACCACTAAAGTTCCTGATAAATTTCCTATAAAATTTGGATAAGCCATGGAAACTTCTTACCTCAGTGGATGTGGTAGGTGGTGGCCAATTTAGGATGGCTATAACATTGTCTTGATCCATCTTCAAAGACCCTTTGGACCCTACAAAGCCAAAGTATACTATTTCTTTCTTGAAGAACTCAAATTTTTCAAGATTGATAGCTAGCTTCTCTTCATGCAATCTCTGCAACACTGCCTCGACATGCTTGATATGCTCCTCCTTTGTCTTGCTAAATATCAATATATCATCAAGATATACAACTAAAAACTTCCCTTTGAAGTCCTTGATCACTTCATTCATGAGTCTCATGAATGTGCTTGGAGCATTTGTGAGGCCAAATAGCATCACAAGCTATTCATATAACCCATATGTGGTCTTGAATTTTGTTTTCCATTCATCCCCTTCTTTCACCTTGATTTGGTGATAACCACTCTTCAAATCCAACTTGGTAAAATACATTTCCCCCCCAAGTAAATCCATGATATCCTCAATCCTAGATGGTATGGGGAACCTATACCTTATTATGATTTGATTTATAGCCCTTGAATCTATGCCAAGTCTCCATTTTCCTCCCTTCTTGGATTCCAACACAACCGAGACTCCACATGGTCATATACTCTTCTTCATCAAGCCTTGATCCAAGATTTTTTGTACCTTCCTTGCCACTTCCAAGTTTTGATAATGGGTTATCTTATAAGTTTCCTTATTAGGCAAAGATGCACCAGGAACAAAGTCTATCTGATGACTTCTTACTCTCCTAGGAGGTAAGGTTGAAGGAGTGCCATCACTCACTATGTCTTTATACTTTTCAAGAAATACTTATATCTTTGATAGAAATGGCTCCTTGACTGATTTCTCTTCCTCCTTAGGTCTGATCAGAATAGCATACCCTTCCTTCTCATCATTGTTGAGATCCATCACAAACTCCTTTCCACTACACAACATAACATGAGGATTCTTGGACTGTGGTTCTTCCTCTTCTAGAAAAGACTGAATCTTGAAAGTTCTGACTCCTTTCTTGAATGTTATAGAATTCTCCTTCCCATCACATACTTCCCCATTGTCAAATTTCCAAGGTCTTCCTAATAGAAAATGACAAGCATGCATTGGTAGGATTTCACACAAGATTTTATCCTTATACCCTCCTATGGAAAATTCAACCCATGTCTGCTCACTCACCAATACACTTTGGCTTTTGTTGAGCCATTTCACCTTATAGGGATTTACATGGGGCACTTTAGTCAACTTGAGTTTGTTGGCTACTTCCTTTGTGATGATATTATCAGTGGAACCAGAGTCCACTATCACCTTACAAAGTTTGCCAAGGATCTTGCATCTTATCCTAAACAAAGCTGCCCTATGCTTGGGTTCATCCTTACTTGGTTGTATTATCAATACCCTTCTAAACATTAAGTTCTTACCCATCTCTAAATCTAGATGGTCAATATCAGGAGATTTGACACTTGAAGTGTCTTCATGGGTGTATTCTATTCTTTTATCACTATTTGATGTGGTAGGCTTGTCAGGACATGTATATGTTGGGTGGCCTAATTGACCACAATTGTAATACTTCATAATTGAAAAGTATGAGCTACTTCTACCTCCTCTTCCTCCAATAGGACATCCTTGATTACCCCTTCCTCTGTTATATCCCCTCTTGGAGTGCTTTTAGTATTGTTCTCAGTCAGCTTGTTCTCACCTTGTGTCCTTTTCTCATTGTCTCTGCCTTGATAGCCTCCTCTTTGACCCCTTTGGTCTCTTCCTCTACCTCTATTATTCTTTAAGTTGGAATCACCCTTCTTCCTATTATTTTCTTCCACTCTTAGGGCTAGTTGATGACACCTCTCAACTATTGTAGGTTTCCATGGTCTAATCTCTTCTTGGATGTTCCATTTCAGTCCAGCAAAGTACCTAGCAACTTTGATTGACTCATCTTCTTGTTTCTTAGACCTAAGACATAATCTTTATAATTCCTTTGTATATGAGGCCACATCCAAATATTTTTGCTTCAAATTATGTCTTTTCCTATGAATTTGGATCTCATAGTCTTCTGTTAGATAATTCTCCTTTAGCTTGGTCACCATTGCATTCCAATTGGATATGGGTTTCTTACCCAATCTAACCATCTCATCTTGAAGGTATTTCCACCATGTTAGGGCTGACCCTCTAAGTCTTGATTTTTCCACCTTGAGCTTTTGTGCTTTAGTTACTCCTTCACACTCAAAATGGTTCTCCATTCCTTCAATCCAATCCATCACTACTTCAATATCCATATTTCCACTAAACAATGGTATACCCTCCAATGCCTTTCCTCCTAGCTCTTTTATGGCTTTCAGAAAGGGCTCTTCATTCAAGACAGGGTCTGGTTCAGGGATAAGGTCTTCTTTAGTAACCTTTTTACCCCTATCATAGCTTTCCACTTCCTTGTTTCTAGCTGCTACATTTGCAAATTCTTCTAGCCTTATCTTCATTCCTTCTAAGGCTTCTTCAAGGATTCTAATCTTCTCCTTTTTCTCATCCACCTCTTTAGCTAGCTTTACATTTTTCACCATGATTGACTCTCCTACTGATTCACTAGTAGCTGCATACATACACTAACTTTCCAAGTCTTTAAATTTCTCTAATACCACTCTAATGTAACAACAAGCCTTGCTCTCCTACCCTAACCTCAACTAGGGTCTTCAATAGGCCTCTTCTCTAGCCTAAGTAGGGTTCTTCACTAACCCTAACCTTCAAGGATCTCTCTCATAAGATTCCACTCAATTTCAGCTTGAGTACACCAATAAGAAAACTAAACTACTTCAACACCTAGCCATAGTGCTCTTCTTGCCCTTCTTCACAAACTAATCCAAATGGATCAAGAACTCTTCCACATGGAGAGGTAGTCTCCTATATTTTTAATTGGATCTACTCAAATGTCCACAAACTCCCATTGCACTGAAACCCTAAACAAGTTCCAAGAACAAAGCCAAATTCACCCAAAATAGGGCTATAAGCATTAGGCCTAATTAGGCTCTTTTTCTGCAACAACTTGTGAAAATCCTTAACAAGTTGGAAAACCAACACTGGATACTGACACCCTTTATCAAGACACTAAATATTTTCTAGGTCTTTTTGCTCCAAATTATCCATACAGTGTCTCCTAAAACCATGCCTAGAAATCAAGGTTTCTAAGCCTTACATCTGTCCGTACAAAAGAAATTTTTCTTGGCACACTAAACTCTTCACCCAAAATTATCCTTCAAGTTTGGCCTCCTCCACACACCACACTACCTCTCCACAATCACTGATTGAATCAATGAATGCTTTCAATCCCTTTCATTAGCTCTGTAACCTTCTATGATCTCTATCCATGCAACTCTAGCTCGCCTAGGGCATCAAATTAAAATTAGCTTCCATGCTTTCTAGGGCCCCTCCTTCACTATACAATCTATACATGGATTCATCTCCCTAATCCCAAAGGCCCTTGCAAACTACATCGTGGGAAGAGGACTTATGACCCCGTTTCCAGAAGTGGCTTGGTTCAGACTAGTGACTGGTTAGAAACAAAAAGATTTTACTAAACTAACTAAATCAACACTACCTAGAAATATACCACCACAAAAAATCTTAAAACATGCTACCCTAACATAATCAAGAGTTATAGTAAGCAATCCGATCCAGGAAACTAAAAAATGCTCAGAAATACAAAAACTGTAACTATTTCATTGATCACACAGTCCGTACAATAGCTTTTAAAAATTAACCAACCTATTCACAAGGTCGAAGGAGGTCTAATATAGGTATCCAAGTCCTTATCCTGACAATTTAGATAGGTAAGGAACTATTTTGTCTGAAAATACAAACTTGCAACAAATGTTGTCAATGACAACATTGACAACTTTTACATCTTTTTGGGAACTTGACACAAAACATGATCAAACATCATAATATCTTAACCAATAGAATAATTAGGCTAATTAAACATCAATTCAGCCTTTTTCATCCCTAATTGTCCAATTTGACCCCTGGATGGATTATTCACAACTATTGCTCCAATATTGGCCATATGGACCAAAATAGCAACTTTGGACATTACTGAAAATAAAAGCACTAAAAACCTAAGTAGACCTCCTCATCTAACTCCAAACATCCTAGGACCTAACTTGTCCCCTTATTTCCTAGTGGTTTGGATAGAACCACTACAATTCAAAAACAACTTAAAAGCCCTAGGTTACTTTCTATCCCTACCTAGGTGCTCCTGCACCAAATTTTAAAGACAAATTGAATGCAATTTGTAGTGACTGGTCTAGAGGCCTAAAATATAGGCTAGAAACTAGGGCCTAATACAAATTAGGGTTGTGGGTATTTTGAGGACTTGTAGATTTGGATTATTGAAGGGTTAGGTGATAGATTTCAGTATCATATACTCTTCCATGGGGTTGTATGGATGAATTATCAGCATTTAACCAAAAATAGTGAAAATAAACCTAATGCAATTAGGCCTACTAGAGGGTAGCGATAACAAAGTGATTGCTAAGGTATCCAGAAGTGCTTCAATTGTCTCAAATGGACATATGGTATCATGAACATATGAAAGAGCCTGAGATGAGCTTGGGAAAGATCCTAAGCAAGGGTTTAAAGTTCTAGAGGGAAATCTAGTGAGAAAACAAGGTAAATGGAGGACTAGTTGGACTAGTTGGAGTTGATTATGCATTTTTTCTTCATCATTTCAACTATAGATAGGAGACAATTTGGAAATAGGGCCTAGGAGTCCAATATTTTTGAAGGATACATAGGTGGTTGAAATCATTGGATGGTTCAAAGAAGTTGATTAACAATTTTGAGAAGGGTAAACACTAGAACTCTAGACCCTCTCCATCAGAGTGGTATTAGAGCCAGAGCTATAGTAAGTTTGGTGTATGTATAAATTGGAGGAGAGCCATGAGGTTGAAATCATGCCACCCAAGGAAATGAGAAAGGATGCCATAGTGGAATTGGTCCAAGATCTATAGGTAAAGGCCAATTTATCAGAATCAAAGAGTAAGAGGAGAGTCACTGAATGGGGAGATGAAATGTAGGAAGAGGATGAAAGCCAGACAAGAGAGACAGCTAGCAAAGGGAAAAAAGTGGAGATGGATAAGGACCAAAAAGAGTTCTTGGATGCCTTTAAATCCATCAATAAAGATAGTATGGAACACATTCCATACTATAGTGGTAGTTTTAATGGAGAAGAGTTGCTAGATTGGCTAGAGGCCATAGATAACTAATTTTATTACAAGGAAGTGGTAGAGGAGAAGAGATTTAGTTATTCCAATGCTAGACTGAAGGGATCAGTATTGGGTTGGTGGAATATGATGCAATATGATAGGGTAACAACTGGAAAGAAGAAAATAGTCTCTTGGGATAGGATGAAGATTAGATTGAGGGCACAATTCCTACCCACTAATTATGAGATACAAATGTATCAGAAGTTATAGAACCTAAGGAAAAAAGAGCTGACAGTAAGTGCCTATACTGAGGAATTCAATAAATTGAGCCTACGAGCAAGGAGACAGGAAGAAGAAGTAGAAAGAGTAGCAAGGTACCTCAATGGATTGAGGCAAGGAATCTAGGATGATGTCATACTATGGGAAGATGTCCTAAGAAAGCTACCACCTCATCCATGGGAGAAAGAACAACTTAGCTAGTGCAAGAATAGGACACATAAAGTGTCACCTCACCAATATCCAAGGCAGGGCCAGTATTGGATGGAGAAAATTTGATGTTGAGAAGGACAGTATTAAAAGTTCATAGTTTTGCAGAGCCACCTCAAAGGAAGAGCTTGTTTAAAACTACTTGTAGATCACATGGGAAGATCTGCAAGGTGATATTGGAATCTAGTTCCACAGAGAACATAGTGTCAATAGAGATGGTGGACAAACTAAATCTTAGAAGGATACCCCACACCACCCCCTACAAAGTGTCATGCTTAGGCCTTTAAACCTTCCCTATAAGAACTTGGTACTCTAATACTAATTTTTAAAAATGAGTTGAGTAACTGAGAGGTGAGGGGTGAATCAATTACCACAAAAACAAATCCAAGTACCTTAGATGTCTTAAACAATTTTATCATTGTTTCTTGATTAACACAAATATTCTACTATCACTCGATTAACATAACAAATCTTAAGATATTAACTATGATTATCCTTTAGTAATTAATTGCAGAAACATAAACCATAAAGAAAATAAAATGGACACAGATAACAACAAGATTTAATGTGGAAACCCAATATGGGAAAAACCACCAATTGCAATTAGTCACTATTTTTCACTCTTCTGAAGTGAGCCTTGTTAGGATCCAACCCTGTTAAAGGTTACAATAACACACTATTAGGTGTGACCCTGTTGGAGGATTTAATCACCCTATAAGGAGTGACCTTGTTGGAGGTCTTCAAACACTTCAATGTAGAAATGTCACCTTGTGAGAGGATTTACAAAATACTATTAAGTCTATTTTGTAAAGAGATTTTGATCACTGCTACAATTGTTAGAGAGTAACAATGGATTGACCTATTTTGAGAAGCAACTGTCTTTGCTGATTTAGATCTCTACTCTCAATTTAATTACTTGATCCTCACTAATTGGATATTTTGTTGCAGCTATTTGTGTTCTGTCCTTAATGAGAATCCCATTTGATTTCACCTCCAGACTTCATGTTATAAACACACATCTCACTTTCTTACTTACACCCTATATTCAATCCTTCAATGCCCAATGAAAATTGTAATGCCTGAGTGAACTTGGTTAGAACTGAAAATACTTTGGTCTTCTTCAATGCTGAAGAGTGCTTATCATAAATTAACTGTGCTCAGATAGGATTAGACATTTGTGTAAACATCACTACATTTCTATAAACATCAATGACCATACATAATTGAATAATTGTCATCAATAGGTGATGACATGGAAAGGAAGCATTCTGCGGTCAGGATGGTGGTTAGAAAGAAGCTATTCACATGATCTCCAGATGTTGGCTGTTAAGTCCAAATGAATCAGAGATAGACCTAGTCGCTATATCTCCCAATCTAACCATAGTGGTGACTTCAGATACAAACAAATTTTTATAGGGCCCGCACATATGAGACGGTGATGACATGGCAAGGAAGCATTTCATGATTAGGATGGTGTTCAGAAAGAAGCTATTTGCGTGATCTCTAGATATTGACGGTTAAGTCCAAATCAATTACATATAGACCTAGTCGCTAGATCTCCCAATCTAACCATGGTCAGTTCTAACATTCTAAGATTTAGAGGTAAAGGTAGTCACCAATTCTTGAAAGGTAACTATAGTTAGCCCAAAGATCTGGCGATTCAGAGATAGCTTAGTCATGTGATCTCCCAATAAACCCAGGTTAAAGAATGATTCAAAGACTTGGAGATAGACTTGATCACAAGATCTCTAGATGTAACTGGGGTTAGAGAAAAGATCTAGAGATTCAAAGGTAAAGTAGTATCCAGATGTAACTATGTGTATCATCTTAAAATGGAAGCACTTCAATTTTGGTAGGTTTAGTACCCTTGTTTAGTACATTTTCATATTAGATTTGCATTTAGGATGCACATGCACTTGATTCTGCATTTATAGGTGAGATTAGGGTTAGGGTCCTTTGGGTCCTCTTTAATCTCCCTTTTCTATGACTCCATTTTTGGGTAGAACCTATGTATGGGATCTCCTAAATATTCATCATACTTACTCTTTGGCCCCTGTGCCTCTATCAAACATACTGGTGTCTTTTCTCACTTTCCTGGGTCCCTGGTTGACCTAGGAATCTTGCAGATTTCCAAAGGAGACCAGCCTAAAACCTTAGTTCTAGGTTGAGGTCAATTTTAATGAGGGTTAGAATCAAGGTTGACCTTGATCTAGGTCAAGGTTGAGTTCAACCTTGACCTCTGTCAGGTGGTGGCCCCCGCTTTCAAATCTGGAGCCTATTAGGGTTCTAAAACTTAAAATAGGTCCCCAGGTTTGGATGCGGAAGTGTTTTCCCTAATATTTGGATTAATACATCCCCTCCTTGGTTGGTGATTGTAATTGGACCATAATTCAAGGTGAAATTTGAATTTGGGTCCCTTGCATTGCCCTAGGAGGTCTATATTGAGATCTCTATATAAATGCTCTCTTTTGCCTTTATTTCGACATGAAAAATAATTGTAAGATGATATTATGCAATTATGATTATGATTATGATATGATGGCGGTGCAAGAAATCAAGAGGATGGTATAAAAGGACAAACAATGATGATGCATTAAGACATACAAGAATTTTTGTGGACAAACCATTGTGGATCTTGTTTGGAGCAAGAGAGACTTCTTCCTTCCTTCCTTCTTCTTGGATCCACCATTTTCAACCTTCAAGCATTCAAAAGATATTATCATGGGGTAGCAATTATGAATTGTGATTTTGGTAGGAATACTTTAGCCTTGGGGGCTTGGTATGATTTCTTTATCATATTCAAATCTATGCATTGCTTTCTCATTTTCTATATTCATGTTAGGGTTTTAATCTAGAGGATTAGATCTTGACATTACACATTCAAAGCTCTTTCCAAGAGAAACACTCACACACACATACATTATACTATATTCGTCTATTGGTGGAGGTGGAGATCACCAAAATGGGGGTTTGACTAAAGAAAAACCCTATATAGCCACCTCAAAACCCCTTTTTCAGATATTTGTAGGTGTTGTTTCGGGAGTTACAAGTTTAGGAATAGTAGAATAGAGCACAGATTTGGATACCCTTTTCGGCAAACTTTTGGGATCCGAAAATAGAATTCCTGTCAAACACTTTTTAGGTTGATTCTGCACTAGATCAGAATCATAAATTTTGGGTCAATGGTGACATTGAATTGAGGGTACAAATCAGAACTGTGTCAGAACGGAAAAATATTCCTAGGTTTTGTTCATTTATGTGTTTCCATTCCAGATCCAGTCTCAGATTTTCTAGAAACTCAACATAGGCTTCAGAAAATAACATTTTCCAATCTGCTATGATGTGAGGTAGGTATTTTACTCCATTAATCTTTGCTTTCATTTCCAAGTCTATATCCATTATCAAATACAAATTAATGTAAATGGGTAAATTATGACACAAGTGTCTTTTATATACAAATCTCTATTGTAAAAGCTCTATTTAGGAGGCCGTCCAAATTTACCTATTACATTTTGGTGAATTCGCGATAGACAACTCTTCCTCTTTGGTGTTATATTTACATTTCATATTAAATATTGCATGCATATAGAAGTAGTTTTTCTTTTATGCTCTTGCATTTATATTCCAAAAATACATTAAAAAATATATTAAATTTCGTTAAGAACATTTACATGCTTATAATTTTCTTGTGTGTTCAACATGTATGACTCTTGTTTTGAATACTTTAATGAAGATTTATTGTACAAGAAAATGGATCCCTTAATGAGGTAAATGGAAGCGAGAATGAAAATGGTTTGAATGAGATCTCCATGGATCCTATTCCTATTTCATCGTCCTCCAAAACTTCTCCAATTGACCTTTACCATAGGATGTGTGCATGGTTACCTTCATGTTCAACTGTTTGCAACATTGAGGCATCTAGAATGTTATTCCCTAAACCTTTGATAATGGTAAAAGGATGTCCTCAAATAACTATTAAGGGAAACCTAAATATCCTTTGGATTTCTTTAATAATATAGATTTTGTTTCACATTCTTATTGCACATAGAATAATCCTCAACCTACTATTTTAGCCTCTTTACCTCCTTCTCAACCCGTGCTTCCTCAATCACCTAGGCTACTTTCTTCCTTTAAGGAGTATGACTTAGTTGAGCAATTACGTGCTACTCCAGCTAAGATATCTTTATGGGAATTGCTTCAAACTTCTCCTACATATCATGAGGCATTACAAAAACCTTTATCTACTCTTCTGGCTCCACCTCCTAATCAAGAGAATATTAATTCATTTTTGGAGTGCATGCATACTATGCCTTATGTACATCCTATTGTGTTCAATGATGATGATTTACCTTCTGTTGAGGTGCACAATCAATATGATGCTCCTATCATTATTGTTTCTATTAATCAGAGTATCATTAGTAGAACATTAATTGACAATGGATTGGGGCTTAATGTTTGTAGCATGGATATAATCAAGGTTATTAAAGCTAATCTTACAACCATTCAACCGGATAATATCCCTATTTGTGGATTTGATAACATTGTAAAGAAAATTTTGGGTATTATTACACTACCTATCAAGGTTGGTCGAGTCCTTCTTCACACACCTATTCATGTCATGCCTGAACCTCTCAATTATAAAATTTTGTTAGGAAGACCTTGGTTACATACTATGCATGTGATTCCTTCTACTCTACATCATAAGGTTAGGCTCATTTATAACAATCTGATGTATACATTACATGCGGATGATGCACCAAATCCTTGCTTGAATGTAGAATATGCTAATATTTCTGAACCCATACAACCAAGTAAGGGACCTGAGAAACCTCCTGAAGTTAAACAATTTGAAGCTCCATCTACTTCTTTAACCGAAGATGATTGGGGAACTTTGGATTTTAATCCTTCTTTTATGGGAGAATATAAAGTTTCTGATCTGGGGTTCATGAA
This sequence comes from Thuja plicata, assembly GCA_018584345.1. Taxonomy (NCBI): domain Eukaryota; kingdom Viridiplantae; phylum Streptophyta; class Pinopsida; order Cupressales; family Cupressaceae; genus Thuja; species Thuja plicata. The sequence continues at coordinate 1,656,453 of MU226401.1, read as the reverse complement.
AGAACAAAATGGGTTTGAAAAACAAGTCTTTACCCCTCCACTTTCTGGGGAATTAAAAAGTAAGTTTGTTGCTACTTTCCTTGAAGAAACAATTGAGACAATAAAACCAGATTGTTATGACATTGTGATATATGCCACTCCTTTAACTCAATCTAATATGGCCGATAGATATAATTTTGGTTATCATTTACTTAGGAAATCAGGATTCAATGGGAAAGGATGTGGAAAATATGAAAAAGGTATACAAGTGCCCTTGAACAATGAAGTTTATGATTATACTTATGCGCTAGGATTCAATCCTTATAAACAACCATCGGCTTTTCCTCTTAATGTCAATCATATCCACGGTGAACATTTAAAATTAGTTAATCCTCTTCTCCTTGACATGGATGAAAAACCTAGTTTGGATACTTTACCTAAGGATGAAGCCCTAGCTGATTTTTTAGGAGCTTATCAAGATCTACCTATGTTTTATCATAAAAGGAGAAATCCTTATTGTTTGAATAATGAAGCCTATTTTGGAGAATGTGATGAACAAGATATTTCTCCTTTACTAATGGACTCTCCCATGAAAAGTAATTTATTAATAACTGAGACTAGGAAAGTTCAAATGGACAAGAATGACTCTGAAAAACAATCAAAGTGGGGAAATGTTTGAGCCAAGATGAACATGATCAATTGGTTTCCCTATTGCTTGAATATAAAGATATATTTTCTTGGACATATTCGGATATGTCGGGTATAGATCCCAAGATTATTACTCACAATATTGTTCTTAAACCTAATGTCAAACCTGTGAAACAAAAAATTCAAAAGACGAATCTAGGTATCCCCTTGTTAGTGAAAGCTGAAAATGAAAATTTATCAGGTGTTGGGTTCATCCATTCTATTGATTAATCGAAATGGATTTCTAATATTTTGACTATTTCTAAAGGAGAAAATAAGATAAGGATGTGCACTGATTTTTGGGATTTAAATAAAGCATACTTAAAAGATGATTTCCCCCTACTCAATATTGATATGATTGTGGATTCAACAACGGGTCATGCTTTGGTATCTTTTATGGATGGGTTTTCAGGTTATAATCAAATCTTTAAAATATTGAAAATCAACTTAAGACTGCATTTATCACACCTTGGGGAACATTTTGTTGGGTCATGATGCCTTTTGGATTAAGAAATGTGGGAGAAACTTATCAATGTGCTATGACCTTGATTTTTCATGATTACATCCATAAGATTCTAGAAGATTATGTAGATGACATCTTGGAAAAATATATACAAAGAGAGGACCATGTGCTTATTTTAAGAAAAATATTTGAAAGAATTGAGATTTATAATATGAGATTAAATCCTAAGAAATGTGCTTTTGGAGTTGATTATGGTAAATTATTAGGATTTATAATCTCTGAGTGAGGCATAGAGGTTGATACTGAAAATATTGATGCTATGGTTAACATGCCTCCTCCTAAGAATATTTCTCAATTACATAGTTTACAAGGAAAAATACAATCTATTCATTGCTTTGATTCTAACTTAGCCAATAGAATTGTTCCTTTCACCTCCTTTCTTAGAAAAGATACCACTTTTTCTTGGAACCAGGAATGTAAACAATCCTTTGAGAAATTTAATCAGTATCTCACTATCCTCCTATTTTGCAACCTGTTTAATTTAATAAATCCTTCTATCTATATACTTCTGCCACTTCCCATGTTGTGAGTGCATTATTAGCTAAACATGGTAGTGAAGGTAAGGAAAGACTGGTATACTACATCAGTAAGACTTTACTTGATTATGAAACAAGATATACTGATTTAGAAATACAATGCTTGGACTTAGTTTATGCTTGTCAAAAACTCAGGCACTATCTATTGAATGTTGAGGTTAATGTGATTATTAAATTTGATCCTCTCAAACACCTTTCCTCAAAAATTTATCTCTCTGGTCGTCTGGCTAAATGGGTGATGTTACTTACATAGTTTGATCTTAATTTCATTCTTCAAAATTCAATTAAAGGAAAAGCCTTAACTAATTATCTAGATGAAGCTCCTTGTCCTCATTCTGATACAAGCATCACCTCAATAGAATTACCTGATGAGAATATTTTAGCTATTAAGAAAGAAGATGTTTGGGAATTATAATTTGATGGTTCTAGATGTAAGACAGGTTCTAGTGTAGGCATTATCTTGGTCCCTCCTACAAAGAAAATAATCCCTATGTCACATAAATTGAACTTTCCTTGTACTAACAATATTGTGGAATATGAAGCTCTTATAGTTGGCTTATGGGTAGCTTCATCCCTTCATATTAAAAACATGGAAATATATGGGGATTCACAATTGATTGTTGAAAAAATCAAAGGGGGTTATCAGACTAAGAATGATAAAATGTCACAATATAAATAATTGGCTCTTGATATCCTTTCAAAATTTTCTTCTTATACGCTTCAGACTTTACCTATGAAAGATAATTGACACAGAAACGCCATGGCAAGCGCAACTTCCTTGGTGTGTCTCAAGAATAATTCTAAAGAATTTAAATTTACTATACACACTCTTAAACACCCTACAATTTCTAATAAGGTTAATGCTGATTGTTTTAACTTGCAATTAGATGAATGGTATTCGCATATCTTTTCTTTTTTGAAAGATAATACATTTCCTGAACTAGCAACAAGTAACATGTGTAACCGTATTAGGAAGCTTGCAGCACGTTATATCATTTTGGGCAATACCCTTTACAAACGTTCTTATAATGGTTTTCTATTAAGGTATCTTGGTAGAACCAAAGTTCTGATAGCTTTAGCAGAAGCTCATTTTGGTTCTTGTGGAGGATATTTTAGTGGGAAATCTTTAGTTAATAAACTTATTAGAATGGGATATTATTGGAAAACAATGGAACAAGATTATTTTACATTTGTTAAGAAGTGTCCTCAGTGTTAGCAACATGGTAATTTAATTCATGCTCCTACTCATGAGCTTCATAATCAAGTTGCTTTGTGGCCTTTTAGCATTTGGGGTTTTGACCTTATTGGAAAAATTTCACCAGCTTCTTCTCAAGGACATACATACATCCTCACAACTACAAATTAATTTACAAAGTGGGTAGAGACTATTCCTCTCCATTCTACTACCATGGATGCTATTTGTGATTTTATTCTTAATCATATTATAGCATGATTTGGTATTCCTTCAACAAGAGTTTTAGATAATGGCACTTCTTTCAAGAATAAGGAAGTCACAAAATTCTTGGAGAAATATCGTATTCAACATAGATTTTATACTCCCTACTATGCTCAATCTAATGGTCAATCTGAAGCATCGAACAAATTTATCGAACAAATCTTAAGGAAAACAGTCAATAAGCATGCGAAAGACTGGCATACTAAACTTACTTACGATTTATGGGCTTATAGGACTAGTGTCCGCACTCCCATGGGTACTTCTCCTTATAATCTTATTTATGGTACTAATGTTATTATGTCATTAGAATTAGAAATAACTTATTTACGTGTTTCATTCCATGGGATAATTGATAAAGATACTTTCTAGGAACAATGATTACAAGAATTAGAAATGTTGGATGAACAACAAATAAATTCTTTGGAGCATATTAAGGGTTATCATAAATCACTTCAAAAACAATATAATCATAGGGTGATTGAACGATCATTTTTGGTAGGTGATTTAGTCTTATATGAAAATCAAAGGAATTTGAATGCTTTACCTGGTGAAAAAGAGAAATTTAGACCTAATTGGCTTGTACCTTTTGTGGTAATTGAGGATTTCACTTTAGGTGTTTATAAGATTGCTGATATGAATGGTGTTCCCCTTAAGGAACCTATTAATATTATGGATCTCAAATTTTATTATCCCTAACACATTAGTTTTTCTTCATGTATTTATGTATTCCCTATAGAATAGTTATGTCTATTTTGTAGGTTATGTGATTTGAATACATTCATACATCAATTCATTTTTTTTCTTCTTAGGTTAAGTTTTTGTGTATTGATGAAAATAAAAAGTAATCAATAATAGAACTAACTAGGCAAGCAAAATTCTCATATATAAATATCCATGAGTTTGGTACATATATGGAACATATGCCATGGCTATCAATCTCTATCTCTATGCTCTAAGGGTTGGTGGCTCCCAGCTCTCTCTACTCTATGTTGTGAGGATGAAGATCTTGATACGGTATTTTGTGTGCAACTCCTCGATATTCTCATCTCATATTTGTGCTCCTAAGCTCTCTGTAGGTCAGCCATCAATTTCTCTTCTCTTTCTATGCATAACCTCAGCTCTTGATGGATGCATGCAAAAATATATGCATGTCAAGCAAGATCACTCTGTCCGATAAGGGACTCTTTCTCACTAGCTAGTAGTCAGTGGGATAAATAGGTATCCTTCAGAACCTCAGACATAAAGCTCCTCCACTCCGTTACGCTAGCTATAGAGTTCAAACATATCTAGCTTTTATTCCTTGTTCTAGAGAAACATTTACTTAAAATATTCTAAATCATACTTGGATCTCCCTCCTGGGTATCACCAAAGGATCTATATGGTGGGGGCATGGAGTGACTACCCTCTCCTTGCTTGCTGCATCTAGGTCTAGGTGGTGGTGTCTCTGTATGTGTAAAAGGAGGTCGTCGTGATCTCAATGGTACATCATAGATCATCTAAACATATGAATATATACTACCACCTGGGGGCATATCCTCTACTCCCTCATATGCTTCTTCCTCTACTCTCTCTTCTACTCTCTCCCCTGCCCTCTCCTCCTCCATGGGATCTCCATAGGGAATGGGCTCCTCCTCATCTCTATGATCCTCCTCCTCCTCCTCCTCCTCTGGTGTATCACCACCTTGATGTATCCTCTTTGAAAGATCTAGATCCCCTATAGGGTAGTCATCAGGGAAGATGGGATGGGTCCCCTCTAGACTCTAGTATCTGATGTAATCTCTACTCACACCTGAATAGGATACATTAGGATCTTCCTTTGTATCCTTGGTCTCATTAGTCTTGCTATCTACAATATCTGCTATTGTGGGTTGACGTATGGTGTCAGGTCTCCAATAATATCTCATCGAATATTTGTACTAAGGTACTATCTAAGGGACCCCTATGTCAAACCAAAATGTCTCATAACTCTATCATAATAATATGGCATCACTGCATGACTGGTAGGACCCTCTAGTAGCTTGCACTACTGGGAGTGTCTCAATTGGTGTCGATTATCTGGTCATCCTATCATCTGATGGTATGGTATCCATATCACATCAATACCTAGTATATGGTTAAATTATACCCTCCAAAAGAGGATATCTCTATACTACCAGATGTCTGCTAGCGGATATGAAAGGCTCTCGGTGTACTAGCATCTACCATCACTGGAACACCCTGTGGTCGAGACATCTAAACTTGTAGCAAGGTGCACACTATAAGACTCTCCCACTAAAATCTCACTAACCAACTCAACTCATGGTAAAGATGGGATAACATGTTGCAGCCCCATGAGAAACAAATCCTGTCATTCTCCATCCTACATACGAGATGGGTGAAAGGTGCTAAGAAAATTATACCCTTTGTGTTGGGTATTACAACCAAGGGTGTCGGACCTGCTAGTATGGCTAATAGAGTGATTTGATCTAATCAGGTCTTCATCCATGGTGCTCATCCCAAAAGTTACTCCCCATCTGAAAACACCTCAGGAGGACCCCGCTGAGGACCCCGCTGCACTCTCATTCTAACAGGCTCACCTCAGACTGGAAATCGTAGGATCCTGTATACATCCTCCAATATGATCATGATCTCTCCTGATGGAAGATGGAAGGAGCAAGTGTCCTCATCCCACTTCTCTATCATGGCTGATATCATGGGCCAATGGAACCTCATCTGTGGTAGGATTGGTACCGAGTACAATCCCACATCTCTTAATAGTTGTATCTCTTCCTACTATAGCTCGGACAAGTTCTCTTTGACAGTCATTAAAATCCCTCCAAAGGGGTTCTCTTGGAGATGGACAAGATCTTGTCAGCACAAACAACATCATATCAATAATCTATCGTCAAAAAAATACAATTCTCACTTGACCTAGTCAAGTTCAAACTTTTTGGGTCAAGGTCGACCTTTTTGGGTCAATGTCGACCTTTCCGGGTTAGGGTCAACCTTATCCCCAGAAAGGACAGGACCTTCTGAGTTATTGTTGACCTTCAAAGGTAAAGGTTGACATAACTAGGTCAGGGTCAACCTTTTTGGGTCAAGGTCAACCTTTCCTATAAAAATAGGAATTTCTCAATCAAAAACATCAAAGAAAGGCACCTACCTCAGGCAGTGCTTGTCTACTAGCTACGCACTCTCTCAGGATGTCCATGCGACTCACTCAAAGTTATTCTCTCTTTTGCAATTTGATCCTTGATTCCAAGCTCTAAAAATGCTAAGAATGAGAAGGTAAGTGTTCATCTTATCTATAGCTAAAAATTGGGGTTTTATTAGGGTTTCATTTTAATTTACTTAGGTCAAATTCGAATTTCCCTTACATGCATTTAGATAGGCATTCACTCTTTTCATCATAACTTGAGTTTGGTAGCTCTATTTTCAGTGCCCTTAGTGCCGTTGGAATCATGATTCAGATACCTAACCTCTAAAATAGGTTTAGGAATATTTTTAATCCTCATAAATATTTTAGGAAAGGAATTTTCAATAAATTGCATATCCAGTGTATAGATCTAACTTTATCACCCTGTTTCACCTTTCAGAATTAGTAAGCTAAAATAGGGGGTGAATAAGGGGCTCTATGAACTTCTAAAAACCATCTTAGTAAGGCTTAGATACTCTATGGATTTCAATTAACCTTGTACATTGCAGGTTGCAAAGACTAACAGTTTCTTGCAATATCTCAACATTGAGGATTTGGCTATATCCTTTTTACTTTACAATATTTTCTTACTTTAGCTTGCATATTCACATAGTGTCATACCTAAGCTAAAGTGGGGGATAAATGTATCATCTTAAAATGGAAGAACTTCCATTTTGGTAGGTTTAGCACTCTCTCTTAGTACATTTTCATATTAGATTTGCATTTAGGATGCACATGCACTCTATTCTGCATTTCTAGGTGAGATTAGGGTTAGGGTCCTTTGGGTCCTCTTTAATCTCCCTTTTTTATGACTCCATTTTTGGGTAGAACCTATGTATGGAATCTCCTAAATCTTCATCATACTTACTCTTTGGCCTTTGTGCCTCTATCAAACATACTGGTATGTTTTCTCACCTTCTTGGGTCCCTGGTTGACCTAGGAATCTTGAAGATTTCCCAAGGAGACTAGCCTGAAACCTAAGTTCTGGGTTGAGGTTGATTATAACCTAGGGCAGAATCAAGGTTGACCTTGAACTAGGTCAAGTTCAAGGTCTTCCTTGACCTAGGTCAAGGTTGAGGTCGACCTTGACCTCTGTCAGGTGGTGGTCCCCGCTTTCAAATCTGGAGCCTATCGAGGTTCTAAAACTTAAAATAGGTCCCCGGGTCCGGATGCAGAAGTGTTTTCCCTAATATTCAGATTAATACATCCCCTCCTTGGTTGGTGATTGTAATTGGACCATAATTCAAGGTGAAATTTGAATTTGGGTCCCTTGCATTGCCCTAGGAGGTCTATATTGAGATCTCTATATAAACACTCTCGTTTGCCTTCATTTGGACATGAAAAAGAATCATAAGATGATATGATGAAATTACAATTATGAAATGATGATGGTGAAAGAAAGTAAGAGGATGATATAGAAGGACAAGATATGATGATGCATTAAGACATACAAGCATTTTTGTGGACAAGCCATTGTGGATCTTCTTTGGAGCAAGAGAGACTTCTTTCTTCCTTCCTTGTTCTTGGATCCACCATTTTCAACCTTCAAGCATTAAAAATATATTATCATGGGGTAGAAATTATGGATTGTGAGTTTGGTTAGAATAATTTATCCTTGGGGGGCTTGGTATGCTTTCTTTATCATATTCAAATCTTTGGATTTCTTTCTCATTTTCAATTCATGTTAGGGTTTCAATATAGAGGATTACATCTTGAAATTACACATTTGAAGCTCTTTCCAAGAGCAACACACACACATACATTCTACTATATTCATCTATTTTTGGAGGTGGAGATCACCAAACTGAGGGTTTGACTAAGGAAAAACCCTATATATCCACCCCAAAACCCCTTTTTTAGATATTTGTAGGTGTTGTTTCGAGAGTTACAGGTTTAGGAACCATAGAACATAGCACAGATCTGGATACCCTTTTTGGCAAAATTTCAGGAACCGAAAACAAAATTCTTGTCAGAGACTTTTTAGGTTGATTCTGCCCTAGGTCAGAATCATAAATTTTGGGTCAATGGTGACATTGACTTGAGGGTACAAATTGAAACTGTGTAAGAATGGAAAAATATTTATGGGTTTTGTTCACCTCTACATTTCCATTCCAAATCCGGTCTCAGATTTTCTAGAAGCTCAACACAGGATTCAAAAAATGGCATTTTCCGATCTTCTATGATGTGAGGTAGGTATTTTACTCCATTAATCTTTGCTTTCATTTCCAAGTCTACATCCATTATCAAATACAAATTAAATGTAAATGGTTAAATTATGGCATAGGTCTCTTTTATATACAAATCTCTACTGTGAAAACTCTATTTAGAAAGCCATCCAAATTTACCTATTACACTATGGTCAAAGAAATCATTCCAAGATTCAGAGGTAGACTAGTCTCCAAATCTTCCAATGAAACCATGGTAATTTCTATTCATTTTGAGATTTAGAGGTAAAGCAGTCTCCAGATCTCCAGATGTAACTACGGTCAAAGAAATGATTCAGAGACTTGGAGATAGACTTAGTCACGTGATCTCCCAATGTGACTAGGGTTAAGAAAAGGATCTAGAGATTCATAGGTAAAGTCAGTCTTGTGATCTCCAGATGTAACCATGGTTAGGAGAATGATTCAGAGATTCAAAGATAAGGTAGTCTCTGAATCTCATGTTCTAATCATAGTCAAAGAAATAATTTAGAGATTAGGAGATAAAGGAAGTCTGTGAATCTCATGATGAACACAGGTAGACCTAAGAACGAACCAAGTAGTGACAAGTAGCAAAATATGGTGAGTTCTGGGAAAAATATGAAAAAAAAAGATATATGCAAGACAGAGATAAATGTGCAGAAATACATAATTAAAGGATTTAGAAGGACTTAAATATTATTGTATGTGCAGGGATAAATAAAATTATTAAAGTGCAAGTAAATCAAAATTGCACAGACAATTAGAATAAGAATGAAGAAATTAAAACATTGAACATTAGAGTCTTTTGAAGTATTTTTATTTTAAAATGAAAGGAGCATTCACCAGAGGAAGTTTTCAAAGACAAAATGAAATTAGATTTCAAAGGGATGCAAATAAAAATAGCACAACAAAGGAATCAAGTTTGTTGTAAAGGTTGGTTGTAGATCATATTTTGGTTTTTGAAGGAGATTAGATATTTTCTAGAGGATTTTTGGAGCATACAGGTGTCATTTAAGGTGAAATTTGTTTTCCCCTTCTCTATATCTTTTTTCTTCTCCATTGTAGAGGGGTCGGTCAATTTTTTTATCAATCAAGGTAGGAATGTCTGTTCTGGTCCAAACTTTATTTCTTGAATTCTAGTAGTCTGAGAGGATATAGAATGTATTGAATTTATTCTGATGAATGGAAATGGCTTTGGGATCCCTGCTTGGTTTTTTATTGTCTTCATATACATTTTGTGATTCTTATGAATTTATTTTGTAAGGAATTTAAATGCATAGACCTATAAGGCAAGTTTTGATGTATGTTTCAGGTTACTTCTAAGGGGAGCATAATTCCTTTAAGTACATTTCATGGGGTTTTAGACTTGTATATGAATTTGATGATTTAAGGTTGAGTTGGAGAGAGCAAGGTGTAAGGAATTTTTTTTGGGTTTCAATTAGTTTTGTGAATCTAGTATGGTTGAGATACATTCTTATTTACTATGTATGCTAGGATTTGGCACTGGTCTGGGTTAGATTTCCTTGTCAATCTAAAAACTAAACTAAATCTTTACTTTACATTTTTTCACGTATGCATATTGAATATCAGTGTTCAAGACACTTAATCCACTCGAAGATTTATTGTGAAGCAGTAAATCATAAGAGGTACACCTGCCTGAGTCTATAGAGCTGGAAGTGAAGGAGGATATGATCCTTGTTAAGTTAGTCTTTTACTTGCTAGAATCAGGAGTTGGGAGTCATAAATTCAAGCATTGATGCTTCATTTAGATTTTGTAAGAAAAATCACTAACACTGTATTTGGAGATTAATTTTTGAGAATTTAAATATGACAGGAAGATGTCAACTATTTGTTCAAATATGAGAAATAGAAAATTTAGGCCCGTCATGAAGATTCTTTGGATAAGAACAATGGATTATTCAAGTGAAAAATCTATTGTAAAGAATCTAATGACTGCATATGAGAGTGTGGGTTCTACATCATGCACAAAAGATAGTAATATCACACGATGTGTACTTACATCAACAATGGTAATCATTCAAATGAAGAAATATAGACTCATTAGAAAGACAAGAAAAGAATTTAAAATAAGTAGAAAGTCTCTAATGAGAGCTGTGGGAAGGCGTCAAAGAGTGGAAGATCCAAATAACAATGATTTATGGGAATTTTCTGGTAGACTACCATGGAAAGATAAATCAATTGTTGAAGCTTTTAAATTCACGATTGAAATTTTTTGGAAGAATAACACACGAGTATCTCCCAATCAAAGAGATTTTGTAAGAAGGAGGATTGGTAGTCGAATCCGCATTCCACATCCAAAACATTTTTTGGATTCAACTTAGATACAATTCTTTGCAAAATTTATACATACGTATCCTCAATTTAAAATTAGTCAAAGATATTTTTAAATGGCTAAACATTTTTGTGTATATAAACCATACATGCACAACTTGTTTTTGTATGGTACATATTGAATTTTCTAACCATTTTGATGTTTATAAGCATATATGTGTAAATTTGTATTCTAACAATGTTTTGTAGGATTGTAACATAAATGACCCACCTACATCTTCAAGGGAATTAATTACTACAATTTTATGTGAAAGAGAATATGGTCAATAATTTTACAATATTTCATGTTTGAATGGTACATGCGTAGATTGTGGTGATTTGCAACATTTTCCAATTTGTCAAAATATGGAGAGTACACATGCAATTTGGAATGAAAAAGTAGATTTTGGAAAATATAAGATAGTCACATATGCTCTAAAATATGAAAAAGAGGCTAAAAGATGTGATTTAGTAATTTAAAAAGATTCCAGTGTATCAGATCTTGGATATTTTTTGTGATAACATTGTCTATGAGTATGCAAGGAATACACATAGAGATCAATGGTTGAATATGCAATTCAAGTTGTGCAAGGACACATTCCTACTTGATACCATTGTTTCAATTGCTGACTTTGTAGAGAACTACACTCTACAACCAAAAAACAAGGTGCAAGCAAAGTATTATAGCAAGTTGCTATACTTGTTCATATAACATTTATGCATTCATCTGATAGTACAAAGGAGAACATGAAGATATTAAGGGAGTATCACTTTTACATCAATGATGATCATTCACATTCTAGAAAGTTTGTACATGATTTCTTTCATCTATTTTATGGTGATTTGAGTAATAGGAGCATATCATATCATTGACACATCATATGGTCAGACAATTGTGCATCGCAATTCAAGAATTCTTGGATGTTTTATTGGTTGAGCGGGATGCATACAAACACTGGCATTCAGTATATGTGGAATTTTACAAAGGACGATCATGGAAAGAGAAATCATGATGGTGTAGGTGCATGTATTAAAATAACCTTAGCATGCAAAGAATTAAATTACAAAGAACAAGAAACATTTTCAGATGTGAGATGTGTCATCTAGTGCTTTAATGCTACAATGGGTCCAGGTAATGAAGGTGAGTCTATGGTTCATAGATTTTTTTGGTTGATGGATGAAACTAACATTGCACCATATGAGGATTGTGGTACATTAAAAGGATCAAGTGAGCTATACTCTTTTAGAAGATCTAATGCAGGTTCATGTATCATCCACACATGACATATGGCATGCTTTTGTTCATCATGAGAAAATGAAGATTGGGATGGGTGTGAGTCAAAGGAATGGGTTGACAAATGGTCTATATGAATTTTGATCCCACTTGACTCCTATCATCCCCCAACAACATTGCAACTGACAAAAATGGAATCATCCATTGACTTTGACCATTTTTATGATCTAGTGCAACTGGGTAAATTGCCCACTCACAAATAGTCTCAAATTTAGTACTTTATCATAAGTATTTGTTAAATTAATCTCCTCATTATGCTTCTATCATTGTAGACCATGATTTTTATGTTATTACACATGAAGAAAATAAAGAAGGGACAAATTATTATTTGTGTCACTGTGTTGAGGACAAAAAGAAATTGGATCACTCAATTATAGATAATGAAAGATTAGAATACCCTACAGGAGAAGTGTTTGTAACTGGTACATGGCTTAGATGATATTATATGAAGAACCCTAGGTTGTAGTTGTTTGAGGATTGAGAGACACACAGGAAGATTCTTCATTATTCTAACCTTGTCATTGCATCAAATGTCTATTTGACCAAATATGGAGAAACACCACACAATAAAAATCTTTGGATGGTTTGTGAGTCAGACCATGAGGCCCAATACTTGAGACAATAAAGGGTAGGGAAGATCCGGCTGGTTCATTGGAATAAAAGTGAATCCAAAATATTGCAATATGTTAGGATTAGATTATACTGAGAGGGGGGTGAATCAGTATAAAAATACTTTAAATTAATTCTTCAACCACTTAAACATTAACCATACATTTTTATTAAATTAAAGAACATAAGAAAATTACACAATACTAACAACACCATGATTTGTTTACGAGGAAACCCTGGCCAAGGGAAAACCTTGGTGGGGATGATACCCACAAGCATGTACTAAAGTATAATGTCCCTATAAGGAGACCTAGCCCTATTAGGAGATGAATATTACATAGTACATTTCCTTGTTAGAGGAATAAAAACCCTGTTAAAGGTTCACAACACCTTGTTAGGGGCTTCTGAGCTTACAATTCTTACAATGTAATTCTGTTACAAAAAGTTCTCAGTCATGAACAATACAAGAATCAAAAATTCTTTTATAGTTCCTTTATAGCTCTACCATTCTCTAGTCGTCCATTTTCATGTTTTCCCTTCTAGATAACTATAACATACACATACATAATCTTTACCAAAAAGATCTTACATATATATCTCATAACTTTACAAAGTCGGCTCTCTAGATGAATATTACAAAGTCGGCCTTCAATACCTAATAAAAATTTAATATAGTAAATATAAAATGCATATTCAATGTATAGGCTATCAAAAACCAAAATACAACTTCAATTTCCTAGATTCCAAGTCATACTCCCTCAGTCTTTGTTGCTCTCCAACTGCTTTGTATCGATGTTCTTCTGGAGTCTGTATGTCTTCAAATCCTTATAACTCATCGTAAACTTAATGAAATACAAATATATCTTAGGTGGAGGTCATACATACTCCATAATATCTTCCTCTAAGGTCTCTTTCCCTAATTCATCAATCTTTGTCTTCGACATCCAAAATACTTTTGTATCTCTGCTACTATACTTAGTCAATTTCTAAATCAACAAAACTTATCTTCAAAGTAATCAATCTTAAACCCCGATGTGTTGCCATAAATGACAACCAAAAATTGAATCACAATTGCCAAAATAGATCACTTTCCAACAATCTCTCCCTTGGGCATTGACGGCAACACTTAACAAAAAAAAATATCTAAGTGTTCCAACTAAACAAAACTGT
>MU226401.1:1628126-1640689 GCA_018584345.1 Thuja plicata | reverse complement strand
ACATCAACAAGGCATTGGGTGCCCTTGTTCAAGCTCATCGGAGGTTGTGGTTTAAACTCCTTGTTTTGGGATTTCATTTGAATATGCTAACCCTTGTTTGAATTTTATTGCTTTGTTGGCTAATCTTAATGGTTTGCATGTTTTAGTGTTGTCTCTTGCAGGTAAGTTTTCATCACATACAAGATCTTGCTAGAAGTAGAGCTCATTAGAATCTTCTCTAATGCCTTCTGAGTTTCCTCAGTCACTTCATCATACTTCCTTCCCATTATCTTCAATAGTTTAATCTTTTTTCTTAACAGAGGTTTCAGTTCTTTGAATATTCTATCCCTCTCTTGTACTGATAACACAGTCATCATGTTATAAATTTCCTTATTTCTGATCTGATCATCCTCAATTTGTGCCAAGTGTTTTCTTCTCCCCAATTTTGCATATAGATCTTTGGGTACACTTCCTTTAATTTCTAGAAGGCTCTTTTTGAAGGTATGAAAATGCTCTATCACAATATCTTCAATCTTTAGCTTGTCTGATTCCTCATATCTATCATAGTATTTATCAATTGAAACCAATTTACCTTGTTCAATTGCTCTCTTCTCTAGCATCTTCATGTCAGGTTTCAAAATATGTTTTTATGTTTTCTTTTCTTCTCCTGCTATTCTTTTCTCTTTAGGCTTGCTTGATCTTGTAACTCTAGGAGTGACAACCTTTTCTTGTTCTATTTTCTATTGTAGAGGAGGTGGAATATCTACCATAACTATCTCAAGAGTAATAGGGGCATCAGTACTTCCACTTGCTACTCCAAGAGATCTCTCTTCCATCTTTCTTTTGAATTATTTCAATTCCTCTTCTGTCAGTCTAGCTTGTATACCGCAATCATGAATAAGGTTAGAAAGTTTCCTTTTCCTTGGTCCTCTAGACTATTCCTCTTTCACCTTTGCTGACTTTTCTTCATAGGTTCCCCATCTTTCTTTTGTTGTGTTAACTTCTAATGCAAGAACATGTTATACTTGCATGGTGAGTATTTAAAAACTCACTTCATAACCCTTGGGGTAGTACCACTTCTTCCTAGGTGTAACTACTTCAAAACATACACAATCAGTTTCAACCATGAAACAGATTGTATCCTTGTACTTTTCCACAATGTCCTCATGTAACCTATATCTTTTCTTCATCTATTTCTGTAGAATTTTGATCATGGCAAATAATTCTCCATCTACCCAAGTAGTATTCTATCTTTTGTAGCTTTGTGAAATCAGTATGTCAGTGGGTACTCTAGACTTCCAACCACTAGGATGTAAACTAGGAAACTTGTGGTCAATGTGAATGGACATATGCATCAATAACAAACCAAATCTAAAATTTTTACTTTTATCCTTCTTCACTAGCTTCACATTCTCCAGAAATTGTTGAGCCAGAACTACTCATAGGTTATATTTTATGTTTTCCTTTACCATTCTCCATGCCATCATGATTACTCTAGAAGATACAGAGTTGGGTCTACTACTATAGTAGAATTTGTATCTAAGTATCATGACAATCAATCTCACATCTTGTTGAAAGATGTCACTTACTGTCATTGCCCTCCTATCCCATTTAGAATGTGTTAGGGTTTTGAATTATTTCTTCACATGCTTCTCCACAATAGGTATAACTCCAATGTTTTCTAATCTAGTGATCTCATGAATTAGGTCACTGTAAATCTTCACAAGTTGGTCAGCAATCCATATGAACTGATCATGAACCCTGCTCATCAATACCTTGAACCATTCATTTTCATCGAACTCGCATAAATCCATAATATGCATTATGTTCAACTGACTAATTTGTTTTAATTCTTCCTTTGTGATTCCTTTCTTAGTCATATCTTCCATTTTAGTGAATATTTCATTGTCTCCCAATGTATCATACTTACAATGTATGTAAGCCCTAATGTCTTCTACGTGAAATACACCATGTGGGGTTTGTGAAAATTCTCCTTTTGGATCCTCTTCATAATACTTATAGGAATGTTTCTTGAATTTGTATCTAGGATGATCAACAACATCAAAAATTATAGGTGCATCCATATCTTAGATGATGTAAAATACCTTTCTCTGCAGAAATCTGAATGTTATGCTCCAATCGATCACACATAGAAAATGTAAAATAATCTAAATGCTTCTGCTCTCTGATCTCCTTAGCTCACTCTTTGTCAAATGGTGAATAGATAGGTTATCAAATGGTGTTTTATACATGTTAGGTTATAACTTTTAGTTTCACTTTAAATTGTCCAGTCGGCTGCTAAATCTTGCGAACAAAATATACAAGTCGGTGGATGGTGCGTTCTTAGGTATATGATCCATGATGTTAGATTAGTTCACACATAAGCTCACATGAGCTCAATCAAAAAAATTTGAGGCAAGATAAATTATGATGTCTATATCCAATTCTCTCTACTAACTCTCCCTAAACTGATGTCTCACTTGTTCCTTTGATCTACCAAATCTTGCCACTATTTTTGTCTTCTGCCTTCTTAAAACAATTTGCAAACTCATTCTTCACATCTGCAACACTCTTTCTAGTATAATTTCCATTCTTCTGTGAATTCAAAGGAGGTGGTGCTCTTCTGTTATCTTATCCATTATACCTGCAAAACTTTTCTATATGTCCTGGATTATTGCATTTGTAACATATAGGAGGTCTTCTTTCTTGATTAACTTGTAACTTATAATACTTTGCAATGTGCCCAATTTTATTACATTTGTAGCATGTGGGTTTCATTGTAGGTTTTCTTCCATTGTCTTTTCTATATCTAGATTGATTAGGTCTTCTACATTTAGTCTTCTTGTGCCCATATCTATTACAGTTAAAACAATAACCAGAAAAAGTTCTAAAAGGGTCATTACCTCAACAGTCTCTCTTCATGTGTCCAAATTTGTTTCAACCAAAGCATCTACCTCTAAAAGGTCTGATCTTCTCTTTAGGTTCTTCAATAGATGGCTTCTCAACATCAATATTTTCATCTGATTTCTCTTCCTGATTCTTTTAACATTCAGCTTCATTGAAGCCAATACAAGTCATATCACCTTTAGGTTTCTGTTTGTCTAGTTGTTCATCAATCAAGTCACTGCTGGTGTGAAGTTTCTCAATGTGTTTCTTTGCTTCAAAAATTTCACCTTTGACAATCTCACTATATTTCTCCAATTCCAAGTACTTGTTCTTGTATTTGTCAGCCTCATCCTTCATTTGATTCAATGCACTGTTTAAGGTTTCTTCAATTTCCTTCTTAGCATTCTTCTACATCTATAATTCTTTAGCCATAGATTTATTTTAAAGTTTCAGAGTCTCAATTTCTTCTTTTAGTTGCTTCACCTAATCTAAATTTTCCTCATCTGAATCTTATTTTATTTGGACCACAAGATCTTCTCTTTGACTTCTAGAAAGCTCAAGCATTTCTTTATAAATTTCTCAGCTCTACGTATGTTGATTCTCTATTCTCTATTCTCTACTTTTTCTTTATCAAGGTTTTCAAGTGCAGCATCAAAATTCTCTTGCAAACTGTCCAAATCCATTTTGATCTCCCTCAAGATGTTAGGCTTTCTCTCCAAGGGCCAAAATCTCTAATACCAATTGTTAGGATTGAATTATACTGAGAGGGGGGGGGTGAATCAGTATAATAGCAGTTTAAATTAATTCTTCAACCACTTAAATATTAACCATACATTTGCAGTAAAGTAAAGAACATAAGAAAATTACACAATACTCATAACACCATGATTTGTTTACGAGGAAATCCTGGCCAAGGGAAAACCCCAGTGGGGATGATACCCACAAGCATGTACTAAAGTATAATGTCCCTATAAGGAGACCTATCCCTATTAGGAGTTGAATATTACATAGTACATTTCCTTGTTAGAGGAAGAACAACCCTGTTAAAGGTTCACAACACCCTTTTAGGGGCTTTTGAGCTTACAGCTCTCACAATGTCATTCTATTACAAAAAGTTCTCAGTCATGAACAAGAAAAGCATCACAAATTCTTTGATAGTTCCTTTATAGCTCTACCATTCTCTGATCTTCCATTCACATGTGTGCCCTTCCAGATAACTATTACATACACATACATAATCTTTACCAAAAATATCTTACATATATATCTCATAACTTTACAAAGTCGGCTCTCTAGATGGATATTACAAATATTACAAAGTTAGCCTTCAAAACATAATACATTTAATATCATAAATATAAAATGCATAGTCAGTTGCATAGTCAATGTATAGGATATCAACAACCAAAATACAACTTAGATTTCCTGGAGTCCAAGTCATACTCCCTCAGTCTTCACTGATGTCCAACTGCTCTGTATCGTTGTTCTTCTACAGTATTTCTATCTTCAAATCCTTATAACTCATCGTAAACTTAACAAAATACAAATATATCTTAGGTGGAGGTCATACATACTCCATACTATCTTCCTCTAAGTTTTCTTTCCCTAATTCATTGATCTCTATCTTCGACATCCAAAATACTTTTGTATCTCTACTACTATACTTAGTCAATTTGTGAATTAACAAAACTTATCTTTAAAGTAATCGATCTTAAACCTAGATGTGTTTCCATAAATGACAACCAAAAAGTGAATCACAATTACCAAAATAGATCACTTTCCAACATAATATTGAATCTAGTTGAATGCATGTGCATATAACATGTATATTTGAAAAGGAATTAATTCCCTTGAATTCATTGGGTGGACTATAAATTGCTCATGCATTACCTCGTATGTATAATGGGAAGTTTGTAAGATTTAATAAAAAAAAATTTCTTCTATTTTTCAGGGAAATACCAGAGGTTTTCTCTTCTCAACTCTTTCCTCCTTGTGCTCCTAATGAGCTGATTTGTAAACATATTTTTCATCATTAATTAAAAAATATGTTTACGAAATGAGTTCTAGAAATATATGTTACACTTATTGTCATGTTTCATGCTAGCACATTCTTTGTATATATGTATCTAAAAATAAATCATTTAAAATATACCTTTCTTTTTCATTTTATTGTATGAACAAAATCTCATCTAAGAATATAGGTGTGGAGAACCTAAAATCTCATTTAAACTAATTATATATTTAGATAACCCCTCAAAACCCCTAAAAACTAGGGCTTTCTCAATCTCGATGCTCAAAGAACTTTCTGAACCAACCAATGATGGATTCACCTTCCCCTTGATATGTGGGAACACATTCCATCATAAAATATAGCCCTCCAATGGCTAGAGTTTTTGTTGCTACACCCTTTGCACCCATTTTAGTGTACTTCTAACACCTGAGACATTGCATATCTTGAAAACCACTCATCATGGCATCAAACTATCTCCACCAATAGCTCTGGAATGTCAGGTGAAAGCTAGGAACAACCCCATTATGGTCATGAGGTGGATCGAACATTTTCAACTGCTATGGAGCCAAGTGTCCCTCAAGGTGCAACAAGCAACAAAATTGGAAATATTTAGGAGTTTGTTTCTCAGAGCTTGTGAGGGGTATCAAAAAAATGTTAGGTGCTATAGGACCATTTCATAGAGGTCTACAATAACCAATCTCATATTTTGGAGATTTGCTTCTATTTTGAATTTCCAACCCAATCTCAATTGATGTAAAAACTTGCAATGTTGCACAGTTGAAAGTTGAAACATTGCATATCTTGAAAACCACTCATCCTAGAATTGAACTATCTCTGTCAATAGCTCTGAAATATTGGCTAAACACTAGGAATGAACCCAATATAGTCATAAAGTGTCTCAAACATTGTCAACTGCTATGGAGCCAAGTGTCCCTCAAGGTGCACCAAGAAACAAAATTGGCGATCTTCAAGAGTCTATTTATTGGAGCTCATGAAGGGTATCAACAAGATGTCAGGTGCTACAAGACCATGTCATGGAGGCTTGAGATAACCTATCTCAGATTTTATAGATTCACTACCATTTTCATTTGTCGACCCAATCTTGGTTGATGTAAAAACTTGCAATGTTGTGTAGTTGAAAGATGAAACATTGCATATCTTGCAAACCGCTCATCCTAGTATCTAACTATCTCTGCCAAAAGCTCTGGATTTATAGGTGAATTCTAGGAACAACCCCATTATGGTTGTGAAGTGTCTCTAATGTTTTTGAGAGCTATAGATCCAAGTGTCCCTCAAGGTGCACCAAGCAACAAAATCAGAAATCTTTAGGAGTTCATTTCTCAGAGCTCGCGAGGGGTATCGAAAAACTGTCAGGTGCTACAGGACCATGTCATAGATGTCTATGATAACCTATCTCTTATTTTGGAGATTCACTTCTTTTTTCATTTTTTGAGCCAATTTCAGTTGATGCAAAAACTTACAATGTTATGTAGTTGAAAGCTGAAACATTGCATATCTTTAAAAACGCTCATCCTGGCATAGAAATGTCTCTTCCAATAGCTCCAAAATTTTGGGTGGATTCTAGCAATGAACCCAATATAGTCACAAAGTGGTTTGAATGTTGCCAACCGCTATGGAGCCAAGTGTCCCTCAAGGTGCACCAAGCAAAAAAATTGGTGATCTTCAAGATTCAGTTTCTTGGAGATTGTGAGGGGTATCGATGAGCCATTAGGTGCTATAGGATCATGTATTAGAGGCTTGAGATAAAATATCTCAGATTTTCAAGATTCACTTCTATTTTCATTTGCCGACCCAATCTCGGTTGATGCAAACACTTGCAATGTTGTGCAGTTGAAAGGTGAAACATTGCATATATTGAAAATTGCCCATGTTGGAATCAAACCATCTACTCCAATAGATTCATAAATTCAAGTGAATTCTAGGAATGACCCTATTATGGTCGCAAAGCAGCTTGAACATTGCCGACTGCTATGGAGCCAAGTGTCCCTCAAGGTGCACCAAGCATCAAAATCAATGATCTTCAAGAGTCTGTTTATCAAAGCTCACAAGGGGTATCGACTAACCATCAAGTGCTACGGGATAGTGTCATGGATGCCTATGATAACCTATCTCAGATTTTGGATATTCACTTCCATTTTTATTTTCTAACCCAATCTTGGTTGATGCAAACACTTGCAATGTTGTGCAGTTGAAAGATGAAACATTGCATATCTTGAAAACCGCTCATACTGGCATTGAACCATCTCCACCAATAGATTTGGAATTTTGAGTGAATTCTATGAACGACCCTGTTATGGTCATGGAGAGGCTCAAATATTGTTGACCACTATGGAGCCAAGTGTCCCTCAAGGTGCACCAAGCATCAAAATTAGTGATCTTCAGGAGTCCATTTCTTGGAGCTCGTGAGGGGTATCCATAAAATGGAAAGTGCTATAAGATAGTGTTATGGAGGCCTATAATAACCTATCTCATATTTTGGAGATTCACTTCTTTTTTCATTTTCTGACCCAATCTTGGTTGATGTAAAAGCTTGCAATGTTGTGTATTTGAAAGCTTAAACATTCCATATCTTGAAAGCCGCTCATCCTTGTTAGAATGAATTTAGAATAACTGAGAGAGGGGTTGAATTAGTTATCCTCAGGTCTAGATGTTCCAATTTAAACTTTATACCAATTTGAAAAACTCAGATCTGCTCGACAACAATAACATAAAATAACAACATACATATGCAGTTTACTCTTAAGATGTAATCATCTTGTAGAAACTTAACAATAAAACACAACATTGATATTCACACAAGTTGACACTAGTATTTAACGTGGAAACCCAATATGGGAACAACCACCAATAACATGCTATCAAGTTTTCACTCTTCTGAAGTGAGCTCTATTAGGAGCCAACCTTGTTAAAGGTTACAAAACACATTGCTAAATGTGACCTGGTTAAAGGATTTAATCACCTTTTTAGGAGTGGCCTTGTTAGAGGACTTAGAACATTCTACCTGAATGTCACCTTGCTAAAAGGATTTATACAAAGATTGTTAGGTCAACTTGGTTAAAGGATTTTTACTGATACAATGGTTAGAAAGTAATTAGCTGGTGTTATCTGATACATACAAATTACTTTGCAAATCAAGATCCAATTCATCTCTAATGCTAATTCACTGAGTGGCCTCCATTCTCATTTTAATCTTTAGATTTTCTTAGAAATCTATCAAGCAATCACTCTCGCAGCTCTCTACTTCTCTACTCAGCCTTCTTGCTTTGATAAAGCCAATCAACCAATTAACTATGCAATCCTATTGCATACACATCATATATTCATGAATAACCCCTTGAGGTTATCTTATACCTCTTCATCTAGGTCATACAAATATTTTGCCACTTAATCAAGATCGTAGATCTTAGGTTAGGTCAAATCCAATGGATCTTTCCATCATTACATTTAATTTATTTCTCCAAAGCAATCACTAATTAAATATTTGATCCATGCATTGATTATGGTTACCCGTGCATTTAAATAATGTGGTTCAATCGTGCTTATCCTTAATTAACTTTACATATCCCAATAAAATCAACTATGTCGGCCAGAGATCTCAAATCTCAACAATTACCAAAATACTAGTTCTCGACCAACACTGTGTTTTCCTCGACAATTTACTAACATTCGTTCGACACTAGAAATTATGGTTAGCATACACTGGTGCTCGGTCAACACATAATTTCTCGGCATAAACTGGTGCTTGGTTGACACAAACTTTCTTAGCATAAACTGTTCTCAGTAAACTGTCATCAAAAGATAAACAACACATTACTTTTCCAATCTGCCAACTGATCAAGTACCCTTGTGATTTCCCATAACTCAACCATTTCACTTGGTCTTCTTGTTAAATCTCCTTCATCAATCAATAGATATGGTACTCAAATAGGTAGCAATAGTCTTACCAGTTAAGGTTTGACATCAATGACAAAACAACAATTGTTTCCATTGTAGCTTTCCAACAATCTCCCTCTTTGGCATTGATGGTAACACTAAAAAATAAAACAATAATTTTCAACCATATTTACATTAATTATTCCTGTATTCCTTGATATGAATAAATTTTCATTAATGTCTTTAGCTTCATTCTGATTCTCATCTTGTAAAAATTTTCTCCCTCTGTGTCTGTGATCACACTGAAATCTTTTTGTTTCTGTTCATTCGTAGACTCCCTCTTTGACAACAATCTCTTTTTCAGTAATCTCTTCCTTTTTATTTCTAAGTATAGTAAACATCTCCTTCTTTCAATAAACTTCTCCCTAAACTCTCCATTTTTCATTAAACTTCTCCCTCTTTGACAACAATGCCAAAGACGTTGACATCTTCATCATACAAGTTCTTCTATTCTAAACTCTATATCATGCTATTCCTATCATCTTGGTTATGATTGATCCTCTTTGCTGTCTTTGTTTGTCTTTCACTTCTTTAGGCAACATCCTAAAGTGTGACTTCCTGTGCATCAATGTCTCAAATATTCTAAGTATAATATTTGATTCAACAGTACCATTCTGAACTAATTAGCCTTAGTTAAGGGAATCACCCCTAATTTACCTAGTAGATACTCATGATCATCCTTGGGTAGTTCCTTTGTAAATATGTCTGCTAACTACTCTTTAGTATTCACATATTCCAGTCTCACTTCCTTTTTTTGAACTATCTCCCTCAAGTAATGATACTTCATAGCTAAATGCTTTGTCTTAGAGTGCATCACAGGGTTCTTAGAAATATTAATGGCACCCGTGTTATCACAATATATGACAACTGGTTCAGTGATCTCATCTTTCATACCTTTCAGTGCTATCTTCAACCACACAATATTAGAATAATTAACTTCTTCTGCCACATACTCGACTTCAACTGTAGATTGTGAGGTGCAATTTTGTTTCTTTCTTGTCCATGAAACCAATCTTTTTCCCAGAAGAAATTCTCCTCCTGTGGTTCTTTTCCTGTCATCTACATTTCTAGCCCAATCAGAGTCAGTATAGATTCTAAGCTCAAACTTATCATTCCTTTTGTAGTACAAAACATATTCATCTGTTCCTTTCAAATATCTTAGAATTATTTTTACTACCATCATATGTGTTTCTTTGGGATTGGTAGAAAATCTTACAACAATACCAACAGCCAGTGCAATATCAGGTCTATTGTGCACAACATATTGTAGCTTTCCAATCATTTATCTGTAAAGGGCTTGATTCACTTCTTTTGTATCATCATTCTTTGTTAACTTTTGTCCAGTAGCCATGCATGTACTCACTGGTTTTGAATCTTCCATTCCAAAAATTTTAAGTATCTCCTTGACATATTTTGATTGAGTAATATAGATACCATTATTCATCTGATATATCTGTAAGCCAACAAAATTTTTTCTCTCGCCAAACATACACATTTCAAATTTAGTTTGCATCTCTTTTGTAAATGCTTGGCATAACACATCTTGTCCACTAAATATAATGTCATCAACAAAAATTTTAGCCAATAAAGTACCTTTACATTTCTCTGTCTTCAAATATAGATTGTTGTTGTCATTGGTTCTTGCAAATCCAATCTTTATCAAATAATTGTGTAATCTCTCATACCATGCTCTTGGTGCTTTCTTCAATCCATATAGTGCTTTGTGTAATCTGAAAACCATGTTCCTCTTGTTGGTGCTATAAAATGATGGACCATTTTGAGGCCAACTGACAGGCACAAATAAGTGCCTCTGCAATTCTAACTCGATCGAGCCAAGGCTGGTAGGCCTGAATCCAAAAGTGCTTTCAAACTACGCAAACACGTGCACAGACAAAGAGAAAATCCTTTCAAAGGGGTTAACAATCCTTTGAAAGAGAATAAACCTAATATCTTAATCGTCAAATAGTTTGAAACCTAATCTAATGCTTGAAAATAATGCTAAACCTAATTGAATGCTTTATGAAGAAGATATAGGTATATTTGTAATTTACAGAAAGAACAAATGACAATTTCAAATGACAAATAGACCAGTGCCTAATGCTGAATTGGGAATAGAGTCATTTATATCAATATTACGTATAGGCGGAGATGGTTTTAAGGGAACTCACTCTTGTAAAGTGAGACCATCGTCCTACAGGATTCCAATTAAAGCAAATATTTAAACAACTTATATAATTAGCCCTATGGTTTTTTAACTCAAATTAAGAGCCCAAAAGGAAAATTCACAAGTTCTCAGACCATGCTACTGATATTCAAATTGCATAAATTAATTATAAATAAAAGTATCAAATGGATAACATAGTAGGATACCCTGGTTCACAGAGTAATCCAAAAAACTAATTGAACATAAAAACTATATTAACTTTTAAATTATAAGCACTTATCTGATACTTGCATTTCAAATTTGTACATAAATCCAAATTTGCATTTTTGGGAGAGAGTTTTCAATTATTATCATCAATCATCGTATTGTAAATATCTGAGTTTATTTTGACTCAACATATATACATTATTCAAAGGTTTTTTGCGAAAAGACATACCTTTTCACAAAAACCTAATCTTAGCAACTAACCCTTAAAAAGAATAAATTAAACCATAATAATGGTTGTTAAGAAAAATATTCCTCGTATAAATAGATTTAATGATCTTAGGCGTTCCGCGCATAATAACTCGATATTCAGTTACCTGCACGAAAACACCAAAGATCAGATAATCAAAATAAAATTTATTACTTTCATACTATATGAGGCTCTCTCAAAATCATAATTATTTATTTATTAATCAAAAATTAATCAAAAATAATTCCATGCCAAATTTTAATACACGTATTTGATAAACAAAGTGAGGAATAAAAATTTAACATTATGTTTTATACCATCCTCATAAATTATCAACAATATAAGAAATCACTTTGATTATTAAATTATAAAAGACCTTAATTATATTTAGAAATATTCTCTTATCATAATGTAAAATCCAAAATAGATATATCTTAAAAATATTAGGGAAAATGTCTTATGATCCATTTGATGAAAAAATAACTTTGACCTTAAAGATCAAATCAATCCTCTTAGGATTAAATTTATAAAACAATTACCCTAATGCTATAAAATATTTCTAATACAAAATAATATTTCAACCATAAAAATATATGTAATTAAGGGAATTTTTTAAAAAGAAGTTACTTAAAAGAAACCGTAAATATACATATTTAAAAATCAACTAATTCATACAAGTAGTAAGGTAAAATTATTAACACCCTAAAATTAAAATGAAAAAGAAATGAAAAGTTACTCTTTAGGGATTTGCAATTAAAGAATAAAAGGCAAACCCTAAATAGTTACGTATACAAAAAGAAACATTACACATCACTAAATTTTTAATAAAAGTACAACAATGTTAAAACCTTTTCACCTCCTTTTTTTGGTAAAATATTAATGTTAAAAATACATTAGGTGAAAATGCCAAATTGCATTTTAAGGATACTAAAAGGAAACAGAATTAACATCAAAATATACAAAAACCCCAAACAAATTAATAATCATCAAATTTAACCTTTATTTCATCAAATAGTTTTACTTTTAGGGTTTTGGGGGTAAATCAAAAATAAAATAAAAATGAAATAAACATGAGTAACTATGACACACGTAATTCCTATCTCATAAACAAAATT
>MU226401.1:1588529-1616961 GCA_018584345.1 Thuja plicata | reverse complement strand
AATGAAATAAACATGAGTAACTATGACACACGTAATTCCTATCTCATAAACAAAATTTATTTTAACATTTATTCCACATGAGATGAGAATATCTTTAATTTATACATTTATTTACATACATACCCTCGAAGAATAGTATAGAGCAATTGGTAGGGGTAGGGTCGGGTAGTTAGGTAAGAAAAGGAATTGGTCGAGAGGTTGAGTGTTCAACTCCCTCTCCCCATTCTTTTTCTTAAAATCGAAAAAATAAAAAAAACATATAGAAAAATTCATATTTAATTAAAAGTTAAATAAGGAAGAGATAACTCCCTGTGTAAAAGGTTGTTTTAATTTCTCACCTGCACATGAAAACGAAAATAAATAAGTATCTTCTCCTAACCATCTCGAAGAAAATAATAGACTAACTGGTTAGGGGGTAGGAGGGTAAATAGGTAGGAAAAAAGGTTGGCTTGAGAGGTTGAGTGTTCAACTCTCGATCGCCACCTTTTTGCTTAACTACTTAATTTATTATTTTTATAATTATTTTATTTCAAAATATACATGCATTAAATTTATTGAAAATAAGATAAGGACATGCATACACGCCCTTTTATTATTTTAATTATCAACATAGGGAAATCATATAAAATATGAAAAATGTATAGTATACTTCCCTGATGTCTCGTTCCTTTTGAACCTGAAATTTTTAGTGTCAACACCTCTTACTTGGGTCTACAAATCCATCAGCTTGTTCAATGTATACTTCTTCTTCTAATATTCCATTTAGAAATGCTAACTTCATATCCATCTGATAAACTTTAAAACCTTTGTAGGCTACATATGCAAGTAATGTTCTTACTCATTCCAATCTTGGAACTGGGGCGAATATTTCTCCATAATAAATTCCTTCCTCTTGTGCATACCAGTCTATCTTTGTTTCTTGTTACCTCTCCATGTTCATTCAACTTATTTCTGAATACCCACTTAGTACCAATTACATTTTTATCATTCAGCCTAGGTACAAGTGTCCAAGTCTTATTCTTCTCAATCTGTTGTATTTCTTCATTCATGGCTTGTATCCAATATTCATTGTAAATCACATAGAAAGCATGTACCATCTCTCAAATTGCATCTTGTCATAACTATAGAATCCTTTGATCCTATGATTTGATCAGATTTATGGTGCCTCCTTACATACTTTTCTAGAGTAGGTTCTTTTTCTGCTTCAGGTTGATCATTCACGTTCAATTCAGGTTGATTCTATGACTCGACATCTCCGTCAGATAGCTCAGAAATTACCTCATGTTGTCCGACATCCTCATTCTGTGACTCGACAGGTGCTAGTTGTTGCTCGGAAACCTCATTCTTAGGTTTAGGTAATGAATTAGAATCTTCCTCATGCATATAGACGAATTATTTGTAACTCTCAGGTTCCTGTGTGCTTGCAACTTCATTTCTTTTTGCATACTCATCAATTCTAACATTTGCACTTTCCACAATTTTGTTAGTGTTAGAATTCAAACAATTATATTCTTTACTTTTAGTTGAATAACCAATAAATATGCCTTCCTTACCTTTAGCATCAAGTTTTCCATTTTTTTTATCCTTCATTATGAAACATTTGCTTCTAAAAAATTTGAAATATTTTGCATTAGATGCATATCCATACCAAAGCTCATAACGTGTAGCAATAGTACCTTTCTTGACTTGTACTCTGTTCAGGGTATAGACTACTGTACTTATAGCTTCTCTCCAATATTTTTGTGCAACATTTTTCTCCATCATTAATGTTCTGGCATAGTCCATGATAGATCTATTTCTTCTCTTAGCAATACCATTCTGTGGTGGTGTTCTAGGTGCAGACATCTGCCTTTTTATCCCTCAGTCATTGCAGAACTTGTTAAACTCATTAGAAATAAACTCACCTCCTCTGTCAAATCTCAAACATTTCAGACTTTTACCTATCTCCTTTTCAACTTTTGCCAAGTACCACTTAAATAACTGGAATGCATCATATTTTTCTTTAAGAAACATAACAGTCATCATTCTTGAGTAATCATCAACAAATAGAATGAAATATCTATCTCCAGAGTAACTTTTCTCACCAATGGGACCACAAAGGTTAGTATGAACTAATTCTAGTATTTCCTCAGAAGTATGAGTCTTTCTCTTGAAACTAGATTTAGTCATCTTTCCCAATTTGCATTGCTTACACATTGTATTTTTCAGGTTTCTTTAGCTTAGGCAGCCCTCTAACCTTTTTCAATTTTCTTATGCTTACCAAGTTATAGTTTACATGAAACAACCTCTTATGCCATAACCAAACATCATTATATTGTGCAAACAAGCATGTCTCATCAGCTAAATCTAGATAGAACAAGTTACCTTTTGTTTTCTCACCACTTTCAACTATTTCTCTAGTGGCATCATAGATCTTTGCCTTCTTGTGATGGAATTCAACTCTATAAACATAAGTATTCAGCTGTGCAACACTCAATAAATTATAGTTAAGATCATCAACCCAATATAAGTTGTCACATCTCATCTTGTCAATCAAGTTAATTTATCCTTTCCCTTTAACAAGACATGGTGCATCATTACCAAATTTAACATAACCGCCATTACACTGATCTAGGGTCTCAATTTTATCTTTATCACCAGTCATGTGATGTGAACAACCACTGTTAATAATCCAATGGTCACCTTTACTCATATAAGAAATCAATGTATTTTTCTCATCATGATCAGAATCATCTTTCATAGAAACATACACAACTTCTATATATTTTTCATCAGATTTGTTAGAATCATTGTCAGAAGCTTCTTCAGCTATATAGAAAGATTTTTTACCTTTGTCTTTGTAATCCTTATACTTTTTGAAGTCTCGGTCATCCTTTCTATCTTTATACTTGATTAACCTTCTTTCATCTTTTTCATTCTTATCATGACGTCTAGCAACAATATGACCAACTTTGTTACATGAAAAACAAATGATAGGAAGTTTACCTTTGAATTTCCCTTTTCCTCTAGATATTATTCTTTCCATAAGCGCTTCAAGTTCTTCTAGATCATCATCTATGGTATCAATGTCACTGTTCACACATTTCTTTCCTATCTTTGATTTGTTAAGGACCAACTAGGATCTAAATGCAGATTCAATAGCTTGTGGAGTATAGTTGTCAACATTTGACATTTCAAATGCAGTAAGTCTTCCTACCAGACCTTCCAAAGTCAAATTATTATCAGGAGTACATCTTAACTCTTGAATTGTAGAGACTCTAATAGCATATACAGGAAGAATTGTTCTCAGTACCTTGCTCATAATGGTGTTATCATCAATGGTTCCCTTAGCTCCTCTAATAGCATTTACAACTTCCTTTATCCTACCATAATATTGAACTATATTTTCTCCTTCTTACATTTTCATTTCATCAAAATTACATCTTAAACTTTCAGATTTGGCTCTTAGTACATTTGTATCACCTCCATAGATTGTTGCAAGGACATCCCATATTTTCTTTGCAATTGTACAATTCTTTGTCTTCAAACTCATGATAGTTCAGAGATGATGCAATCTCTAGCATTGCTTGATTGTATTCCTGCTTTTCTCTTAACTCTACAGCTATGGCAGGTGCAGTGGGGGCTACATAATCATGTTCAACATAGTGCTTAGTAGCATCACCAATACCATCCAGATGCAACGTCATCAAACTTTTCCATGCAAGGAAGTTCTCTTTGTTCAACTTTGGTACCTCCTTTTTATACATCTTGATCTTGTGCTCCAAGTACCTTCAAACTATTTTCAAGAAACCAAAGCTCTAATACCAATTGTTAGAATCAATTTAGAATAACTGAGAGGGGGGTGAATCAGTTTTCCTTAGGTCTAGATGTGCCCATTTAAAATTTATACCAATTTCAACAACTCGGATCTGCTCGGTGGCAGTAACATAAAATAACAACATACATATGTAGTTTACTATTCATATGTAATCATTTTGTAGAAACTTAACACTAAAACACAACATACATATTCACAAAAGTTGACACCAGTATTTAACATGGAAACCCAATATGGGAAAAAAACACTAATAACATGCTATCAAGTTTTCACTTTTCTGAAGTGAGCTCTGTTAGGAGACAACCTTGTTAAAGGTTACAAAACACATTGCTAAATGTGACCTAGTTAAAGGATTTAATCACCCTATTAGGAGTGGCCTTGTTAGAGGACTTAGAACATTCCACCTGAATGTCACCTTGCTAAAAGGATTTATACAATGACTATTAGGTCAACTTGGTTAAAGGATTTTGACTGATACAATGGTTAGAAATTAATCAGCAGGTGCGATCTGATACATACAACTTACTTTGCAAATCCAAATCCAATTCAGATCTAATGCTAATTCACTGAGTGGCTTCCATTCTCATTTCAATCTTCAGATCTGCTTGGAAATCCATTAAGAAATCACTCTTGCAGCTCTCTCCTTCTCGACTCAGCCTTCTCTACTTTGATAAAGCCAATCAACCAATTAAATATGCAATCCTCTTGCATACACATCATACATTCACTAATAACCCCTTGAGGTTATCTTATACCTCTTCATCTAGGTCGAACAAATCTTTTGCCGCTTAATCAAGATCATAGCTCTTAGGTTAGGTCAGATCTAGAAGATCTTTCCATCATTACATTTAATTTATTTCTCCAAAGAAATCACTAATTAAATATTTGATCCATGCATTGATTACGATTACCTGTGCATTTCAATAGTGTGGATCAATCGTTCTTATCCTTAATTAACTTTACATATCAAAATAAAATCAACTATCTCAAATCTCAACAATTACCAAAATACTACTGCTCAGCCAACACTATGTTTTCCTTAGAAATTTACTAATTCTCATTCAACACTAAAAATTATTATTGGCATACACTGGTGCTCGGTCGACACAAACTTGCTTGGCATAAACTAGTGCTCGGTCGACAGAAACTTGCTCGGCATAAACTATTCTCAGTAAACTGTTATCAAAAGAGTAAACAACACATTACTTTGCCAATGTGCCAACTGATCAAGTACCCTTGTGATTTCCCATCACTCAACCATTTCACTTGGTCTTCTTGTTAAATATCCTTCATCAATCAATAGATATGGTACTCAAATAGGTAGCAATAGTCTTACTAGTTAAGGTTTGAAATCAATGAAAAAACAAAAATTGTTTCCACTATAGCTTTCCAACAATCTTTCCAATAGTCTTGGCATCAAACCATCTCCTCCAACAACTCTGGAATGTCAGGTGAATGCTAGGAATAACCTTGTTATGGTCACAAAGTGACTCAAACATTGCAGACTACTGTGGATCCGAGTGTTCCTCAAGGTGCACCAAGCAAAAAAACTAGCGATCTTTAGGAGTCCATTTCTCAGAGCTCACAAGGGGTGTGGACAAGATGTCAATTTCTATAAGACTATGTCATGGAGGTTTGCAATAACCTATCTTTTATTTTGGATATTCTCTTCCATTTTCATTTTCTGACCCAATCTTAGTTGATGCAAAAACTTGCAATGTTACACAGTTGAAAGCTTAAACATTGAATATCTTGAAAACCGCTCATCCTGGCATCAAACTATCTCCGCCAATAGCTCTGGAATGTCAAGTGAATGCTAGGACTAACCTTATTATGATCACAAAGTGGCTTAAACATTGTCGACTGCTATGGATCCAAGTGTCTCTCAAGGTGCACCAAGCAACAAAATGACGATCTTCAGGACTCCATTTCTCAGAGCTCGCGAGGGGTATCGACAAATTTCAGGTTCTATGAGACTATGTCATGGAGGCCTGCAATAAATTATCTTGGATTTTAGATATTTTCTTCCATTTTCGTTTTTCAACCCAATCTTGGTTGATGCAAAAAATTACAATGTTGCGCAGTTGAAAGCTGAAACATTGTATATCTTGAAAACCGCTCATCCTGGCATAGAACCGTCTCTCCCAAAAGACATGGAATGTCAGGTGAATGCAAGGAATGACCCATTTATGGCCGTGAAGTGGCTTGAACATTTTCAACCGATATGGAGCCAAGTGTCCCTGAAGGTGCACCAAATAACAAAATTGGTAATCTTCAGGAGACTATTTCTTAGAGTTTGCGAGGGGTATTGACAAAATTCCAAGTGCTACAGGACTGTGTCATGGAGGCCTACGATAACCTATCTTTGATTTTTGATATTCACTTCCATTTTCATTTTCTGACCTAATCTCGGTTGATGCAAAAACTTGCAATATTGTTTAGTTGAAAGCTAAAAAATTGCCTATCTTGAAAATCACTTATCCTGGCATCAAACCGTCTTTTCCAATAGCTCTAGAATGCCTAGTGAGTGCTAGGAACAACCCTTTTATGGTCACAAAGTGGCTCAAATGTTTTTGACCTTTATGGAGCCAAGTGTCCCTCAAGGTGCACCAAGCAACAAAATTGGCGATCTTCAAGAGTCTATTTTTTGGAGCTCGTGAGGGGTATCAAAAAACCATCAGGTGCTACATGACCATTTCATGGAGGCTTGTGATTACCTATTTCTGATTTTGGATATTTTCTTCCATTTTCATTTTTGACTCAATCTTGGTCGATACAAAAACTTGCAATGTTGCGCTGTTGAAAACTGAAACATTACATATCTTTAAAACTGCTCATCCTGGCATCAAACTTTCTCCACCAACCACTCCGTAACTCTAGGTGAGCACTAGGAATGATCATATTACAATCATCAAATGGCTTGAACATTGTTGATCACTATGGAGCCAAGTGTCCCTCAAGGTGCACCAAGAAAAAAAATTGGCGATCTTTAGGAGTCCATTTCTCAAAGCTCGCTAGGGGTATCGACAAATCATTAGGTGCTATGGGAGTGTGTCATGGAGTCCTGCAATAAGCTATCTCCAATTTTGGAGATTCACTTCCATTTTCATTTGCAGACCCAATCTCGGTTGATGCAAAAATTGCAATGTTACACAGTTGAAAGCTGAAACATTGTATATCTTGAAAACCGCTTGTTGTGGCATCAAACCGTCTCTGCCAACAACTCTAGAATATCGGGTGAACACAAGGAATAACCATTTTATAGTCACAAAGTGGATTGAATGTTTCCAACTGCTATGGAGTGAAGTTTCCCTCAAGGTTCACCAAGCAACAAAATCACCGATCTTCAGAAGTTTGTTTTTTAGAGCTCGCGAGGGGTATCAACGAGCCATCAGGTGCTTCGGGATAGTGTCTCCACTAACACCTTTAATTTAAGGTTTTAATGCTAGGAATAAGCTTGTTAGGCTTCACAACTCATTCAAAAATTTGGGACTACAATGTATTGGTGCATCCCTTAACATTCTTGTAGTGCCCTAAATAGGTCCATGTGGTCAAAATGCTTCAATAGGACTAAAATTGGGTAGGATTGATATATTTGAGCTTATATGAACTATTATCACTTCGTTAAGGTGTTGGAATGAAAATTACAAGTCTAGGAAACATGCATATTCTCATTAAGTATGAATCATTCAGTAACAATATACATAGATACATGTGCAAGCATAAATATAAGGCATAAGAAATTTACAAAGCATAAGACGTTCATATAAACATAAAGTACTCTACATCAATACACATGACACTAAAATTTCATACTTAAAATATAAACTTTATATATTCGTAGAGCATGAAGATTAATATATATGTCCAATAATGTCATAGATCAAATATGTCCAATAAAATTAAATTGGCTTCGTGAAAGCCAAATGGATATAGAACATGTCACTTACAAAATATACAAAAAAATATGTCTAGTAATTCCATACTGGTGTACACTGATTATCTCTAATCTAGTCATTTCCTAGAAGGGGAAGAAAACAAATCTCAGGATTTCTTCGATCATCACTTCGATGGAGATGCAGTACTGTTCAGAGTGCACTCAGGTAGTCCTCCTATCTTGACTCTTTTGCAGCTCGAGCTGATAAAATAACAAGTATAAACATCAATAACTAATATACATCAAAATTCAATTATATGATGACATAAAATAGAATATTTTCTTACCCCTACCAAATAGTTATTATGTACATCCACCAAAGGGGCACACTAACGATCTGGAGTAATGAGTCCCTACAACAACGATCAAACTAATATTTAAAATACATACATGAATACCATTAAAATTTTTAATACAAACTATTAAATAATAATTCTAATTAATTAATCTCTTTCATACCTTGGTCAGTGCTTCAAAACTAGCTTTAGTTGTAGCTACGCCACGATTCAAAGTATCATTAAAAACAAGAGTCTCTTTCGTCAATAACTTAAAAATGAAACAACAAGAGTATTATGTATTTATCAAGAATACCTATAATATTTTATAACCCCACTAATTAATAAATGGTGCCTTTATGAAGGTGTCACCACATCCTTCAGTGTGTTGTGTCGATGTCGTAGCTCTAGCATGAAACTAGTGTACATGTATGGTAATTTGTAAGAAAACCATTAATATAAGAACATACCACTGAATTGTTAATTATAATACATTATTACATATATTCATATGGACTAAATGATGTCATCACAAAGCTAGGTGAAGGAAATTTATCATTGTCGTGACCACTTTGACTCTAGATTTTGATCATAATTTGTCTACTAATTTAGTTATTCATTCATTTATTAATTAAATATAATCAAGTGAATCAAATTAACATGCAAATAAACATACCTCAAAAAAATGTGAACGATGCCCTTCACTATCTAATGTCAACATCGATGGTCCAACAGTGAACTAATGTACACGCATAATAAGTTATGAGAAAAAATTCCATATAATTATACAATAATCAAATGTATTAGTTTAAAAAATATTTTATTCGATACTTACTTGTGGAGTTAAAAATGTAGTGTATATGGGGTCTGGGGGATCATTGTCGCTGCCACTGAAAATATTTCCCTGAATTTTCATCATAAACAATATATACCAATTTAATTTAATTCATTCATTTAAAAATGAACTATGATCAAATAAATTCAATGAACTTGCAAATATTTACCTGTGTATCAATGCCAAATGTTGCATTGAGAAAATCATCAGTCATCAGTCCATCATCCTCTTCCTCTTTGTCAATAATACTATTGACAGGACTTTGTGACTGGGTCTGCCAACATATGTAATTTGTCACCGGGTACCGGGGTACCGACCAACTTTTCCTGTAAAGGTTGTCCTAGGAAATGAGATTCCCTAGGCCTTCAAGAACATGAGATTTGGGTCTCGACAGTGCGAGAGCTTAGTTGGGAAATGTGACTATTTGTTCGGGGGGATATCTGGTTATCTTGGCTCATCTTCTCTGGGGATTTAAGTGAGTGGGGTTTCCTGCAAGTGTTCATTAACTTAAGAAAATAAACTTCAAAAGATAGTGCAGAGTTAGAAATATTCCATCTAGCTATAGTTATACTGCACATTCACAACATCGACAATGCTCTAATACACTACACTAAATACTGAAGAAATATAGAACCATTAGCTCATATTTAATCAATAGAAAAGGAAAAGGAGGTCATTAATCTACTTGAAGTATTAGAGAAAAGGACATAAGAATATAAAGCATAAAATACTGTCAACTTGGAAATCAGAATGCTAACAATGTCATTGATAGAACCCTTCCTTCTTCATTAACATATCTCCAGAAAGCACTGGTTTGTGTTACAATGGTGGCTCCAAGGGAGAATTTAAATACTGAAAGCTTCGAAAATAAGGAGCATTGAGCTCTAAAACTAAGAGCTGAGAAAACCAAATTTCTATTAGCTATGGACTGCAAAATCATAAATTTTTCCGACCCTTGGAATGAGGTTGGACTTATTATTTATACACAAGATTTGACCTAAAACTAAACCTCATTTTTTTTACACTTTATAATATAAACTATTTCCAATGGTCGGTACTACCTATGCTATGCTACAAAAGACCTCGAGATGAAAAAGGTTTGACATGTCAAAAGAATAAGACAAGAAAAGAGGAGTGGAAGAATCATCCTCGAGAAGAGAGCCAAGAGGAGAAAAGAATAAATTTAATCTCTCAGGGATCGAGGCTACATGCCTCATAAATGGGAGAATGCCTCACTGTCTTTGATGCACCAGGTGTTATGTTGAAGTGGCGCCTAGGGAAGACCATCAGTCAGAACCCTCTTGTCAAGCCGACATGCCTTGTTGCAGTTACCTACTTTCTAACACCTTTTATTAACTTCCTTGAAAGTGACCAGTTGGGCTTGGGAACCGGGAAATGGGTAACTTAAAGAATACAAAGTTGACTGGATCCAAAATTCTGGGATCTGGGAACTTGCACCTCAAAGAATAAAGAATGCAACTGATATGTGGTTGTTGAGATTCTCCAGACTCCAAAGAACTTTATTATTCCTCATGATTTTCCCCAAGCCTCCAACACTTGGCCTACGCTTTCTTCATCTACATCTCTGATGCAGTCCCACCAACTCTAAACAGCCTCCAATGCTTCCTCAACATCTCAGGCCCCATTTTGGAATTCATCCACCATCTTGATGGTGTCATGCGATCGGATCATTGTCTTGGATAATCTCGATAGCCTTCCCTGGTTAAAATCTCCAGCTGGCAGATACAAGGACTCCATCCGCTCATCAACTTGCTAAGGACATAGTCCTCCAAGGTACACATTCTAGTGGTGAAGGGATCGACTTGCGATACTCCATCCATGAATGCTTGAAAAAGGCCCACGAGGTATTGGGCTTCTATCACCTTCTATTTCAAGGCCTTTTCCAATTTGTTGCATACCTCAGTCCTGAAGACAATTCTAGAGTACTGGGCCTGGAGGGAATCATATGATTCATCTCCCAAAATCTCTACCTCTATGGTGACTTCTTCTCTTATGTTGCAAATTTCTTCTAGCCCGGCCTTCCATTTTTTGTACTTTGCTAATTCTCGCTCCCATATAATAGCAGAGCCCTTTTCTTGGCTAAGAAGAGTGTTGATCGGATAAAGATTTGGGAGGGACACCACTAGAAATTGTCTCATGGAAGCTACTTTCTCAGCAGCCCACCCATCTATAACCCGTGCATTTTTCTTTATGATCCATAGAGAATCCACATCACCCTATGCAAGTAGCAATCCTAAGGAAGGGGTTCTGGGGTGGACCTCAGCCAATGGCCATGTAATTTCTGCTAGAAGTGCAAGGAGATTGGCATTAGTCTCTCTTTCCTCCTTCAGCTTCTTGCCCTGCTTGATGTATTTGGCCTCTATTACTTTTGTGGCCTCCCTTAGCAAGTCCAATTCACCTTGCTTGTCTCTCCTCCACAGTGCCACTTCTGTTATGCTATAGTCTTTGGGCCTTACAACCATGGCATCTACACCTGGAGGGGGTGTTGCGATAGTCACAATGGTGCTACCTGTTAAACTATTCTGGAGAGTATAGACTGTCCATGATTTATTGGGATTTTTAGCCTCTGTATTCCTGGCCATCATTTCAGCCAATGAAAGTGTAGTGCCTGATGCAACCACTAGAGCCTTTCTTTTCTTTGATTCTACTGGCCATTGGGGCAACTGGGGTGGCATCACTGCTAAGACCTGCTCATCAGGATTCCCTTCAGAATCTGGCAATGCATTCCCAGAATGTACATTATCTTCGGGCTCTTTTTCCCTCTCTTGCTCTTGTTCCTTTTCTTTTTCTTCAGAACCTTCAATAGTTTTTGCCATGTTGGCATCTTCTATTGTAATATTTAGAACCTTTTCTCTGGTCTCAATATTTCCTATCTACATTTTCATTATCTGGGACTTCCTAATCAACCTATTGCTATTGTTCTTGGGCTTTATTAGCCTCATCTACTTCAACATTCTCCTTCATTAGAATATCCTCTAGGGGTGGGTGAGGTCTCTGGCCAAAGTTTAACAATGCAGCTGCCATTACTACCTCACCAAATGTGCTATGGGGTACTTGATTGCCTGGAGTAACCAAAGGCATCTAGAATACGTTGAAAAGGGGCCCAGTTGATCCTGAAGGTTCGGGTTTCCCAATCATCGACTGTTCATCTTTGGTCCCTTGGACTGGGGTCTTTTCCTACTTAGGTACCTTTTGTGCTTCCTCCTAGGCCTCTTGTTTTGATGTATCTTCTTCTTCTAGAATCTCCTTTTCTACAGGGGCCTCTTCCTTATC
The DNA here is from genome assembly GCA_018584345.1 of Thuja plicata. NCBI lineage: Eukaryota > Viridiplantae > Streptophyta > Pinopsida > Cupressales > Cupressaceae > Thuja > Thuja plicata. Next base: position 1,604,803 of record MU226401.1, on the reverse strand, counting down.
TTGAGAAACAATTTCCTCCACTACATGACTTATACCTTTTTGGAGGTCTATGAGCTCCTCCACCGAGAAAGTGTCATCAAAGTCATCCTGTGAGGGCGAGGAGTTAGAAATATCTTCAAGTTTGGGAGAGTCTAAATTGACATCCACTAGGGGCACATACGACATACCAAGATTGGCGGTCATGCTTGGTGTAGGGGTCACCCTCTTCTTCTTCTTTCTTTTCAGTGGGACCATGGTATCCAGAATGATGGTGGAGTTCTCCTTAGTGAAATTATGTCTTCTCATCATTGTAGCCAATGACGGGGATCCCTCAGGGAAAGCAAATGCCATTGGAGCTACAAGGAGGCTGGAGGATATCTGTGTACTTATTTTCTGGCTAGCCAGCCTTGCCGACTCCATTTGTTGATGTAGGTGGGCTATTAAAATAGTGGGAACTTGGGGAGGAAATTTGGCCAGAGTGCCCTCTTTTTCTTTTCCTTTTCTCATGCTTGGTTCGGTAGCGATGGAGGGAAAAGAAGGTTTAGCGTCGGTGGAAGAGGGAGTGGCCTTATGATCCACTGGTTTCTTTCGAGTGCTCTTGGGACAAACCCAGGAAAAATATTAGTGGCTTGCTTCCATAATAGGGTGACATACCCCTTCAATCGTCAGGTCCTCTGGGGTGGCCCAATCCACTAGAGGAAGGTCTAACTTGTCCAGTCCTTGTCCTTTATATTCTGGATCTTCTAGAGGCCCGTCATCTGACAATCCCTTCGGGAAAGTTTGAAGGCTCAGTTTCTTCATGAGCCCTTTTCTCATCCGTGAATGTTGTCAGGCTCGGAGATCAAAACTATTTTGGCAATCTGCCCAAAAGTCTTCAATATATTCTTCTTGTGGTGGGGATGCCCGGGGAAGCACCGTGGAAATCTTGCCTAGTGGATCATAGTTTTTCCTAGAGTGGTTGAACTCCACTAGTCCCAGGCCTTTCAATTCATAATTTTCCTCCCTTGCCACGGCGAGGCTGCATGTGTAATTCCTGCATAAAAATGGGAATTGGACATTGATGACCTTCTTCAATGTGAAGAAGGCGTGCAGATCCATCATCTGTCGGTAAAACTCTAAAATAATAATTCTATCCCCGCAATACTAGGGAAGAAGATGGGGCTTCCCAGAGAAGCCGGTCACCCGAATGTAGGTGTGGTGTTGGAATTGAATAAAATAGTGGCCATAGCTACTGACCACATTCATCACCGCTTGTGACAGTCGGTACTCAGAATCTCGAGTAAGTGTTAGGATGTTGTGGTAAATGAAAACATCATTTACCTAGCAGAAGTTTGAGAAGATGAGTTCCTACTATATTTGGGGATAGTGATCTCATGGTGACACTTGACCTGGCCCATTTCCAAGCTCTCCAACTATTCCCAATCCTAGAAAATCCAATCTCTGTTGGGAAAGTGCCCATAGCACGTATCATGTCATGTAAAACTTGGAATTCTGGATGACACCCTTCAGCTGCATATCCATGTGATTGGCTATGATAGCCGCCCAATTGAAGGTCTGACTATGTGTGGTGATGCAGTATAGAAAGTAGTACATCCATGCCAAGAAATCTCAGGCATGGGGCAACCCAAAGATCTGGCACAAGAATATAATGCCTGCCTGAATGGGCTCTTTGAACTCCCTATAGGGAATTTCCATTTTCATCCTCCTACAATCCCTCTTTGGGGATTTCAACCAGTGGCTATTAAGATATTACTGGGAGATAAGGGCAGCATCCTCAAACTCCTCCAATGTCTGGACCCGATTTCAAATAATGGATCCTTTGAACTATGGGATACCGAACCCTGAGGTGAAATTTGCTGCATCCAAGGTGACAATTGTTGCTAGGTACTATAATGACCAGGGATCCAAAAGTAGAACGGTCTGAGTGGGTGCATTGTACAACATTTCTAGTTGGAGTATTAACTCCAGTAATTGCACCACGCAAGGAAATTTTGTCACCTTGATGATGCTAGAGGTAGCCAACTGAGTGGCCAAATTATCTCTGATGGCCTTCAACCTATATACAGCTTGGATCAAGCCTTGCATTTCAGCCCAAGGTTCGATCTCTGTGTTTCTTATTTCTTGAACTTTGGATGCCACCTTGGATCCCACGAGAACACCCTCGTTTGGATATTTGGAGATCAAGGGAAGCTTTCCTAACAACCTTTTAGCCTTGATTTTGGTGGACGCCTGGGTGGAAGTGGTATGTAGCTCTGGGATATTAGGAGGGGTGATTACTTCAGACATTTTTGATCAACTTATCTGCAACCTGGAAGACCGGAGAACCATTAGAACATGGTATACATAAAGAACCTTAAAACTTTGGGGGAATCATCACAACCCTACACCTGTTCAACAAGTGTTAGCATATATCAAAAAATCCGAGAATAATTAAAATAGATGTGAATAGGAATCTGGGGGGGATTGAACCAAATGAAAAGGCGAAATGTAGGACAAAGGGTTGCTTGGAACCCAGAGTCTAGATGAACTAGCCATTACCGTACTGATGTGACCAAAGAGGAACCATACTTGACTGACGTGGGTTGGCATGTGGTCATGTGACAGGATACATAAAGGCATTAATGGCAACAAGTGGACTAACACGGGGTAAAATGAATGCCAGATTGGATGTGGTCTGAATGCCTGCTCATGGGAAATTAATCTCACCATTAAGGTGATGAGGCAAAGGAGAGAGAAAGATGCCATGGTTCAGACCAGTGAGGTGCCAAGTTTGAACCATGGTGACTTCATCTTGATGAGATTAGTCTGGTGCGTGAAAACACATGACAAAGCATGAGGAACTCATCAACTCAGAAGGATATACACAAGAAGTATATACAAAAATATAGAGGGCCGAAGGCCAAAACATATATACATAAAATACATAGAATTTACAAGCTTTTTATAGACTATTTATGACATTTACACAAGCACATGGGATCAAAGCCTACCCTAGATAATGTGTAAGGTATACATTAATCTACAACTACACAAAGGGAAGACAACCCTCTCGCAGAGCCAACCCACCAACAGGAGGTGAACCAAACATACAAGTCATAGAAGGCAAACCAGAAAAATAAAAATAAAAAACATAAGGGAACAAGAAAAACATAGAGAACAACAAGAAACTAGAGAACAACCTGAGAGCCTACCTGGAAATCCAAAGAACAACAAGGAAGAAGCACACTAGTAGTACTCCTACTATAAGTTCTACCCTCAAACAATCATGACTAGACACCTTGAATCAACTGGTAATCATCCACCAATCACAGAACAACTCACAGCTTAATCGCAATTTAGTCACCTAAGAATTGCTCTGAATGCACTAAGTGTTTTAATCACGATAACTGTGAAAGTGACAGGTAATTTCCATTTATACTCTTAGGGTAAAACAAGTTATGCTTTTCCCACAAACTCTAAAATAGGCAAACCTCTGGACTCTGGGCCTAGGGGTTCCATGCAACCATACCTTCTTGTGAGAAGAAGACATTATGGCAGAGAACCCTGGAGTCTGGAATCCAGCTTTGGAAAGAAAAAACTCTGGGACTGGGTCCCGGAGGCACAAAAGAAAAAATCAAAAATAAAACAAACCTCATGGGAGGAAAAGCTCAGAGAAGGAAGCAAAAACAAAGAAAACAAGGCAAGAGCCAAAGCTAAAAGATGGGACCGAACATTTTGCACACAAAATGTAGGGACGGGTATGCAGGGCATAACAAATGGTGACTATCTAGGAAAAATGCCTTAGCACATTTGAGAACTACGGAATCTCTGGTTAGCAAAACTAGAATCAATCGTTACCTAGAGCATCCTGCTTGCAAGGTGTGAAGCATTTGAGAAAATTCGGCCCATACATGATTCAATCCATGATATTTCATCAGTTGTGAAGTGTGTTCTTTGAAAGAAAATCAAGCCAATGACTGCTGGGAGAAGTAGAGAAGAGGCACTAAATATATCAAACCAAAGTCATCAAGTTTTTCACATTTCCTCTAGATACTGGAATTTCTCCCATTCTTTCTTTTCTTTTATTTATTTCCTTTCTTAGATGGGAAGGTGGTACTTTCACCATTAACCTTAGCTTAGCTAATTTTAATGGTGGTACTTCTTTCAACTTTCCCTCCACTTCAATTTGCTAAATGGGGAAGAAAAGCTCTAGACTCGAGAAGAATTTAGATATTTTTCAGACTTGGGCCAACAAACTAGTGCGACCGATCTACTCTCGGCATGTCCAATTACTTGTTCCTTTTGATTTTGATTTAACTGATTTCCAAAATTTTGGGGATGAACCTAATGAAGGTTACTCATAGACTATTTCTCAACTTACAAAATAACTCAGGAGTGTAGGCCAATTCCACCATGCTAACAATAGATTCCAAGTTCACCAAAATGCAAAAGGTACCATCCTGGAGACTAGATGTTACACAAAGCATACCGGTCTTACAAAAGGGGGAGAAAAACATTGGGGACCTAGAAAAGAAAGAACAAAGCTGAAAACAAAATGAAAAGGAAAGGGGTGGTCTCGAAGGACAGCCAACAAAACTATTTATAAGATAAGGCACCCCAAACAGAGCACCGAGAAGGAAAATTTACAAGTGAGAAAATTTACATATAGTACAACTCTGGACAAACTTACCTCATTCAAAATAATGCTTGAGGAACTGTCCATTGATGGGAAATGGAATGGCTTCTCCAGTCATGGTATTGAGGTGATAAGTATTCACCCCGCAGATCTCTGAGATCAAATATGGTCTAAGCCGGAGCCGTTGGAATTTGGTGTGTTTTCATTTCTTTTCCCGAGCCTTATCCCACAAGAGGACCAAGTCCAAAATCTAAAAGGATTTATACTGGGCTCTTTGGTCAAACCATCATTTCATTACTACTTGGTGACACACAAAATTTTCAAGGGCTATGTCTCTTTGTTATTTCATTTGCACCAGATTTAGGAGCCAAACCTCCACGATATTGTCTTGGTTGCTGAATTCCTGCATAAAATGTAAAACCAAGATTTGTAGGTTAATAGGGAATACTGGGTTCTGGCCGTAGACCAGATGGAATGGGGATGTCCCCAGGGCTGCCTTAATTCAAATACGATCTACCCAGAGGGTGATTCTCAGCTTTTGGTGCCAGTCCCAGGGATTCTGTTCTAATAGATGTTTGATCACTTCAAGCAAATTTTTGATGGTACATTCAGCAACACCATTCCCCTGGGGGTAATAGTTGCTAGAAAAATTCAGAGTGATCTTCCTGTCATAGGTCCATTCAAGTAATTATGCTGAAGAAAATGCCAGACCATTATCACATACTATAGCAAAGGGCATTCCAAATCTTGTGATGATGTTTTCTTCCAGGAATTTTATGACTACATCTATCATGTTGTTCTTATAAGGTATTTCCTCAGACCACTGGGTGCAATAGCCAATAGCAGTTAGAATGTACCTGTGGTTGGTAGATGAGTTGGGGTTGATTTCCCTGATAAAGTCAAATGCCATTGGGGAAAGGGTTTAGCTTTGAAGACTGGCTGCAAAGGCATAGCCAGGTTCTACTCACGATGTGCCGCGGTTTGGCAAGTAAGGCACTTCTTGACGTGAGTGTAGACATCTTTACAGATACAGGGCCAATAGTATCTGGCCTAGAGGATCTGATGGGTAGTGGCATTAGCTGAGCCATTCTTGATTCCAAAATTCCCATGGAATTCTTTGATTATTCTCATAGCTTGAACCCTATCAATGCACTAGAGTTACACTCCTTCATAGTTTCTATGGAAAAGTATGAGATTTTTTATCATGAAGTGTGAACTTTTCAACCACAGGGTGCAACATTTGTTTGGAGGCAATCCCTCCAGGCACCTGTTATTCAATAGTAAGTACACCAGGTTTGTGTACCATGGATCCTGAGTGATGGACTTCACTATATATGTCTAACACTCAATGTGTGGAGTCTCTTCTACCATCACTCTACATAGGCCCTGGCCTTGGATTATCTTCATGGGTTGCATTTCCAAATCATATTCCTAGAGGATGGCCATCCATTTCTCCCATCTCTCACCCAACTCACTTTGCATCAGCAGATATTTTACTGCCTGGTCCAGGATGATAGCATGCACCTTACTCCAGAGAATATAATGCTAGAATTTCTTCACGGTGCAAACAAGAGAAAAGGCCTATTTTTCCAAAGGTGAATACTGGACCTCAGATTTCTTAAAGGGGGAGCTCATTAAAGCTATTGGTCATTCTTCCCCTTCAACCTTTTGGGTCAATACTACCATGGTAGAATGTGGCGAAGCAAAGGAATAGATATAAAAAGGGAGGGAATAGTCTGGAGTAGCCAAAACTGGTGCCTCTATTATCGTTTGTTTAATCTGGGAAAACACCTACTTTGCTTCAGGGCTCCACTCAATTTTATTGTCTTTCTTCATCATTTTTTTGAGTGGCTTTATGATTTTGGAAAATCTAGTGATGAATCACCGGGAAAAGTTGATCTTTCCAAAGAAAGACCTCATTTCCTTCTTGTTGTCGGGAATTTGTAGGTTTAGCAGGGCTTCAACTCTCTCAAGGTCAATGGATATACCCTTCTCAGAGACAATATGCTTGATCAATTTCCCTTCAGTGACCCTGAATATACATTTCTTAGGGTTGAGGGATATTCCAAACTGATGACATCTCTCACAAATTTGGGCGAGGTGGGTGGAATGATCATGCCTGTCCCAGAAAAAGATGGTCAAATAGTCAATGTAGATGATTATACACTGGTTCACAAGGCCCTCAAACATAATTTCCATAGCCTTTTGAAATGTAGCCCTTGTGTTGATCAAGACAAAGGGAATCCTCTGGTAGGCAAACGTTCCCCACTTGGTGGTAAACGTCATTTTGTCTCTATCCTCATACTTAACCATGACTTGGTTATACCCGGAGCACCCATCCAAGAAAGACATCATTTGTTATCCATTCATGATTTGTAATACCTCATCCAATGAGGGGAGAGGATGATTATCTTTCTTGGAGGCCTTGTTCAAATTTTGGTAATCCATGCAAAGGCAGATCTTGCCACTTTTCTTCCTCATAGGGATGAGGTTGGCAACCCATGTAGTGTACCAGATTGGAAAGATTATCAGGGATGATAGTAGTTTTTGGACCTCCTAATAAATCAAAGGCTTGATAAGTGGGTTGATCGGTCATTGCTTTTGCTAGAAAGGCTTAGCATCGGGTTTGAGTGGGATAGTATGAGTCATAATGGATGTATCATAGGTTTTCAAGTCCTCATATCCCACGCAATTACATCTATGTATTCTCGGTGAACTATGAGAATCTTCTCCTTTTCCTCAGGGGAGTAGGAGGTGCCAATGTGTATCATTTTCTCTTCAACAGGCTAGCCGATGTTTACTTTCTCAAATTTCCCTCCCTCAGAGGGGGATGATATCTTTTCCTAGCCCCAAGGGTCTAAGTCAAAGATTCTTTCAAGTGCAACCATCCCTTTAGGGATGGTGTTGGTTGGTAGGTCCATGATCCCGTCATCTTTGTCACCCTGTCTAGTGTCATTGTGATCTCTTTCTTCCACTATTTGATCTTTGAAAACACCAACATTGGCCATAAAGGCCAAGATATGTTGATCATCCTCAAAGACTTGAAACTGGGTGACATTGTCTGGAATGGATGGGGTGTGGATCATCTCAACAGAAAATCTCTGGAGTCGCGAGCCAGCCATTGGCTCAAGTGCGCTGGCAGAAATAGAAAGGGAATCCAGGACATAGTTCCATCTCCAGGGAATAAGATCAATGCCAAAGGCATCAAAATCCTCAATAAGGCTCCATGCCCGGTTGTGGTATGTAGCCAGTCTTTTATCTTGACAAGTGTATTGACTCCAAACCTACTTAACAATCAACTCTGAATCACCCAGGGCCTGGAGTTGAGTGATTCCTTTCCTTAGTGCAAATAGGAGTCTGAGGACCAAAGCCTCATACTCCATGATTTTATTTGTGTAGTTGAAATGTATCCTATAGGACATAAGGAAGGATTTCCCTCGTGGGTTGATTAGTTCCACTCTGGCCCCACAACCCTGTTTGGATTGGGACCCGTCAAACTTAAGGGTCCACAAGTCATCATTTGTTGTCTAGGGCTGGGAAGATGAAGTGGTCTTTGGATTGTTTTTGGGAGGGTTAGAAGGATTTTCCTTTGACACTGATGGTACATGGGTGAGGTTTTCCTCCGAAGAGGTTTCTAGTTGGGATCCCTAGATAGATGGCACCTAAGAGGCACTGCTAGTAGAAGTATTGGGTTTTGAGGAATCACCTATATGTTCTTCTTTCTAGAGGCCATCTACATGTCGGGTAGCAATGGTAAGGCAAGGCTCACACTCTAGCTCTAAATGTTTCTCATAGTGTACCCAGCACCAAGTGTCAAACAAGAGTGTGGTGGGGGTTACTGTGAAACCTTGACAGTTAACCTCAACCCTCAATTTTTCTTCTAGGTCCTGGGTTCTCTGAGAGACTATGGGGTCCTCCCTGGGGGTGAAATTGAATGTTAAGATCTTAAGGGGTTGGTACACCCCAAGGGAATTCTTAGAGAAGAGGACACATTCACCCTCTTGACTTTAGTGAGGGCCTGTTTCATTTGGGGCTCACTATCCACCCAGATCTAGTTAGATTGTCCTTCCTAGGGGAGCCACAAGTGGGAAAAGTCGGTCGAGAAATATCCATTCAGGGACTTGGACCAATTCTGACTTAGTAACATCCCATAAGTTTTTTGGATATCCACCACTTGGATGTCGATTGTACTGGCTATCCTGGGGTCTTGGATGAGTTGAATCCAAATGTTCTTCAATTCACCCACCATCTTTACAGTAGTTTTATCTAGCTAGATTAATGCACCATTAGATGGGGTAGGTCAGAATCCTAGCTTCTGGCATATGGATAAAGGCATGATGTTGCCCGAAGTCCCAAAATTTACTAAGAAAATGTGTACATTTTTTGCTTGTATGCTCAGGCCTAGTAGGAAGGGAGGATCTTTAGTATTTCCTCAGAAGATAGCCTCTTTGCATCCTCAAAAAAGACAGTCTTGGGTGGGTGACTGATGGCTTTCGGGTTTCCCAAAAGCTTTAGAAGAGACTTCTTCTACTTAGGACAGTTCAGCAAAATCTCCATCAAGGTCATGGAGGTGGTGGTTTTTTCTAATGCCTTTGTGATGTCGAACCTTCCTCCCAGGAATCGGTGGCTTCCCTTGGCTGGGTCCTTACCTTGGTTAGAGCTAGGGCCTTTTGGAGGGACAGATCGATCAATCATGTTATCCCAGGTAGGAGTGTCTTTAGGAGGTGTGGGTGTGTAAACTATTCCTTTACCATTCTGGCTCCGAGTGTTATAGGGATTCCATGGGTTGGTGAAGGCATTGGCCTCAAAGGCTGGAATAGATTCATTAAAGAACCCCTATAGTTTAGGTTCCTCCTCATCTTCTCTGCCTATTTCAAAGAAGATGGTCTCACAGGTGAATGCACTATGAGTGGCCTCTTATATAGGAGGCTCTGGGGGAGTAGGATCAGAAGCTTGTTGTATGTCTAGCTGGGAAATCATGATGACTTTCTCCAGTGTGGCACAATTTACCTCATTATGAGAGCCTATGTCATGAAATCTACACCAAATGGTCATGGGTTGGAAGTCTGCGACTGGGGTGAAATGGGAAGGTCTAGCACTACCTTGATTGGTGTTTTTGTTCAGAGGTGGACCTCTAGTACTAGCATTGTTATTCTATTATTGTTGGTTGGGTTGAGGCCGTTGTTGTAACTTCTTCCTCTGGCATTGTTGTTTCATTGGCTGGAGAAAATATTCCCTCTCTAGGAATTAGTGTTGTGGGGTACAAAGGACCTTGCCTTCAATTGACCCATGTCCATAGTCAGTGTAGACAAAATTTGCCAGAGTGATTCAACCTTGGTGGTCAACTGGGTATTCACATCACAGTGTGATGGTTGTTGTTGTTGTTTTACTGAGAAAGTAATAACATTCACCAGAGTTGAGGGTGGAAATCTTCCAACTGTGGATGACTAAAAGAAAGGCACTTTGGATGGTTTTGTCTTTGGTTTTTGCATTTTCTACGGCTGGTTCCAAGGAAAAGATTCTAGACCCAGCGTTGTCTGGGTTTGAGATGGATATACGTACCATACCTGTTGGTCTATCAGTGGTGGTGGGGGATTCATGGCCATCATGGGGGCACCCATTGCCTGATTGGGATTATATCCCCCAGCGTATGAAGTTTTGTTGGGTATCATGTTAACTGGCATGCTCTTCCCAATCCCACCTAGAGATTTGTTAAGACTATGGGACAATTCTAAGGCTAGGTTGTAAACCTTGGCCAAAGTATTCCAGTCACCAGGAATGGTAGTTTTCCAGAGGAGAGTGGCAATGAAGGGGTCCATCATGTTGAGATAGGTCTGGATAGTTACATCTACGGATGGGATGAAGGGACCCATGCACTGCTTCAAGGTGCATTGGAACTAGTGGTTGAATGCTGCAAGGGGCTCATTCGGTTCCTTCCTGATAGAAATGAACTAGCTGTGGGATCATGCTGGGTCCACATGTATGCAAAATGCATCTAGAAAGGCATCCTCCATGTCCTTCCAACTATTGATGGAATTAGCAAGAATTTTAAGCTACCAATTTAGTTCATTCTATCCAAGGGATAGAGGGAACATCTGGGTCACAATGTCTTGATGTTGGATCTAGTGTTGATTCATGGCATCTTTGTATGCCTGTAGATGCTCTTCTATAGTTCATGAGCCTAAGTGCTCATATCGAGGACAAATATTTTCTAGGTGCGAAGGTAGATCATTGGCTGCACCCAAAAAAGTTCCCATCGGGGACCTGGTAGTTCAAAAATATGCAGCCATTGGGGGTGTTGGATTTTGACTAGGTTGAGCATTGATTCTTGGGGTTGTCTGGGGGACTTGGATATTCTGGGATGTACTAGATCCCCAGACAATGGTGGCGGACTTGGCTTTTAGGGTCCGTTTCTTTCAAGCGGGAGGCTCAAGTTCGACAAACCTTCCAAGATTGGGAGTTGATCTAAGGACTCTTTCAAATCTTGCTGGTGAAAATGATCCAATCCTAATAAAGGCCTAAATCCTAAAACTATGGATTGGAGAACCCTCGAGCAGTGTGAAATCTAAATCCTCAAAAGGAGACGAGCTCATGCCCTCCATCTAGCACCAGTTTTTGTTGACGGGACTTTGTGACCGGGTCTACCAACAGATGTAAGTTGTCACTGGGTACCGGGGTACCGGACAACTTCTCTTGTAAAGGTTGTTCGGGGAAATGAGATTCCCCAGGCCTTCAAGCATGTGAGATTCAGGTCTTGATAGTGTGGGAGCTTAGTTGGGAAATGCGATTGTTTGTTCAGGGGGATAGTTGGTTATCTTGGCTCATCTTCTCTGAGGATTTAAGTGAGTGGGGCTTCCTGAAAGCATTCATTAACTTAACCAAATAAACTTCAAAAGATACTACAGAGCTAGAAATATTCCATCTACCTATAGTTATACTGAACATTCAAAACATCAACAATGCTCTAACATGCTACACTAAATACTTAAGAAATATAGAACCATCAGCTCATATTTAATCAATAGCAAAGGAAAAGGAGGTCCTTAATCTACTTGAAGTATTAGAGAAAAGGACATAAGAACATAAAGTATAAAATATCGTTAACTCAGAAATTAGAATGCTAACAACGTCATTGATAGAACCCTTCCTTCTTCATTAACATATCTCAAGAAAGCACTGGTGTATGTTACAATGGTGGCTCCAGGGAGGATTTAACTACTGAAAGCTTCAAAACTAAGGAGCATTAAGCTTTGTAACTAAGAACTAAGAAAACCAAATTGCTATTAGCTATGGACTGCAAAATCATCAATTTCACCGACCCTTGCAATGAGGTTAGACTTATTATTTATACACAAGATTTGACTGAAAAATTAACCTAATTTATTTTATACTTTACAATATAATACTATTTTCAATGGCCGGTACTACCTATGCCATGCTACAAAAGACCTCGAGATGGAAAAGGTCTAACATGTCAGAAGAATAAGACAAGAAAAGTAGAGTGGAAGAATCAGCCTCGAGAAGAGAGTTGGGAGGAGAAAAGAAGAAATCTGATCCCTTAATGATCAAGGCTACATGCCTCATAAATGGGAGAGTGGCTCACTATCTTCGATGCACCAGGTGTTATGTTGAAGCAACACCTTGGGAAGACCATTAATCAGAACTCTCTTGTCAAGCTGATGTGCCTTGTTGTGGTTACCTACTTTCTGACACCTTTTATTAACTGCCTTGAAAGTGACCGGTCGGCCTTGGGAACCAGGACACGGGTCACTTTAAGAATACAAAATTGACTGTATCCAGATTTCTAGGATCTGGGAACTTGTGCCTCAAAGAATAAAGAATGCAACCGATATGTGGTTGGTGAGATTCTCTAGACTCTAGAGAACTTTATTTTTCCTCATGATTTTTCCCAAGCCTCCAACACTTGGCCTATTCTTTCTTCATCTACATCTCTAATGCTGTCCCACTGACTGTGAACAACCTCCAATGCTTCCTCAAAATCTCCGTCCCTATTCTAGAATTCATCCACCATCTTGATGGAATCATGTGACCGGATCATTTTCTTGGATAATCTAGATAGCCTTCCCTAGTTAAAATCCCCAGTTGGCGGATACAGGGACTCTGTCTTCTCATCAAACTTGCTGAGGACATAGTCCTCTAGGGTACACATTCTGGTGGTGAAGGGATTGACTTGTGATACTCCAGCCACTAATGCTTGAAATAGGCCCAAGGGGTATTTGGTCACTGTCACCTTCTCTTTCAAGGCCTTTACCAGTTCCTTGCATACCTCAGTCCTGAGGACAAGTCTAGAGTACTAGGCCTGGAGGGAATCATATGATTCATCTCCCAAAATCCCCACCTCTGTGGTGACTTCTTCTCCTATGTTGTGAATTTCTTCTAGCCCGACCTTCCATTTTTTGTACTTTGCTAAATCTCGCTCCCATATAATAGCCAAGCCCTTTGCCTGGCTGAGAAGAATGTCGATCCAATAAATTTCTTGGAGAGATGCCACTAGAAATTGTCTCATGGTGGCTACTTGGTTAGTGGCTCACCCATCTACAGGCCATGCCTTTTTCTTCATGATTCATAGAGAATCCACGTCTCCCTATGCAAGAAGAAATCCAGAGGAAGGGGTTCTAGGGTGGACATCGGCCAACGAATATTTAAGTTCTACCAGAAGTGCAAGGAGATTGGAATTAGTCTCTCTTTCCTCCTTTAGCTTCTATCCCTGCTTGATATATCTAGCCTCTACTACTTTTGTGGCCTCCCTTAGCAAGTCTAATTCACCTTGCTTGTCTCTCCTCCCCAATGCCACTTCTGTTATGTTATAATCTTCGGGCCTTACAACTAATGCTTCTGCACCTAGAGGGGGTGTTGTGATAGTCACAATGGTGCTACCTATTGGAGAAGTTCAGAGAGTATTGACTATCCATGCTTTCTTAGGATTTTTAGCCTCTGCATTCATGGCCATCATTTAAGCCAACGAGAGTGTAGGGCCTGATGCAACCGTAGGGGCCTTTCTTTTCTTCAATTCTACTAGCCATTGGGGAGGCTAGGGTGGCTTCACTCCTAAGACCTACTCATCAAGATTCCCCTCAAAATCTAGTGGTGCATTCCTGGAATGTACATTATCTTCGGGCTCTTTTTCCCTCTCTTGCTCTTGTTCCTTTTCTTGTTCTCCGGAACCTTCAATATTTTCTGCCATGCTGGCATCTTCTATTGTAATATCTGGAACCTTTTCTCTGGTCTCAATATTGCCTATATTTTTAGGAACCTCCTTGTCCCTCTTGGTGTTAACTAATTTTGTATTTTCATTATCTGGGACTTCCTGATCAACCTGTTGCTATTGTTCTTGGGCTTTATTAGCCTCATCTATTGGAACATTTTTCTCCATCAGAATATCCTCTAGGGGTGGGTGAGGTCTCTAGCCAAAGTTTAACAATGTGGCCGCCATTACTACCTCACCAAATGTGCTTCGGGGTACTTAATCGCCCAGAGTAACCAAAGGTGTCTGGAACATATTAAAAGGGGTCACGGTTGATCTTGAAGGTCTAGGTTTCCCAATCATCGGCTATTCATTAGTGGGTTTCCTTGGTGTGTCTTTGGTCCCTTGGACCGGGGTCTTTTCCTACTCTTGTCCCTTTTTCACTTCCTCCTAGGAATCTTGTTCTGATGTATCTTCTTCTTCTGGGATCTCCTTTTCTATGGGGTCCTCTTCCTTATCTTTAGCAACAATTTCCTCAACCGCATGATTTATACCTTGTTGGAGGTCCATGAGCTCCTCATCTGAGAAATTGTCATCTAAGTCATCATGCGGGGGTGAGGAGTCAGAAATATCTTCAAGTTTAGGAGAGTCCAAATAGACATCCATTGGGGGTACATCTGGCATACCAGAACTGGTGGCCGATCTTGGTGTAGGGGTCACCCTTTTATTCTTCTTTCTAGTTAGTGGGACCCTGGTATCCAAAATACTGGTGGACTCCATCTCAGTGAAATTTTGTCTGCTCATCATTGCAGCCAATGATGGGGATCCCTCAGGGTGAGCAGATGCTATTGGAGCTACAAGGAGGTCGAAGGATATCTGCATAGTTATTTGCTAGTTGGTTAGCCTTTCCGACTCCATTTTTTGATGTAGTTGGGCCATTAAAAGGGTGGGAACTTGGGGAGGCACTTTGGCCGGAGTGCCCTCTTTTTATTTTCCTTTGCTTGTGCTTGGTTCAGTGAAGGTAGAGGGTGAAGAAGGTCTAGCATCGACGGAAGAGGGAGTGGCCTTACAAACTGCTAGTTTCTTCCAGGTGCTCTTGGGACAAACCTGGGAAAAATAGTGGTGGCTTGCTTCCACAATAGGGTGACATACCCCTTCACTAGCATGTCCACATGATTGGCTATGATAGCCACCTAGTTGAAGGTCTGAATACATGTGGTGATGTAGTACAGAAAGTAGTACATTCATGCTGAGAAATCCTAGGCATGGGGCAACCTGAAGATCTGGCACAAGAATATAATGCCTGCCTGAATGGGCTCTTTGAACTCC
Source organism: Thuja plicata (assembly GCA_018584345.1). Classification (NCBI taxonomy): domain Eukaryota; kingdom Viridiplantae; phylum Streptophyta; class Pinopsida; order Cupressales; family Cupressaceae; genus Thuja; species Thuja plicata. The sequence goes on along the minus strand of MU226401.1, from coordinate 1,589,675 downwards.
ACGTAGGGAATTTCCATTTTCATCCTCCTATAATCCCTCTTTGGGGATTTCAACCAGTGGCTATTAAGATATTGTTGGGAGATAAGGGTGGCGTCCTCAAACTCCTGCAATGTCTAGACCCGATTTCGGATAATGGATCCTTTGAACTGTGGGATCCCTAGCCCTGAGGCAAAATTTGCTACGTCCAAGGTGACAATTGTTGCTGGATACTGTAATGGCCAGGGATCTGAAAGTAGAAGGGTCTGAGTGGGTGCATTGTACATTGTTGCTAGTTGGAGTATTAACTTTGGTGATTATACCATGCAAGAAAATTTTTCCACCTTGATGATGCCAGAGGTGGCCAGCTGAGTGGCCAAATTATCTCCCATGGCCTTCAACATGTATACAGCTTGGATCAAGCCTTGCATTTCAACCCAAGGTCTGAGCTTTGTGTATGTTATTTCTTAAACTTTAGACTCCACCTTGGATCCCATGAGAACACCCTCCTTTGGATATTTGGAGGTCAAGGGAAGATTCTCTAACAACCTTTCAGCCTTGGTTTTGGTGGCTTCCCAGGTGGAAGTGGTAGGTAGCTCCGGGTTATCAGGAGGGGTGATTAATTCAAACATTTTTTATCAACTTATCCACAACCTGCAAGACCGGAGAACTGTTAGAACATGGTATACATAAAGAACCTTAAAACTTTGGGGGAATCATCACCACCCTCACTAGTAGAATTTGGGCAATAAATGACCAAGTGACTAAAATTTTTAGTCACATGACTAAAACTGATCATGTTCTACCCATTTTTTGCAATTCACAAATATAAATGACTAAATAAATGACCAATTTGGTCATCGGGTAAAATCACTACTAAAATGACTAAATAAATGTCTAAATAAATGACTAAATAAATGACCAATCTGGTCATCAGGTAAAATGACTAAATAAATGACCAATTTGGTCATCAGGTAAAATGACCAATTTAGTCATCGGGCAAAATGACCAAATAAATGACTAAATAAATGACCAAAAATTTTAGTTTAGGTACCTAAAATGAACCTCAAATTTCAATTTGGTGCTCTTGGTTCACAATGTTTCATAGGTAGTGGTTCACAAGAACCCATATATCATGAGAATGAATGGAAACACTTTATGCTAAACTCC
>MU226401.1:1555881-1574111 GCA_018584345.1 Thuja plicata | reverse complement strand
TAATTTGATTAATCCCTTTAGGCTTGAATTTAATTATTTGATTTCATGATTATTTGATCTTTTAATTTGATTTGATTTTTGTCCACTTGATTTGATAAATGTCCATTTGATTTGATCCATTTTAATGTATTTGGCTAAGATTTACAATTTTGAATACTTTGAGATACATCTGGTGTTATGCCCTGCATCCCCGTCCCTACATTTTGTGTGCAAAATGTTGGGGCCCCCGTTTTATTTTTTCTTTTGGCTCTTGCCTTGTCTTTTTGCCTCTATTTCTTTGTTTTCTTTCTCCAGGTTTTCTGTCCCACGGTGTTGGTTTTTCTTTTTGTTTTTGTCCCTCATGTCTTTGGGACTCAGTCCTAGAGTTGGTTGTTTTTTTTCCAGGAGCCAGACCCCAGACTTTGGGATTCTCTACCATGATGTCTACTTTTTGTAAGAAGGTATGGTGGCATGGAATCCTCGGGCCCGGAGTCCAGAGGTCTGCCTGTTTCAGAGTTTGTAGAAGGAAAGGTAACTTTCTTTTTACCTTGGGTATAAATAGGAATCACCTATCATTTTCATAGTTACCGTGATAAAAACACTTAAGCGATTTCAGAGCGATTTGAGTGAGATTAAGTGCGAGTTATTCAGAGTTGTTCTGAGCAATTATAGTTGTTTTTAGTACTAGTTGGTGATCATTTGGAGGTGGAAGCTATTGTAGAGCATCCAGGGTGCCTCTCCTTCCTTGTCTTTCTTTAGGTTTCAGGTTTCAGGTTGGTGTCTCTATTCCTTCCCTTCATTTTCCTACTTTTGGTTGTGGTTTTGGTTTTCATTTTCTATTTTGTTTCCATTTTTCTCTATGTCTTCGTCACCTGGTTCACCACCCATTGGTGGTTCGGCTCTGCCAGAGGGTTGTCCGCCCTCTATGCAGTGTAAAATATTGTATATGTTGTACATTTTCAACATTTTTTTGTTAGGGTAGCTACTCTACATTTGTTGTTGATATGTATATTTAGTGTATATTAATGTATATCCTTCCACTTTCCATGTATATACCCTTTGACCCTGCTGTGCTTAGATGTATATTTTGTGTATATTCACTCAGTCTCTTATTGAGCTTGCTGTGCTATGTCTACATTTCATCCATGTTTGTGAGCTTTTTCTAGGTAGAATACCGCTTGGTTGAATCTTGGCTCTCGGCTGGTTTCAACCAAGTGGTTTTCTCTCTCCTCCATTAGCCAGCCTTAATGTTTCATTCATATCCCATGTATACATTTAAAGTTTCCCAAGTGGCCTCCACTTTTCATGCGTTCAGACAGTTGGCATCGTCGTCTCCATAACTCTCCATTTATTGCATAGCCATGTGACGTCCACATGGGCCTGAAGGCTCACTTTTTGCTCACATCTTCCAATGGTTAGTTTTCCAGACCCCGGGTCTTTTGTCTTCACCAACACATATCTTACTTCTGTTAAGTATGCTGAAACCCCGAGGCCTAGATAGGGGTTAATTTTCCAAGTTTGCATTATATATATATACTTTTTGGGGTTTTAAACCCAAACTAACTTTTTAGGAAAAGGACGTGCCTCGATGGTAAGATCTCTGGATCCCGAAATATTTTTATCTACCAATTCTAACGATCTCCTTGCCTTGCAGGTTTTCAAAGAAATGTACCTACATTATGTCTGAGGCTTCTGCATCTTCACCACATGGGAGTATAGAACTTCCTTCTACGACGGTCACCAGGGTAGTCATCAAATCCAAAATGGAGAGGGCCTTAGAAAAATTGCCTCTTAGCATGAAGTACCCGAGGGACAACACCATTATGGGATCAAAGATTGAGTCCCAAGTTCAATTAATTACTAACACCATTGTCAGAATGTGGGCCGAGATGTAGGCCCTAGTCAAAATAATGTTCATTCAGCGACAGTCCAAGGATTCACTGGCGATTAGCGTCAGGGATTTTGGGATTCTGAAGGCCGCCTGTTTCCCATGCTTAGTGCAGGCCCCAGAGCTCATCCTCACACTTTCAGCACATTACAACTCTTCCATCCAGGCCATCATGCTTGAAGCCTTGGTCCCGACCGAATATCCCACCCCCATGGTGTCTCTCGACGCTGCTACTTTTCATGTAGGTTTGGGGATTCCTCAGTTCGATAACCCAACTATCATTACCAGAGTTGATGCCTTAGCTCAAATTCAGAAGCTTAAGGTTGTAGCCCTACAATACATTAACAACCATTGGCTCAAGATTCCAAAGAGGGACCACAAGAAAATGAAACTAGAGATCCCTCGGTTTGAGTTTAAAGAAAGTATCCAGATGTGGATGATAGTACTATGCCGGATCTTCAGGCAACCCCATGCCCGAGATTTCTCAAGGTGGATGTACTACTTTTTGCTTGGCATCACCACCAGTAGGGAATACTTTGATTGGGCTGCCATTATTTTTAACCATGTAGATTCTCAGTTCCTTCAGGTGGTCCAGAAGTGCAAGTTCTACATGACCTCCTATGTTCTCTGGGCCTTACCTCAACAATGACGTATCACCAATGGGCTACTCACATCAGGCGTACTTGGGAATGGCCTAGGTCAGAAGGCTCCTTGGGATTATTTCCCACAAATTCTATGGGAGGCTAGTTTCCCCAGTTTCTGTCAGGTGAACGACGCCTTCATTTACTACAACTTCCTCACGCCTACCCAGGATGCAGGGTACCGCCTCTCTAAGGAGGTGATGGATCTGGTCAAAATTTATGGCCATTATTACATCCAATTCTAGCAACATACCTACATAAGGATAACCAACTTCTCCGGGAAGCCTTACTCGTTACCCAAACATTGTGGGAATAAGATAATTCTCTTAGAATATTGCAGGAAAATATTGGAGCTACACGCCTTGTATGCTTTGAAGAAGGTGATGAATGTTCCATTCCAAATCACTTGTGGGAATTACTTATGCAATCTGGCCACATCCAAGGAGGAAGACAGTGAGCTCAAGAGCCTAAACTTGACAGAATTCTATCTAGTGTGGAAGAACTTTGATCCACTGGGAAAAATTGCATTGGCACTTCCCCGGGCATCAAAGCCCCACCGATATCACATGAAGGACTTCTGGGAAGATTTCTAGGATGATGTTGAAGTATAGAGCTAGAATTATGTCTGAATGACTATGGGGATGATGGAAAGGTTGAAGCTCTAGAAATTTCTAGATGACTTCTCAAACGCCAGACCCACAATAGATCCCCAATACAAGGCAAAGGGGATTGATAAGTTGGCTCTCCCACTGGTAGAATGGAATGCCTAGGAGGGGCCTACCATTGAGGAAATCACTCACAATGTGGTCAACTATAGCCACAAATACTTTAAGAGAGTATGTCTCAGGAGTACCAGCCACAAATACTTTAAGAGAGTATGTCTCAGGAGTACCCGCAGGGTCGCCCGACAATACAGAGGCTGACTTTCGGGGCCGAAACCTCCTTCGGGACTGGAACCTCTTCACAAGGAGGGGATAAAGGAAAGGGAATAATGGGAACTCTAACCCTGTATGAGACCCCCATAAAGAAGCAATTAAAACAATTACTAGTGGCCTCCTAGCAGATGAAGGATAGAATAATTACACGGTTGGCCACTCTTGTGCTCATGACTAGACCTATCCATCCTCCCTCTTCCCCTTCACTAGAAGCATTAATGGTCAGAGAAATAGGAATGGAAATGGAAGAGGAGCAAGCAGTCTTAAGGGATGCAGGGCCTCCTTTGGTCACCAGGCAAAAGAAAAGGCTTAATCCAAAGCCAAAGGTAGAACCAGAGCTTGGGATGCCACAAATCCCACAAGTAGAAATCCTTTCTTCTGACTCTCTGGAGCTGGAGAAAGAACCAGAGCATGCTCACATCACAGTAAATCCTCCCCCTTAAGAATAATTTGATGATGTATTCAGAACTGATGAGTTTGGAAATTTGTAGGGGGACATTGTATAGCCAGAGGTGGAAATCCCTGAGCAGGAGGAAGCTCCAGAAGAGGAACCTACACAGGAGCAGGAGGAACAAATAGAAGAAGAGATGGGAGCAGAGCAAGAGATGGCCTCTAAAGTCCCAGAAATATAGGATATGGGAGCATCAAGCCAATAGAAGAAAAGTGAACAAATGGCATCGGTTGGGGAAATCAGACCCACGAGAACAACCGTGACCCCAACCACCGTGTTCCAAACACTGCTCTCGAAGGTAACATTTGGGGAGGTAATCACTGCAACCCAAATGTTGAATCTTGGCCCGTTCCCTCCCCCACTACTAGAAGATGTACCGATAAAAGAAGACACCACAGCAAATGAGGCTAAGGAAGAACAACAACAGGAAGAAGAAGAAAACCCTGGGGGAACCGATGAGCACCAAAATATTGATGAAGATATAGATAAGGAAAAGGACACAGGTATCACCAGAGCAGATGTTGCTGGTGAGACAAAAGATATAGGGAAAGAGCTAGACAAGGCTCATACTATTGAAGGGGCACAATAGGATATCAGGGAGAAGTCAGAGGAGAAAATTTTGGCTGCAAAGCCACCCTAGCTGCCATAGTGGTTGGTGGAATATCAAAAGAGAAAGGCCCCATCAACACCCAGAGCCCATCTTTCTTTGGCAGAGATGATGGCTCAGGCGCAAAACCCACCTAAAGTTAAGAAAGCCTGGATGGTTCACACTCTTCAAACCAAGCTGGGTGGAGAAACAGTCACAGTACTCATGACACCTTCCCCAGATGTAGATGAGGCAACAGCTGAGGCTGGCGATTATAATTTCATAGAAGTGTCACTTGGGAAGAGAGGAAAATAGGGTGAATTGGACCTGTTGAAAGAAGCAGCCAAGGCAGTAGAGGCTCGCTACGAAAAAGAAGCTCAAAAGTTCAAGGTAGAATGGGAGAAATATGCAAACCTCATGGGGTTGCTGACCGAGATGGCCCGGCCTATTAGCATTATTCCTTCGGGGGCCTCTAATTTAGATGCACTACTTTCGCAAAGTTATATAGACTCATTACGAGTGATGAAGAAAAAGGCCCAAGTGGTTGGTGAATGGATCACCTTGCAGTTGGGAAACGTCTGACATTTCCTAGTGTCCACACTCCCAGATTTATATGCAGCCTGCCACGTATTACATCAGGCCGAAACCACAATCAACATATGGGAGGGGGACATTGAGAATTATGAGGCATGGAAGGTTGAACTAGAGGAACTCATTAGCCTCAGAGAGGAGATTATTTCCGATTCTAGAATTTTAGGAGAAGAGTCATTTGATTTTGTGAGGACCCAGCACTCTAGATTTGACCTCACATTGTGGGTAATCAAGCAACTGGTGGGGAATCTATGGGATAAGGTCAATGCAGTCCAATATTCTTTCAATTTATATAAGTCTTTTGTTTCGAAAGTCTCTGGAGCTAATGCATTTAACACTAACACATGCACATTGGAGGAGTATGTTTTAGGGAAGTTTGATGAGTTAATGGAGTCCAGGTATCAATCCTTGGAGGGGATAGATGGAGCTAAAATGATGTGAATAACTCACATGATACTCATTGGTCACGATGCAGAAAAGATGACTGAAGAATTTAAGAGCAATATTCTGGACCTAGGAGAACAGATTGAAGTGGCCAAATATTAGTGGGCTAGGCTTAAAGACATCAATGAAGATGGAATTTCCCATCTCCTCCAGACCTTCAATGATAGTAAGCAATAATAGAGATTCTTCAAGGGCCAAAGAAAACCTAAGTGTTTTGTATTCTTTATTCTTTTAGAACATAAGTTCTCGGATCCCAGAGTCCTGGATCCTACATTTTGTATTCTTTCAATGACCCGTGTCCTGGTCCCCAAGGCCGATTGGTTACTTTCAAAGCAGTTAATAAAGGTTGTTAGAAGGTGGATAGCTACATCAAGGCACATTGAATTGGCAAAAGGTTTTCTAACAGATGGTCTTCCCAAGGCACCGCTTCAATGTTACACCTGGCACATCGGAGATAGGGTGCTGCTTTTCCCATTTATGAGGCATGTAGCCTCGATCCCCAGGGGATCAAATTTCTTATTTTTCCTTCTCGGCTCTCTTATCGAGGATGATTCTTCCACTCCACCTCTCTTGTCTTACTCTTCTAACATGTCAGGCCTATTCCATCTCTAGGTCTTTTGTAGAGTGGCGCGGGTAGTACCGGCCACCGAATAATGTATTTTATTATACAACGTAACATAAGTTAGGGTTAGGGTTAGATGTGTATGTGTATAAATAGTAAGTCCAACCTTATTTCAAGGGTCGGTGAAATTAATGATTTTGCAGTCCATTGTAATAGCAAAGCAATTTTTTTCATTTCTCAGTTGTAGAGCTCAATGCTCCATAGTTTAAGCTTTCAGTAGTTAGATGCTCCCTCGGAGCCACCATTGTATCCTGCACCAGTGCTTGCTAGAAGAAATGTTAATGAAGAAGGAAGAATTCCCTCAATGATGTTGTTGGCATTCTGTCTTCTGGGTTAATGGTATTTTATGCTTTGTGTTCTTCATGTCCTTTTCTCTAATGCTTGAAGTAGATTAAAGACCTTCTTTCTTTTGCTACTGATGAAATATGAACTGACGGTTATGTGTTTCTTCAGTATTTAGTGTAGTGTATTAGAGCATTGTTGATATCTTGAATGTTTAGCATAACTGTAGGTAGATTAAATACTTCTAAATCTGTAGTATCTTTTGAATTTTATTTGTTAAGTGAATGCGCACTTGCAGGAACCCCCCACTTACTTGAATCCCTAGAGATAACGAGTTGGAGATAACTAGCTATCCCCCTAGAAAATAGTCACATCTCCCAATCAAGCCTCACACCATCGAGACCTGACTTTCACGTGCTTGGAGGCCCGGGGAATCTCATTTCCCCAGACAACCTTTACAGGTGAATTTGGCCAGTACCCCGGTACCCGATGACAACTTACCTCTGTTGGCAGACCCGGTCACAAGAGTCCCATCAACAGAAACTAGCGCTAGAAGGAGGGCATGAACTTGTCCCCCTCTCGAGATTCTGATTTTACAACTCCCGAGGGTTCCCCAAGCCATAGTTTTAGGAGTCAAGCCTTTAGTGGGATTGGTTCTTTCTCCCTAGTGAGATTTGAAAGAATCCTTAGATCAGCCCCTAACCCCAGAAGGTTTGTTGAACTTGAGCCTCCTACTCAAAAGAAATAGACCTCAAAAGTCACACCAGCCACTATTGTCTAGGGGTCTAGTGTACCACAGAATATCCAAACTTCCCAGACAATCTCGGGAGCCAGCATCCAACTTACTCAAAATTTAGCTCCCCAAATGGCTGCATAGTTCAGAAATATTAGGTCCCCTATGGAAACTTTTTTAGGTGCAACCAATGACTTACCCTCACATCCAAATAAGATTTACCCAAGATATGAGCACCTAGGCTCACGAACCGCATAGGAACACTTGCAAACATACAAAGATGCCATAAACTGACACCAGATCCAACATGAGGATGTTGTGACCTAGATGTTTCCCCTATCCCTAGGATAGGGAAAACTCAACTGGTACCTTAACCTTCCCACCAACTACATCAATAGTTGACAGGACATGGAGGATTCCTTCTTGGCTATCTTTCGCGTACATGTGGACCTAGCTTGGTCCCATAGCCAGTTTATTTCCATCAGACAGGAACCAAATGAACCCCTTGCAGCATTCAATCACCGATTCCAGTGCAGCCTGAAGTGGTGCATGGGCCCTTTCATTCCATCCCTAGAAGTAACCATACAGACCTATCTCAACATGATGGACCCCTTTGTTGCCACTCTCCTCTAGAGAAAAACCACCCTAGGTGACCAGGATACTTTGGAAAAAGTTTACAATCTAGCCTTATAAATATCCCATGGTCTCAACAAATCCCTGAGCAGGATTGGGCAGAGCACGCCTTTCAACATGATCCCCGGTGGAACTACATACACCAAGGGATATAACCCCAATCTGGCAATGGGTGGCCCCGTGATGGCTATGAATCCCCCACCACTGCCAATAGACCAGTAGGCCCGGTATGTTTATCCATCATAGACTCTAGCAATACCGAGTCTGGAATCTTTCCCTTGGAACCAACTATAGCTGAACCAACAACAACAGACACAACCATTCAGAGTGCCTTTCTTTTAGTTGCCCACGGCTGGAAGATTGTTTCCCTTGACTCTGGTAAATACTACTATCTTCCCAGGGAACCAACAACAACAACCATCACACTGTGACACAAACACTCAGCTGACCGCTGAGGTTGAATCGCTCTGATGAATGTTGTCCACCCTGACTGTGGACATGGGTCAACTGAAAGTAGGGTCTTATGCGCCCCAAAACTCCAATTCCCAAAGAGGGAATATTTTTTTTGGCCAATGGAACAACAATGCCAGAGGAAGAAACTTCAACAATAGGCCTCGGCCCAACCAATAGTAGTGTAACAATAATGCAAACACTGGAGGTCCGCCTCTGAACCAAAATTCCAATAAAAGTGGTGTTGGACCATCCCACTTCACACCAGTCATAGACTTCCAACCCATGACCAATTGGTGTAGATTGCATGACACAAGCTCCCACAACGAGATAAACTGTGCCACGCTGGAGAAGGTCATCATGAATTCCCAGTTGGATAGGAAAAAATCATCTGACCATACTCCCCTAGAGCCTCCTATGAAAGAGCCAACTCATGGTGCATTCACCTGTGAGATGGTCTTCTTTGGATCCTCTAGAGAAGACGAAGAAGAATCTAATTTGTAGGGATTCTTTGATGAATCGATTCCAGCCTTTGAGGCCAATGCCTTCACCAACCCATGGGCTCCTTACAACACTTAGAGCTAGGCTGGTAAAGGGCCATTTTACACACTGATAGATCCCAAAGATACTCCTCCTCGGGACAATACAACTGATCGGTCCATCCCTCTAAAATTTTCTAGCTCTAACTAAGTGAAAGACCCAGCCGAGGGAAGCCACCAATTCCTAGGAGGAAAGTTTGACATTAGAAAGGCGTTAGAACAAACTACCACCTCCATGACCTTGATGGATGTTTTACTAAACTATCTTGAGTAGAAGAAGTCTCTGCTAAAACTCTTAGGAAACCTAGAAGTTTTCAGTCGCCCACCCAAGACTATCTCTTTCAAGGAAGCCAACACGGCTGTCTTTTGGGGAAATAATGAAGATCCTCAATTCCTACTAGGCCTAAACATACAAGGCAAGAACATACACAACTGCCTAGTAGATTCTGGAGCTACGGGAAATATCATGCCCTTATATATATGCCAGAAGCTCAGATTTTGACCCTCCCCATCCAATGGTGCAGTAACCCAATTAGATAAAATTGCTATGAAAATTGTGGGAGAATTGAAGAATATCTGGATACAGCTCATCCAGGACCCTAGAATAGCCAGCATAATCGATATCCAAGTGGTGGACATCCCAGAGACTTATGGGATGTTATTAAGTCAAAATTGGTCTAAGTCTTTGAATGGATACTTTTTGACTAACTTTTCCCACTTGTGGCTCCCCTGGGAAGGAGAATCAAACAAGATCTGGGTTGAGAGTGAGCCCCAGATGAAGAAAGCCCTTACCAATGTCAGGAGGGTTAACAAGGTCTTCTTCTTTGAGACTTCCCCCGGGGTGTACTAACCCCTTGAAATCTTAATGTTTGATTTCACTCTCAGGGATGATCCCATAGTTCTATACAGAACCCAGGACCTAGAAGAAAAGTTGAGGGTTGAGGTTAACTCTCAGGGTGCCGTAGTGACCCCCGCTACACTCTTGTATGGAAATTGGTGCCAGGTGCACTATTAGAAGCATTCAGAGCTAGAGTGTGAGCCTTTCCTTTCTGTGGCTACCTGGCACATTGACGCCTTCCAGAACAAAAAATATATAGTTGATTCTTTGTAATCTAGTATTCCTACTGGAAGCACTTCTTCAATGACATTTCCCTGGAGATCTCAACCCCAAATCACCCTAGAGGAAAACCTCACCCATGCACCATCAGTGTAAGAGGAAAATCCTCCCAAGTCTCCCAGTGATAATTCAAATGCTACTCCATCTCCCCAGCTCCAGACTACAAGCGACGACCTGTGGACCCTTAAGTTTGACGGGTCCCGATCCAAACAGGGTTATGGGGCCAAAGTAGAATTGATCAACCCATGAGGGAAATCCTTCCTCACCTCCTATAGGCTACAGTTAAACTGCACAAAAAATGTTATGGAGTATGAGGCTTTGGTCCTCGGACTCTTTATTGCATTAAGGAAAGGAATCACCTGCCTCCGGGCTCTAGGTGTTTCAGAGTTGATTGTCAAACAGGTCTGAAGTCAGTACACATGTCATGATAAGAGGCTGGCTACATACCACAATAGCCTTATTGAATATTTTGATACCTTCGGCATTGATCTTATTCCCCGGAAATGGAATTATGTCCCGGATGCCCTCACTATTTCTGCCAGCACGCTTGAGCCCATGGCCAGCTCACGACTCTAGAGATTTTCTGTGGAGATGATCCCCACCCCGTCCATTCTAGACAATGTCACCCACTTTCAAGTTTTTGAAGATTATTAGCATATCCTAGCCTTCATGGCCAATATTGGTGTCTTTGAAGACCAAATAGTGGAGGAATGAGACCATGATGATACTGGGCAGGGTGATGAATATGATGGGTTCATGGACTTACCTACCAACACCATTCCGAAGGGGATGGTTGCACTTGAATGTATCTTTGACTCAGACCCTCAAGATCGAGAAAATTTCATCCTCCTCCAAGGGAGGAAAATTTGAGAAAGTAAACATCGGCCAGCCCAGTGAAGAAAAGATGATACACATTGGTACCTCCTGCTCCCCTGAGGAGAAGGAAAAGATTCTTATGGTTCTTCAAGAATACATAGATGTGATCACATGGGGATATGAGGAGTTGAAGTTGTATGACACATCCATTATGACTCATACCATCTCCCTGAAACCTGATGCTAAGCCTTTTTGAAAAAATCAATGACTAGTCAACTCGCTGATCGAGCCTCTGATTCGTCAAGAGGTGGAGAAACTATTGTCAACTTGGATAATCTTTCCAATCTGACACACTACATGAGTTGCCAATTTGGTCCCTGTTAGGAAGAAGAGCAGTGAAATTTTCCTCTACATGGATTTCCAAAATTTTAATAGAGCCTCCAAGAAGGATAATCACCCTCTCCCCGCATTGGATGAGGTGTTGTAGATAGTGAATGGGTCACAAATGATGTCTTTCTTGGATGGATACTTCAGATACAACCAATTCATGGTTAAATATGAAGATAGAGAGAAAAAGGTTTTCACCACCAACTGGGGAACATTTGTATATTAGAGGATTCCCTTTGGCTTGATTAACGCAGGGGCCACATTTTAAAAGGCTATGGAAATTGCATTCGAGGGCCTTGTGAATTGGTGCATAATCATCTACATGGATGATTTGACCATCTTTTCTTGGGACAAGCGTAACCATTCCCCTCACCTCACCCAGATCTGTGAGTGATGATGTCGGTATGGAATATCCCCCAAGAAGTGCTTATTTGGGGTCATCAAAGGGACGTTTCTCAGGCATATTGTCTCTGAGAAGGGTATATCCATTGACCCTGAGAGAGTTGAAGTGCTGCTAAATCTGCAAATGCCTGACAGCAAGAAAGAGATGCAATCTTTCTTCGAAAAGATCAACTTTGTCCAGCGATTCATCACTGGATTCGCTGAGATAGTCAAGCCACTCAATAAAATGATGAAAAAGGATACCAAAATTGAGTGTGTCCTGAAAAAAAGTGGGCATTTGCCAAGATTAAATAGATCATAATGGAGGCACCCATCCTGGCTAGTCTGAACTACTCCCTCCCATTTAACATTTACTCCTTTGCTTCACCGCATTTTTCTATGGCAGTATTGACCCAAAAGGTTGAGGGGGAGAAACAACCCATAGATTTTATGAGCTCCCCCTTTAAAAATGCTGAAGTCTGGTATTCATTGTTGGAAAAGTAGGCCTTTTCTCTTGTTCACACCATGAAGAAATTCTGGCATTATATTCTCTGGAGCAAGGTGCATGCTATCATCTTGGACCAGGCTATGAAATCTTTGCTGATGCAGAGTGAATTGGGTGAGAGACGATGGAAATGGATGGCCATCCTCTAGGAGTATGACTTGGAAATGCAACCCATGAAGATAGTCCGAGGTTAGGGACTGAGTCGAGCGATGGCAGAAGAGACTCCCCACATAGAATGTCAAACTTACATAGTGGAGTCTATCACTCGAGACCCGTGGTACACCGATCTAGTGTACTTATTGTTAAACAACAGATGCCTAGAGGGGTTACCTCCCAACAAATTCCGCACCCTATAGATAAAAAGTGCCTATTTCATGATCAAAAACTTTGCGCTTTACCGCAGGAACTATGAGGGAGTGTACCTTCGGTACATTGATAGGGACCAAGCTGCAAAAATGATTGAAGAATTCCATGGGTAGTTTGGAACTAGGCATGGCTCAACCAATGCCACCTCCCATCAAATTATTTGGGCCAGATATTATTGGCCCTACATATTTAAAGATGTTTATACTCACATTCGAAGATTCCATACTTGCCAAACTATGGCACATCATGAGCGTAACCCAGCTATGCCTTTACAACCAGCCTTCAAGGCTAGGCCCTTTGCCCAATGGGAATTTGACTTTATCAAGGAAATCAACCCCAACTCATCTACCAACCACTGATACATCTTAACTATAATTAATTACTGCACCTGATGGTCTAAAGCCATACCTTGCAAAAATAACATGGCAAACATCGTTATCAAATTCCTGGAAGAAAATATCATCGCAAGATTCAGAATGCCCTTCGCCATAGTGTGTGAAAATTGACCAGAATTTTCTTCGGTGCAACTAGTTGAATGGACCAATGACTGGAAGATCACTTTGAATTTTTCCAACAACTATTACCCCCAGGGGAACGGTGTTGCTGAATCAACAAACAAAAATTTACTTGAAGTGATCAAACACCTGCTAGAATAGAATCCCTGGGATTGGCACCAAAAGATGAGGTTCGCCCTCTAAGCGGATCACATTCAAATTAAGGCTGCCCTGGGAATGTCCCCATTCCATCTAGTTTATGCCTAGAATCCAATGTTCCCAATCAACTTACAGATCCCAGTTTTGTAGTTTATGCATGAATTCGACAATCGGGATAACATTGTGGAGGTTTGGCTCTTGAATCTGGTGCAGATGGAGGAACAACAAGATGTATCCCTTGAACATTCTATGCATCACCAAGCAGTGGTAAAAATATGGTTTGATCGTAGAGCCCAATACAAGGCCTTTCATATTTCAGACTTAGTCCTTTTGTGGGACAAGGCCCAGGAAAAGAAAGGAAAGCACACCAAGTTCCAATGGCTCTAGCTCAGACCATATCTAATCTCAAAAATCTACGGGACAAATACCTATCACCTTAATACCATGACTGGAGAATCTTTCCCATTACCCGTCAATGGGCAATTTCTCAAACATTACTTCAAATGAGGTCGGTTTGCTTGAAGTGTATTTTATGTAAATTTCTCTTTCTTGTCAATATTTCTTTCTTGGTGCCTCATTGGGAGGTGTCTTGCTTTGTAAATAGTCTTGCTAGCCATCCTTTGGGATCGCCCCCTTTTCTTTTGTTGTATTTTGTTTTTCTTGTCTTCCTTTTCGGGTCTCGGTATTTTTCTCTCCCTCTTGTGAGGATTGGTATGCTTTGCATAACATCTGGTCTCTGGGATGTTGTCTTTAACATGATGGTGAACTTAAGAATCTATTGTTAGCATGATGGAATCAATCCAGTCTCTGGAGTTATTTTGCAAGCTTAGTAGAAAATTATGAGTAGTCTTCATCATATTTATCCCCGAAAGTCCAGTAACCAGTTAAATTAAAATTATGAAGGAACAAGTAATTAGACACACTGAGGGTAGATCGGTCGCACTGGTTGATTGGCCCAAGTATGAACTTTTAAAATATTCTTTTCACATTTAGATTTTTCCTCCCCTAGTCGGCATATTAAGGTGGGTGGAAGGGTGAAAGAAGTACTGTCATTAAATTTAGCTAAGATTAAGCTTGATGGTGAAGGAAGTACTGCCCTCCCACCCAGAAATGTATAAAATAACAAGAAAAGTAAAGAAATGGGATGAAACTCCAGTCTCTGGGAGAAATGAGTGAATTTGATGAATTTGGGGTTTGATATACTTAGTGCCTCCTCTCTGCTTCTCCCAGAGGTCATCGGCTTGATTCCCTCCCAAAGCACACACTTCACCACTGATGAAAGGATCACGGATTGGATTGCATATGACTGGATTTTCTTAGACATTTCACACCCTACAAGTAAGATTCTTCGAGTAACAATTTGTTCTAGTTTTCCTAACTAGAGATTCTATAGTTCTTGAATGCACTAAGGCATTCATCTCAGATAGTCTCCATTTGTTATGCCCTGCATCCTCATCCCTACATTTTGTGTGCAAAATGTTGGGTCCCCCTTTTTGTTTTTGCTTTTGGCTCTTGCCTTGTCTTTTTGCCTCTATTTCTTTGTTTTCTTTCTTCAGGTTTTCTGTCCTGTGGTGTTGGTTTTGCTTTTTTTTTTTGTCCCTTGTGTCTTTGGGACCCAGTCTCGGAGTTGGTTGTTTCTTTTCCAGGAGCCAGACCCTAGACTCCAGGATTCTTTGCAAGGATGTCTTCTTTTTGTAAGAAGGTATGGTCGCACAAAATCCCTAGGCCCAGAGTCTGAAGGTCTGCCTATTCTGAAGTTTGTAGAAGGAAAGGTAACTCACTTTTCACCTCATGTATAAATAGGAATCACCTGTCATTTTCACGGTTACTATGATAAAAACACTTAAGAGATTTAAGAATGATTTGAGCGAGATTAAGTGCGAGCCATTTGGAGCTGTTCTAAACAATTACCAGTTATTTTTGGTATTAGTTGGTGATCATTTGGAGGTGGAAGCTATTGCAGAGAATCCATGGTGCCTCTCCTTCCTTGTCTTTCTTTGGGTTTCAGGTTGGTGTCTTTGTTCCTTCCCTTCATTTTCCTACTTTTAGTTGTGTTTTTGGTTTGCATTTTCTATTTTGTTTCAATTTTTCTCTGTGTCTTCGTCATCTAGTTCACTGCCCGTTGGTGGGTCGGCTTTACCAGAGGGTTGTCTGCCCTTTGTGCAGTGTAAAATATTGTATATGTTGTACATTTTTGGTGTTGTTTTGTTAGGGTAGCTTCTCTACATCTATTTTTGATATGTATATTTAGTGTATATTAATATATATCCTTTCACTTTTTGTGTATATACCCTTCAGCCCTGCTATGCTTAGATGTATATTTTGTGTATATTCACCCAATTTATTATCAATCTTTTTGTGCTCTATCTGTGTTTCATCCATGTTTGCGAGCTCATTCCAGGCAAAATACCACCTAGTTGAAGCTCAGCTCTCGGTTGGTTTCAACCAAGTGTTTTTCTCTCTCCTTCGTCAGCCAGCCTTAATGTTTCATTCATATCTCACATATGCATTTAATGTTGCCCAAGTGGCCTCCAATTTTTTCATGTTCAGACAGTTGGTGCTATTGTCGCCATAACTCCCCATTTTATTGCATAGCCACATGACGTCCACGTAGGCCTTAAGGCTCACTTTTTTCTCACATCTTCCAACAATTAGTTTTCTAGACCCTGGGTCTTTTGTCTTCACCAACCCACATCTTACTTCTGTTAAGTATGCTGAAACCCCCCGGCCCAGATAGGGGTTACTTTTCCAAGCTTGCATTATATATATATATATATATATACTTTGTCTTGTGACCGCCTGAATGCTTGAAGTTGCTCCGAGGTAGTTCGGTCTTTGTCACCTAGATTTTTTTCTCTTGTTGGTGTAGAGGTCTTAATATTTGATCTACTCCATTATCTTAACCTCCTTGATTCTAGTTGTCCCCTTCATATTTTCTATTTCATGCTATGGGGGTAACTATACCATATCTGTTGACCCAAGAAGTGTACACCTCATCACTTGGCCACTCGAGGTTGAGAACTTCATCTTTATGGTTGTTGAACTCCTCCCAATCACTGTTAGCCTTCTCTACTTCTGCTTCCCAAGATTCAAAAAATGCCTTGGCTTTGCTCAAAATATCAATGGTTAATACAAACCAGCCAGTGTTTTCCAGTGTAACAATACTCTTTGTCCTGCTAGTCAGTGCCTTGTTTAATTTCCTCAGCCATAGGGCTTCATTCTTTATGCTCCCATCCTTTTTGAACATGTTAGGATACATATCATACCTATCCTTGGAAAAATCTCCCCTTAGGGTTATGATTTTCTTCATAACCATGTTCCTTTTGGTGTCTAAATTGATCATCAATTTGAGACACTTGTGAGTGCTTGTTAGGACAAAATCAATATTATTTTTTTCTTTCGAGAGGGAATAGAAACATTTGACATGGGATGCCTTCCCTTTCCACTTATTTACTATCAGCTCCCATTGCTTCTTTTCATCCTCATGCCAGCTGGTGATGCTTGTGATCTTTTTTCTCAGTGAGTAGAGGTTAGCAAGGTTGATTTCACTGGCACATCTTTTGAGATTTGAAAATATCTAATCTATGTTCTTTTTCTTCACCAATTCTTTAACTTCTTTGTAGGCATGGGAATCTTCTAAGTCCCTCTTACCTTGTTCTTCTAATCTTGTCCTTTCATTGATTATCCTTTGCTTCTGAGCTTCTAATTCTGCACTCTTGGCATCAATAGCTTCTTGAGTAGTAGGACTTAGAGGTGTAAGGGATGGGGGTATGTTATAAACAGACTTGAGGAAGAAGGCTGATATGGGTCCTAAGAAATTGGCCTTTGGGGAACCAGTTGAATCTTCTGCTTACCTTCCAACTCTACTATTTTGTTATCCTTAATCATATCTTTCATTCAAACTAGCATATGCTTCCTTTTCTTTCTCTAACACTTTCATGCTCAAATTTGCAACCTATACAACAAGGTTAGCCACTTTATTTCTTGAGGTATCTGCAACCCCTTTCACAATTAGGCTACCTATGTCTTCAGTCTCATCATCTTCTTTAATTCTTCTCTTGTCCTTTTTCTTTAGTGACCAGATTGCCAATGTTGCATGATCGTTACTAAACTGGGCACCAATTGATGTCCCAGCAGGGCTTATGGGTTTAGCTTGTTTCCTTATAGCATCAAAAACCACTGCATCAACTAAATCCCATTGTGGCAATATGAGAACTCCTTGCCTTTTGATCATTTTTCTACCCTCTTCAGGAGTAATCTTATCAAATTTTAATATCAATTCTTGCTTGACTGCTTTCTCTATGTCCTCCTTGGCAACATTGGATTGAAATTCTATCATTTTCTGGCACTTATCATTGTATTCACCAATATGGCATCTCCATAGGAACTGAATAAAAGCCCTAGTTTTGATGAAATTGTCATCAGACAAGAATTCATCACTATCTTTATTGGTCACAGGATCTAATTCCTTGCCAGCAAATTCTACCACTGTGAGGTTAGATGATGTATGTTTAGGCTCTTCTGGCATTCCTTCCTGTAGTTCTTGAGTGGTAATAACTACTTCACTAGCATTTCTCATCTTGAGCAATTGCTCAGCAATGGTCTAGTCATCATATTGCATAGGGGATTGGGAAGGAGAATACAATTCACCTCCTTGTTCTTTTGTCTCCACCCTTTGCCTCTTTGGAGAGGGTACTTCTTGAACATCAGTATCCATTGGCCTCTTTCCCTTATTTTGAATGGGCTTATCAACTATGGGAGCAATAGTGGTATATCCTCTTCTCTTCTATACTACATAGTTCCCAGGTGGAACTATTCTACTTTGTGGGAATCTATTCAAAATAGAAAGAGCCTTTTCTAGATCACTTTGAACTACTCTCTGCCTCTTCTCATTTAGGGTTTGCATTATTCCCTCAAAAATATTCATTAGTGAATCAATTTAATAAGACCATGGGAAAAAATCCTTTAGAGGATCATAGGTATTGTCAAAATTCTGGACAAAGTCCAAGGATTTCTTATATGTCATCCATCTTTCCTTCCTGACATCTTAAACCTCTAGGTCAAAAATGTTCTTGATAATATCCTCTGGATAATAGAATTGATTCTTTAGCATTATACAATTGGTCCTCTTCCTGAACATGCCCATGATAAAATCTTCATTATCTGCACACCTGGATATGGAAGTGGATAAATGATAGGGCTCAAAGTATTTTCCAAACTATGTCCACCCC
>MU226401.1:1524422-1545046 GCA_018584345.1 Thuja plicata | reverse complement strand
ATTTAAAACTTTCCTTGAAAGCAACTCACAGACAAGAACATGACTACCTTATAACCAGTATATTCAAAGTGCCTTACAAACTGAACATACAAGAATTAATAGTAAATGCAAGAAGACATCATAGATAACAAAATGGAGATTCCATTGTATTTTATTAATGTAGATTTGGATACCAGTACATTCACAAAGACTCAAAACTAATAGTTAGACACAATTCAGTAATATGCCTTGTAGTCTTATTTTTACCATCCTTCTTACAATATTACAAATTGATACTTATAGGTAGCCACAGTCATCTTGGAATCCTTTTGGAAAATAAGGATGCAACAAGCTATGGATGACTGGGCTAAAGGACAAAATATAGTTTCAAAAAGAGACAAAACTTATGGTGGATGAGATAACAATATTTTCTATAAGCCATGTAATCATTTGTCTTGCGACCACCTGAATGCTTGAAGTTGCTCTGAGGTAGTTGGGTCTTTGTCACCTGGATTTTTTTCTCTTATTGGTGTAGAGGTCTTAATATTTGATCTGCTCCGTTATCTTAACCTCCTTGATTCTAGTTCTCCCCTTCATATTTTCTATTTCATGCTATGGGGGAAACTATACCATATCTGTTGGCCCAAGCAGTGTACACCTCATCACTTGGCCACTCAAGATTGAGAACTTCATCTTTGCAGTTGTTGAACTCCTCCCATTCACTGTTAGCCTTCTCTAATTTTTCTTCCCAAGATTCAAAAAATTCCTTGGCTTTGCTCAAAATATCAATTGTTAATACAAACCAGCCAGTGTTTGCCAGTGTAACAATACTCTTTGTCCTGCTAGTCAGTGCCTCATTTAACTGCCTCAGCCATAGGGCTTCATTCTTTATGCTCCCCTCCTTTTTGAACATGTTAGGATACATATCATACCTATCCTTGAAAAACTCTCCCCTTAGGGTTATGATTTTCTTCATAACCATGTTCCTTTTGGTGTCTAAATTGATCATCAATTTGAGACACTTGTGAGTGCTTGTTAGGAAAAAATCAATATTATTTTGTTCTTTCAAGAGGGAATAGAAATATTTGACATGGGATGCCTTCCCTTTCCACTTATTTACTATCAGCTCCCATTGCTTCTTTTCATCCTCATGCTAGCTGGTGATGCTTGTGATATTTTTTCTCAGTGAGTAGAGGTTAGCAAGGCTAATCTCACTGGCACATCTTTTGAGATTTGAAAATATCTAATCTGTGTGCTTTTGCTTCACCAATTCTCCAGCTTCTTTGTAAGCCTAGGAATCTTCTAAGTCCCTCTTACCCTCTTCTTCTAATCTTGTCCTTTCATTGATTAGCCTATTCTTCTTAGCTTCTAATTCTTCTCTCTTGACATCAATAGCTTCCTAAGTAGTAGGACTTAGAGGTGTAGGGGATGGGGGATATGTTATAAATGGAATTTAGGAGGAAGGCTAGTATGGGTCCTAAGTAATTAGGATTTGGGGCACTAGTTGAATCTTCTACTTACCTTCCAACACTGTTATTTTGTTATCCTTAATCAAAGATTTCATCGTCTCTTTGTTGTAAGCTTTGAGCACAAACTCATATCTTTCATTCAGAATAGAATATGCTTCCTTTTCTTTCTCTGACACTTTCATGCTAGAATTGGAAACCTGTACAATAAGGTTAGCCGCTTTAGTTCCTGAGGTATCTGCAACCCTTTTCACAATTAGGCTACCTGTGTCTTCAGTCTCATCATCTTCTTTAATTCTTCTCTTGTTCTTTTTCTTTAGTGACCAGATTGCCAATGCTGCATGATCCTAACTAAACTAGGCACCAATTGATGTCCCAGCAGGGCTTATGGGTTTAGCTTGTTTCCTTATAGAATCAAAAACCACTGCATCAGCTAAATCCCATTGTGGCAATATGAGAACTCCTTGCCTTTTTATCATTTGTCTACCCTCTTCAAGAGTAATCTTATCAAATTTTGATATCAATTCTTGCTTGACTGCTTTCTCTATGTCCTCCTTGGCAGCATTGGGTTGAACTTCTATCATTTTCTAGCACTTATCATTGTATTCACCAATATGGTATCTCCATAGGAACTAAATAAAATCCCTAATTTTGATGAGATTGTCATCAGAAAAAAATTCATCACTAGCTTGTTTGGTCACAAGATATAATTCCTTGCCAGCAAATTCTTCAATTGTGAGGTCAAATAATGTATGTTTAGGCTCTTCTGGCATTCCTTCTTGTAGTTCTTTAGTGGTAACAAATACTTCACCAACATTTCTCATCTTGAGAAATTTCTCAACAATGGTCTGGTCATCATATTGCATAGGGGACTGGGAAGGAGAATACAATTCACCTCCTTGTTCTTTTGTCTCCACCCTTTGCCTCTTTGGAGAGGGTACTTCTTGAACATCAATATCCATTGGCCTCTTTCCCTTATGCTGAATGGGCTTATCAACTCTGGGAGCAACAGTGGTATATCCTCTTCTTTTGTATACTACATAGTTCCTAGGTGGGACTATTTTGGTTTGTGGGAATCTATTCAAAATAGCAATAGCCTTTTTTGGATTACTATCAACTGCTCTCTACCTCTTCTCATTTATGGTTTTCATTATTCCCTAAAAAAGATTCATTAGCGAATCAATTTTATAAGACCATGGGAAAAAATCCTTTAGAGGATCATAGGTCTTGTCAAAATTCTGAACAAATTCCAAGGATTTCTTATATGCCATCCATTTTTTCTTCCTGACTTCTTGAACCTCTAGGTCAAAAATGTTCCTGATAATATCCACTAGATAGTAGAATTGATGCTTTAGCATTATACAATTGGTCCTCTTCCTGAACATGCCCATGATAAAATATTTATTATCTGCACACCTGGATATGGAAGTGGATAAATGATAGGGCTCAAAGTATTTTCCAAACTGTGTACACCCCCCTTTTGTTATGATAAAGTGATGGGTTCTAGTGAGGGTAGGAAAGATATTTCCCTTCATCTTTCTGGTCAAGGCTTCCTCCTGCAGCCCACGTAATTGTCTTATAATTTCTTCTATCCCAATCTTGAGTGGGACTCTGTAGGGTAACACATAAGGAGTACCTCTTAAACCATAAACCCTAATCACTATTGAAAAAGGGTACAAGATTAAATCTCCCCAGTTGTGAGAAATTTTCAACTATGGGGCATACTCTATAGGCCTTAAAAGCATCATTATTTCATTATGAACTCTAGCATTTTGGTTGCTTAGCAATGACTTAAGTTTGGTTGCAAAAACTTTGTCAAAATACACATAGCTAGCATTCTTTCTGTCCCAGGACAAATCTGCACTCCACATCTGAACAGGCAACTCTTTACCATCTTGGAATTTTTCCAACTCCAATTCTTCTGCAAAGAAGTCAGCACTATTGAATAATAACATATGCATCATGAGGGAATACCAACCCATTGGTTTCTGTATATTGCCATCTTGGATCCCTGAAAAACCATCATGCATTTCCTGAGCAATATAAGATGCATAATAAAAAACCACTGACAAGTGGGGATGCAGATTCTGAACAACCATCAACATTATATGGATAGGCATTGCCCCTCTTCATTTATCCCCAAAACATTGCACAAGGAACTGTACATTTTTTTGGATTTGCCATTGAAAATATCCAATTTAAAGGGTTCTGGGGTTCTGGGCCCTATCACTACCAAGTCTCCTATTTTTTTGGCATACCCCTTCACTACTTCACCCCTGTAATAGTCTCTTTGGTTATTGTATATTTCTTTGAAATACTCAAGATCAATATCATCCATATTTTGGGAGGGATCAGTCAGCTTGAAAATCCTTCTGATTTCATCTTCTAATACATTCAATATTATGTTTCCCCGGGTATCCCTAACAACCCTAGCCACCTTATCATAAGTGTTTGCAATGAAGATGAATAAATCAGTATCCATGAACACACCGGGAGCTATCAGTTTTCCCACATCTAATTCCCAAATATTGCAGTCTGGAGTAGAGGCATTCCTTTGACTATAGGTCGTCCTGAATAGAGTAAGGCCATCAAAACTAGTAATAGCATCTTTTGCCCACCTACCCGAATCATATAATCCTTCCCCAATTTTGAAGTGGGGATGTTGTGGAACTACTTTTTTAGCTTGTGTGGCATCCCCTGAAGATAATGGTAACTGCTGCAATAAATGTTCCCTAATGTTCCATTTTTGGTAATCGATCTGTCCTGAAATTTCAACTTTGGGGGCCATTCTAAGGGTTTTCTATCAATACTAGAACCAGATTCTAAAACAAGAGCTCTAAAAACTTCTCTGAACTTCAAATTCTACCCCAATTGTGAATGCAAGTGAACAATAAGCTTACCCATTCTGCACAGAAGTCACGTGGAGCTAGTTTTCTCCATAATTTCATCTTTGCTCAAATAACTTTGGTGAGTTATTGAGGCTGCAGTTGGCTTAGTCAATTTCATGGCCTCAATCAAATCAGTCTTTCGAATTGAATTTGACTAGAGGTGTCACACATTCTGCAATTAATCCACAGCTTCAATTTCATGGTTTAATGGCTCTCTGCAACTTGTTCTGTCAAATTTTAATTTGAGCCGTCGATTCTGGACATCACTCTTCGCATCTGATGGCTATCTTATTTTCCCAGAAATCACTGTCGACTAAGGACACGTGTTTCCTCTGCTTATTCTCTTATTTTTTAGATGTTGAGCATCTTGGATATAAGTGATTAAGTGAGCCGTTAGATATGAAACAACTTAACTGAACTTTAAACCTTTGCCAGCTTTGAGTGCCTAGGCCCACCAACTGCCAGATGCCATCACCGCTTATTCGCTTATTTTTTAGATGTCGAGCATCTTGGATATAAGCAATTAAGTGAGCCGTCAGATCTTTCCAAACTTGTGTACTATTTAATATAATGCCTTTACGATATTCTTGGACCCACCAAGGACACACGTCGCCTCTGTTTATTCGCTTATATGTTAGATGTCGAGCATCTTTGAGATAAGAAAATAAGCTCACCATATGATCTTTTCTGAGTTGCTCACCTTTTAACAGAGGACTTTCTTAACATTCTCGGCCCCACCAAGGACACATGTCACCTCTGCTTGTTCTCTTATATGTTAGTTGTTGAGCATCTTGGATATAAGTGAATAAGCACACCGTTCGATCTTTTCTGAGTTGCCTGATACATAAGGGGATGATGTAAAATGGACCAACATGGTGAGAGTTAGGATTTATTAAAGTTTTTAGGATGATACAATCTTTTGACAAAAGCAACCCATTCAACACAAACACATGACTTTAAATGACTTAAGTGACCGAAGAAGTAACATGAAAATAGAACCGGCCGAGGCATTTAGGGTTTTTTTTAGTCATTTTTAACCATTTTCAATTAGGCTGAGGGTTTGGGGAACTTTTGCAGAGAGATGAAAATAATTTGAAACTCAATCCTGAAACCCTTGGCACCAATAATGACAGGAGACCCTAAGAAAATTACAAGACATAAATTGGACAAGAAATAGCACCAACACATGTATTGTTCTTATCAATCGGTTATATCTCTTCATTCATAGCACTAACCTATTCTTCATTCTCAAGTGCATTGTAAATAGATTTAGGCTCAAAATCACAATGTAAACATCTGGTGTTAAGTGACTTACTTCTTATTCTTGTTCCAGCCTTCTTGTCTCCTATGATTTAATTTTGTGGATGATTTCTTCTAACATACTTGGCAAGTTTTAGTTCAGCTCTGTGTTCATCATTCTGATTATCTTCTTCACCTTCATTTTCATCTCCATTGTTTGGAACATCATCTTGAGTATTATCTTGATCATTGGTAATTGCAACCTGATGCTAAGGTGCAATGTTTTGATGCTCGGGAGTGACACACTGTTGCTCGGGTAGAGTGTCAGGTTTTTTATAAACAAAATTGTTGTAGTCCTCTGTTTCCTTTTTTCTTTCCTTATCATTCTTTTCTACAAATTCATCTATTTTCACATTTTCACTTTCAATGATTTTGTTAGATGGCTTGTTTAGAAATTTATAAGCCTTGCTTTTGGTTGAATACCCTAGGAAGATACCTTCTTCACTTTTGCAGTCAAGTTTTCCATTTCTATCATTCTTCAATATAACATTGACTACCAAAGATTCGAAAGTTACTTACATTGGGTGTATGACCATACCAAAGCTCATATAGTGTCTTCTTTGTGTCCTTCTTCAATTGTACTCTATTTAGTGTATAGACAACAATATTGGTAGATTCCCTCCAAAATATTTGAGTGATACTTTTCTCAATCATCAATGTTCTTGTACAATCAACAATTGATATGTTTCTCCTCTCAACAATTCCATTTTGATGTGGTGTCCTTGGTGCAAAAACCCATCTTTTAATTCCATGCTCATTGTAATAGTCAGTGAATTCTTCTGAAGTAAATTTCACTCCTCTATCTGACCTTAAGCATTTCAATTTCTTTTCACTTTTTTTTCTACCATTGCTTTGTACCATTTAAACATCTTAAAAGCTTCTGATTTATCTTTTAGAAACATGAATTTCATCATTCTAGAGAAATCATCAAAAAAGAGAATGAAATACCTATCTCCATAGTAGCTCTTTGTCCTCATCGGTCCACATAGATTTGTATGGACTAATTCTACAATTGCAGTAGATGTATGAGTTTTTCTCTTGAAACTAGACTTTGTCATTTTACCATTTTGACAATTCTTGCACATGATATGCTCGGGCTTAGTCATCTTTGGTAAGCCTCTGACATTCCTTTTATTTCTTATCTTTATCATGTTGTCAAATTTCACATGACACAATCTTTTGTGCCACAACCATAAGTCTTCATTTCTAGCCATCAAACAAGTGGTGTTAGTGTCATCAAGATAGAAAATATACCTTTTGTTTTCTCATCGGTACTAAATAACCTTCCTGATTCATTGAAGATCTTTGCCTTGTTATTTTTAGATGCTACTCTGTGACCTAAATTGTTCAACTGAGAAACACTTAACAAATTGTAATTCATTCCTTTAACCCTATAAGCATTTTCACATTTAATCAAGTTATTCAACATTATGGTTCCTTTA
Organism: Thuja plicata; assembly: GCA_018584345.1. Classification (NCBI taxonomy): domain Eukaryota; kingdom Viridiplantae; phylum Streptophyta; class Pinopsida; order Cupressales; family Cupressaceae; genus Thuja; species Thuja plicata. Next base: position 1,537,972 of record MU226401.1, on the reverse strand, counting down.
CCTTCAACTAGACAAGGTGTATCATTACCCATTCTCACTGAACCACCATTATAGTATTCAAAATTCTCAAAATTTTATTTATCACTAGTCATATGGTGAGTGCAGCCACTATCTATGATCCAAACATCAGTTTTACTAACTTTAAATATGAGTGCAGTTTCTACATACCTTTCTTCATCTTCATTTGAATCATCCTTCATGGCTACAAATACCATCTCGAAGTCTTCATTTGATTTAGTGTTAGTTTCATCATCTCTTCTCTCAGCTAGGTAACAAGCTTTCATCCCTTTGTCCTTGTAGTCTCAGGTATCTCTCTTATCAGATTGTCAGTTGCTCCAGTATTCTCTATTATCACCTTTGTCAAACTTCTTTTCATAAGGTCTATCATTTCCTCTGTCATCTTTTCGTCGGTTTGGACATCTTGCAGCAAAGTGTCCAACCTCTTTATAATTGAAATAGATAAGTAGTAATTTACCTTTGTATCTTCTTTTATCTCTCTGCAATATTCTAGCCATAATTGCTTTAATTTCATCAAGTCCTTGATGCTCATTGTCAGTGTCACTATCATTTCTAACAGCATATCTATGACTTGAGTAACTTATCTTTACAGAAGATTTGAATGCAGATTCTATAGATGGTAAGACACTATTATCAAAGTTTTTCATCTTGTTAGTTCCTTTTCTTGCTGACATAAGAAATACTCTAAATGAGCTTGCTCTACTTATCCCAGACACTGATCAAGCAAGATATAGAATGAAAAAAATAGGGTTTCAAAACCCTCTACATTTTGAGCTCCATAAACTCGGGTGGGAATACCCTTCTAACTTAGAATGATCAAATCATAGAATCATTCTAGCAAATATGAATGGAATTACAGGGGTTGACCACTATAACATTTATTTGACAGATCAAACATAAAGGTAAAGATCAATTTTAATAGTGATAGTCAACTATTTCTAAGGAAAATAGACCAGTGTCTTATATTAGGGTATGGAGTCACTTATGAATATTCATAACCAATTTCTCATGAACAAGAACTTAAAACAATGACATATTTGACATAAAAATAGATATACCTTATATAGCTATCATCATACATATGACAATTTAATTCATCAAATTCATTATAAACCTTAAATCTCACTGAAATAGTCCTAAGGCAATTTTAGTCTTTCCTTGAAAGAACCCCAAAACTATTTCAAAATCTGCCTAACAGATGCATAAATTGAACATTCCTTGAACATTCAATTTAAATAAAATTTAGAACACAATAATGAAGACAAAATACTCGTCATATGTTTTAGAAACTATTGATGTATTTCATTTGTATTCATGATCAAAAACTACTATTACATTCAACAATAAATTTCAAAACCCTACTTTGAATATATTAGTCTTAAGACAAACTTTACAACTTCAATTTGTATTCCCCAAAATAAAAATGTCTATCCTTTTCCCAGTATTCTTGGAATCCTTTTATAACTAAGGATGCAACAAGATACAGAATACATAGGAAAGATTTACAAAATATTTTACAACTTTTGCAACTAACATAAAAACAAAAGTTATAACAGAACACAAGTGGAAAAAGTTGGCAAAGTCTGAACAAGGTTTGTTGTTGCAGTTTGACAATATCCTCCTTATCCTTTAAGCTTTGCTTCCCACCTGTTCACCTCCTTGGTGGTGAGCCAATCAAAATTCTTTTCCTGCTCCATTTTTGCAATAGCTTCTGTCCATCTAGCATCAATGGTTGTTCTGGCCTCAGAAACAAACTTTTCCATATCTCTTTCAACCTTGAAGAGGTTGTCAATTAGTTCATTGCAATATTTAGCATTAATATCCTTTTCTAGGTGTTGCTTCATCTCCTCATCCTTGAATATCCCATCAAATCTAGCTGTCCAATCGAATTGTGGCTTGAAAACACTAGCTTCATCATATATCTTTGGGATTAAGAGAGGGCATTGGTCACCAAATAGTTGCAGTTTATTATATATTAAGTCAGCTTTGCCATTGAAGCAAAAGTCTCATTCAGCTCACTGATCATTTCAATGGTATCTATGATTTTATCATGAAAATCATCACTATATAACATGGTTGTCTTCAATTTGTCCATTAGCCTCTCTCTTCCCGACCAGGTCTTAAAAGTAGGTTCCAAGAAAGTCATAGCTTCTACAGCTGTCTTTGAGGCTTCTTGCAGTGATCCATACAATGTATATACTATGTCAATCTTCTGTTTCAAAACATCAATTCAATGTTATAGTATAGGAAATATAACAGACATGACATTTACATTTGGCTCCTGTAATAATTCCTTGGATTGGCCTTCTACCTATGCTAAATCTTGCTTTATTTCAATGGAAACATCTATTTCAAATTTTTCTACTTCCTAGGGGACTGAAATCTTCTCTCTCTTACTCTCCACTAATTCTTCATTCAATTTTGCAATTTTTTCCTCCAGGGTGTGATTGTGAATTACAAATTTTTCATGCTTCTTTTCCAATGCCATCATCTGGCCAAAAGTTGTTTCATACCTTTTAGATAGATCATCAACCTTTGCTAGGTTAATAAATGACACTTGGGTCATTAACTGAGCTGTCTCAGTGTCACTAGTGTTTTGCAGATTCCAAATCATCTTGTCGACCCTCATCTCCTTCCTTATAGTCATGACCAAAGGCTTCTATGTAGCAGGGGCTAGAGACAAAATAGCTAAGGTCTTGGAGGATTTAGGATCAAATCTCGATCCTTTCAAAACATCATCAATCTCAAATTTTATTTTCAATAAGGGGTCTTCTTGCCTCCTAATCTGATCAATGATAAAAGTGGACTGTAAATCCCAATCTGGCATTAGCAATACCCCACTGTTCTATACCAATAACCTAGCTTGTTCCACAGTAATCATTTCACTCTAAGGATCATAATCCTGGAGCGTCTTCACAATTTCATCATTTTTATCTGTTTGTCTTTCACCTACAATCAGACTTTGTCTCAAGTCTTTTTGTTTTAAGTTGATCAAGAATGTTTTGAATTCCTCAAAATTTATGAATTTATCATCCTTGATGAATTTTGTTTCCATCATTACCCTTTCATCAATTTCTGGAAGCAAAATAATTTGATTGTCCCCCTGGCCTTCATCTTGTGGCTCCTTCTATATTTGTCTTTTCAATTTTCTAAAATACTTGCCACACTCTATTATTACAACTTTAGCCAGGCTCTTTCTATCTTGCACCATATTTTTCTTTATTTTTTGCTTCTTTTTGGGTGGCTCTTTGGTAGAAGTGGCTTCTTCTTCTTCTTCTTCTTCTTCTTCTTCTTCTTCTTCTTCTTCTTCTTCTTCTTCTTCTTCTTCTTCTTCTTCTTCTTCTTCTTCTTCTTCTTCTTCTTCTTCTTCTTCTTCTTCCTCAGCACTGAATTATGGGGTTTCTTCATTAAAGTATCATAAGACTTCAGCATTTCATCCATTCTATACAAATATGGAAAATCAAGAAAGAAACCAGAGAATGTCTTGTCAGACTCCTTCCATTCCTTCTCATCCCTTACAAGTTCTTTTCATTTTCTCCTCCTTTCCTAGACCTCAACTCTATCTAACTTATTTATTAAAACATCCTCATCATCCAAAGGCTCATGCTATCTGATAGTTACCTAGGAGACCATGCCTTTTAGAGATATTTTTACAAAACTTTCTGGATCACAGAATCTAACAATAGCTGTGGACATTCTATACTGCTTTAGAAAGTCATTGATCAAATCAAACACTCTTTTTCCAATAGAAAAATGAAAACCCACCCATAATCTAGGGACAAAAGTACCCCTCCTATGTCCCTCTAGGAATTATTTATCAACCCAGGTAATTTTTCAAACAAACTCTCGGAATGCAATTCTAACATGCACAAACTTGGGGAGAATGTGAGGAGGTTGAGAGAAACCATATACCTTAATGATAGTGAATGATCAAAGAAAAATAAATCTCCCCAATCATGAGAGATTGGCAAATTTTCAACAAATTGGTAAGGTCTTAAAATCCTCCTAACACCAATTGGTAATCTCTCTCTTTCAGCTCCTAGTAAATCAAAGATTGGAGCCACAATCCAATTAGAGAAACATAAAAAAGATGAGTTTATAGAGGAACTATCCCATACCAGGGTCCACCTTTGAATTGGCATGCTGACACCATATTCTGAATCAAACAGTTGTAGCTCTTCGTCCATGGAGGCCTTGTTGTAGAATAATGTTTAAAAGTTGGGATGGGGACATTATTCTATATATCTACCAGTGCTACATAAATAGCTTCAACTAGGTACCCCACATAATCATAATCTGAATTGACCTCTAGGTGTTCAATGTTCATTTCCATCATTAGTAGTTCCTCAGCCATAGTAGAATCTCCATCAAATCCTAACACCCTGTTTAGGCCATATACTGTGCACTTGACATAGTGATTAAATATGGACAAATCAAAGGGAGGCTTAACATTGTCTGGGATAATTACCAAGTTTTTATCTACCCTAGGCATGAATTTGGGCATTTCATATTTCTTGATCAATTTTTCCCTCTTCTTATAATTTGATTTTATCTTCTCCAAATCAATTTCAGTGCACAATGCACCAATAATCCAAAAAACCTCTTCTACTGATCTTTTATTGATGTGTACTAGGGCTTCCTTGTTCTTTTTCCTAATTACCCTAGCTACTGGGCAATAATTCTTGGCCAATTCCCTCATTAACTCTATATCCACATATACATCAGGCACAATCAATTTAGCCATGTTTAATTCCCAGGGATTGCAAATTGGGATAGATTTAACTCTATTGTTCCATAAATAATGAAATAGAGTATTACCCGAGAAGCCTGTAGTGACAGGATTTCTACACTGACACCATCTATCTTTCCACTCATCCCAATTGGCACTATTTGTGTTTGATGTCCCAGGCTGAAAATCAATGAATTCCTCTATATATTTGTTTGCTGCAACCTTCTTCTTTCCAGACCCTTGAGAGGCCGCACTGGTGGTAGCTTGACTCATCCTTCTTTCTCAATTTGCTATGTCAGAAAAACAAGTTTTTTTTCTCTCACAAAAAATCTTAGAATGTAGAAATAGGAATTGTACAGAATCAATCTCAATCATTCATACTTATAGACATCAAATCTGCATCTTGTCCACTTGAATTCCAAATTCTCACACTTGTAGTGTCATGCAATCATCTCTCTATAACTAATGCTACCATTAATTCACACTGTATGATCCCTGCTGGAAAAGAGTACACACTTTTTCTCTTTTTGCACTCATAAGCCTGAAATAAGCCACTTGTCAACTTGGCACCAACCCGTTGTACTTTTCTTACACTCAAAATTGTCCTTGCGAGTGAGCGATATGACCTTTCATTTTAACTAGTCATGCACTCACAGTGTATTTTTTCTTTGATTCATATCCTCTGGGACTGAGCGATGACCAAACTGGAAAATTCATCATTTGGTAGTCGCATACTTGCTACCTCTTTATCCTTTGCACTTATAATTGCGCGAGTGACTGGCATCACTTTTCCTTTTATCCATCGTGGACTTGCTTCTCAACACTTTTCTTTCTTTAAACCCTTGCGAGTGAGAGAGTACAATTTGGTTATTCAATCTTTCCTTTGTTGCACACTCACTGACCTCTAACCTTTCATTCTTGGATATGCCTGAGTGAGCAATGACTCAAAATAATCATGCATTATTTTCTAGTCACGCACTCGCTATGCCTTTTTGATTTTTTTTTATACTTCTATGGGTAAGAGATGACCATTTTCATTATGCACTTTATTTGTTCACTCACTCGCACTGCAAAATATTTCAGCTTACAATCATTAGCGAGTGAGCGATGACCTTTTTCCATCACAGTTGCATACTTGCTGCTGAAATTTCTTTATGAATGAATCCTTCGCGACTGAGTGAGTACCTTCTCACAATCTTTATAACTCATTAATCTCTCACTCGCTGACCCCTTTTGCTTTATCTTTCTTCATGAGTGACTGAGCGACAACCTCTAATTTTCTTCATCACATACTCATGGGCTTGAAATCTTAACTAGCACATCATCTACGAGTGAGCGGTAGCCAACATGTTTTCTTAATCTCATACTTGTTGGCCACTTTTCATTTTGACTTTGTTCATGGGTGAGTGAGCGATATGACCTTTTCTTCCTTTCATCGCGCACTCGCAAGCTCATCATTTCAAACTGCAGATCATTGGTGAGTGAACGAGAACAACACTGATCTCTTAGTCGCGCACTCGCACACTTTAAAAAATTGAATACTTCCTGTGCAACTGAGCGAAAAGAACCATCTTATGATCAAAACATAATCAATCGCTTATGCGCACTACAAAAAACACAACAGTTACGACTTGTGCAAGTGAGCGGTACTAAAAATTTGACTTCCTCATGCACTCGCGGGCTCAAATGAAATGCACAAAAAACTTAGCCTGGGTGAGAAACTAGACTTCTTTTACATCACTCACTCAGTCATGGACCAAAAATTTAAAGATCTAAGACCACTGCAACTGTGCGATACACAAAAACTTAACTCATCATTGACTCGCTGAACCTTTTAACACAGAACTTAATCCCTTGCAAGTGAGCGACATACAAAATACTTCCAACTCGCTCAGCCACAAACTAACAACCCAAATTCAAAATTACATCACGACTGCATGATTAACATAATTTAATGACCAAGTCACTCACTCGCACACCTAACTTGACTCAACAAGATATGACCGTGACTGCAGGATTCATTCCAAAATGATTCACCTCTCACCCGCACACTTAGAAAACACATTAAAAGATCAGTGCAGGTGTGCGACTAAAAATTGAAACAAGGAATTTTGAAGACTTAACCATAAAATTGACCTTTTGACATGAAGAGACATGAAATTTGAACCAGAAAACGCGGGAAAAAGGGCCAAAGCTTTTAAATTTGAAATTTTTTAATATGCAGTGCTAACAATGGCTCCGACTAGGGAAAGTTAATTGAAAAATTGACATTAGAAGCCAAAACTCTAGGAGACAGACCACAAACCAAAAAAATTGTACATGCACAAACAACCAAACCACACTAAAGCAGGGAAATCTATTCTACTGTGCATGGAAATAAGAACTTTTATGAGAAATAATGTTTTAGGAATTGTCCATGCACTGGCAATTCTTGTATCTCACCATGTCATGCCCAAAAGTTGGGCAAAAACACAAACAAAAAATTTTAAAACACACTAAAAAGGAGGGGTTATGCTACCTCAAAGGTATCATAAGTGCACGCAAAATGGTGCAAAGGAGAAATAGTAACTAGATAAGTCATATGGGGTAGGATATCTATTAGAACTATCCTAAAAGGAAATCCTAAACTAGATACCTCGATCAGCACATAAATCGAGAAAGTTGACTAAAAGTCAACAAGAGTTTACCTAAAGTAAACTATACCCAAAATATATGAAAGAAAGTTACTAAGGCTTACTAAGTCCTATGGAGGGCTTAGGCATGCAAACTGAGATAGTTGACCAAAAATTCAACCCACATTGACCAAAAAGTCAACTATCTCAGAAAGATGTGAAATTGAAACCCTTGGGTCCAAAGGCTGCAAGGAGCACTTGGTTTAAATATCAGAATGATTGGTCAAGGTTTGACCATGTTTGAACAAAAGTCAACCATGCATTAAATGGGTCAAGGGGGTCATAAATCGCCTAACAGAGGTATAATGCAAAATTAAGGGGTTAATGTGATCCCCTTAGCGATATGACGCTGGACGTTTTACTGATGATAGAAGATAAGTTCATATTTATAAATCACGTTCTAACCCTTACAATATTATAAATTAATTAATAATATCTCATAAATTAAAGTCAAGGCCTAACATTTAAAATAACTAGTTATAAACCAAAAAGTATTAGTACACTAATATTTGCCAACTCTAAACTTATCCTTACATAAGATTAATAAGTGAAGAATAAAACTATGCGTAAAAATAAATTCTAACTAAATTAAATAAATTCATATTAAAACATTTCTTATAAATAAAAATCAAATCTCAACATTATTTAAACTATTTTAGTGAACTGAATCTGATTTAATAATAAATCCAATCTAATCTTTATAAGAAAACATCTAATATGCAACATTTAAATAGATACAATTATTTTAAAGGAAATCTAATAACAAAAAAAAATCAAATCTAACTAACCCTAGAAGGGAATTAAATCAAATCTAAAATAAGATTTACATTTCCTTCCTTTACACAAATCTTATCTATAAACCGAAATCAAATCTAATACTTTAAAACCCATAAAAAATACTAACTCACTAATAGTTTCAAAATTAACCCTAGTGAATAAGTTTGTTTAAATAAAAACTAAATTTGAGACCCCCAAACCCTAGATAACTCATAGGGCAGGGGCGATGAGGACTGATCTTCATCATAGGAGGCGGCGGATTCAAACCCTAGCAGCGCAGAGGGAGGCAGAGTAGAGTTAAATGCCGCAGAGCGGCTGTATCTGGTGGAGAGGGGGGATCACATGGTGGTGGCCGACGCTGTGCAGGTGGAGCCCCACTGGAAGATTGGTGGTCGCGGGTTGGGGACGGGCTTCGGCCCTCCCCTCCTGATTATTTAATTACTATATTTTTTATGTTCGTGTTTTTCTTTATTATATATATATTTTTTAAACATTAAAACCCCTTTTTAACAATTAAATAAACAAGAATAATTTAATCTAAGATAAACAACAACCATTTCTTTTTACTGGTGAAGATAATTTTATCTGAGACAAAACAGGGGGTATGCCCCAAGATTTATTCTCAATTTTTATTAGTTCAAAGGCATCCATATTTTAACCTTATGAATTGCATGGAAGGAATTATTTTTTTGAGCATTTTAATTTTAATTTTTTTTAAATATAAGAATTGTCTAAGAGAAGGAAGAATATAAATATTTTTCTAGAACACATTACATTACAAAAATAAAATCTATACTACATCATTATTAATTTCTTTCTATGAGGGAGCAATAATGTAATTACTATGAAAGAATTGTAATGAGCACTCACATACCATTCTACTCAATAAAAAGGAAATAAACCATCTATTTAATGACAATGAATAATCCATTCCCTTTTTTTAGGAATCTCATTAAAGTTCCTTGGAGCAAAAAAAAGATAAACATCTAAGGATATTTGAACTAAAACTACTATGAAATATAAGTTTATGTGCCTGGTACTGATTAACAAAAATCTCCTCTCAAGGAAATAGTAAAAACATATGGTGCATAATAAGCTCAATTTTCTTTCAAAATCCATTAAATAAACATGGCTACAATCTCAAAGGGTCTCCATCTTTACAATGGACTACAACTTACAAAATACTTAAGGATTACAGTTGTCCAAAGAAGTTTCAATACATTTATCCAACCCCCCAAAAAAACAATTGATATGATCCAAGGCATGATTTTTTTTTAGTGTTACCCATCTCACACAAATGGGTAAGGTGCCTCACCATACTCCCAACAGGAACTTGCACAAGAAATGGTTGACTATGGAGGCTCACCTCCCAACCTAGGCCTTTACAAGGCTACCCCTGAGCTTGGGGATCCAAACTGGAACGGGATACAAACAAGTATACATCACAAGTAGATAAGCAAACAAAAAGCTCAGACTCAAGAAAATTTTCCAACACAAGGATGTACAAGAGGAAGGTCTCCAAGAGGCCTTCCTGAAAATAGGGGTAGTGGTAGACCTCACTATAGGAGAAAAGTCAAGAATCTAAATGAAAACACAAGCCTCATATGGGCTTGTAGAGGACCATCTTCACAAGATGCAGTCCTGAAATAACCTCCTTATCCACCTCAGGTGCCCTCAAGGCCTTCTTGGAATCATGGGTATCATTTTACCCCATGTTTTTCCCTCCACACATGGGAGACTTTACACTAAATGGAATCATTTCCTACTACCCCTTCAAGGTTACTCTTCCCTCCCAAGGGTGAGTGTGCCTTGAAGGCCCATTTGAAATCCAATCACCAAATAAAGACATGAAGAAACAAAACATAAAATTTCAATTTTAAAAATAAAACTTTAAAACACATAGGACTCCATTAATGGAGTTCCGAGCTCAAGAAAACACATGAACAAAAATAAATTATTTTAAAGAGATCCAACCTTATTCCAAAGCTAAGGTAAGAAGAGAAAAGGTGTTGAGCTATCCTTACTAAGCTCCTTCTCCAAAGGCTCCTTCAAAATGGATTCTATCTCTAAGGGTAGAGAGTGGGTGAACACTCAACTCATCCTAAATCCTTCCCTAAATAGGAAAACTTGCAACAAGAACAAGGCTTAGCACAAATGTGAGGTGACTCTAACCAACCCTAAACTATCCACTTGCCTAAACTCTCCATGGGTGGAGTCAAATGAAACTTGGGTAGAAGAGAGAGTGAGGTTAACCAAAGTTACACTCCTCTTCAAATTCGCTCAAGTCTAAAAATGACACTTTAAGGGAGAAATAAATGAGTTTAGAGGCTCATTAATTATAGAAAATGACCCCTAACCAATAGGGTACCAGGTTGGGTAACTAAAACTGACCCTGGTTACCACTTGGGAGCCCAAAAGACCCTCCAACACTAACCCTAAAGTTAACCTTCAAATTTCTAAGTCAAGAAGACTTTCTAGAAACTTCTAACCCTAGGGTAAGCTTGGGTACTACCCCTAGGTAATCTTAGTTAACCCTATAATTAACCCTAGTTTCCTTTACTAGCCATGTCAACATTAAATTACAATAATTTCCAAATTTGGCACATTAAATTAAAACAAATAACATGACTCAATCACATGAACATTTACTAATCTTATTACACACATGCAAACCATGTTTATGAAATAACCACATAAACAATGAGGTCCATGTCTCTTTATATAAATAGGATGTTGGAAAGCATGGAAATTTACATAGGTTCCGGTACTGGGTCCCCGGTTTAGATCCATGGTCAATTTTTCTTGCACACTCAATGCACACATCAGTAGATCCAAAACAACATGATATGAAACATAACATGACATCAATAATATATATGCATATAAATGATATCTACATTAGAACTGAATAACCTAGAATCAGTTTCCTAAACCAAATTTATCATATTACATTCGTACATTTAAATCCATATAAGACATCAACATAAGATGAAACTGGATCATAACATAAAGCATCTCAAATGTACTCTGATTACAAAATCAGGTGCTGAATATATAACATAGGATTCCACCAATCCCAAAATACATAAAAGTCTCTAATAGTCAAAGTATGTCAAAGCATAAACTACTAAAAGCACGAGTATCAAAATAGTAAAACTATGACAGTCGAATGTAGGTCTCACATCCACCCCCTCTAGGCATGAACTTCCTCCTACAGTTCATCGAAGAGGTGAGGATACTATGATCTCATCTATGGTGTGTCCTCCCAAGAGGTTGTAACCTTGTCATAGAAATCCCATTGGACCCTAACCTAGTCCAGCTCTTGGCCTTGAAGACCCAAGGTCCACCGAGCCAATATACAAATTGGCTCCAAAGCCATGTGCCCGTCTGAATCCACCTACAAGGCATCCCAATCTATCACATGAGACTCATCATAAATATACTTCCTCAGAACTGAAACATGAAACACATCATGGATGTGTGATAGGATAGGTGGCAATGCTAAGCGGTAAGAAACTGGTCCTATCCTCTCAAGGATCTCAAAAGGTCCAACAAAACAAGGTGCAATCTCAGAGCCCTTTCCAAAATGGATTGTACTCTTATGTGGTTGCACTCTCAAGAAGACTCTGTCTCCAACTAGATAGGCTTGATCAATCCTCTTCGCATATGCATACTTCTTCTACCTATCTTGAGCTTCCTCAAGTCGCTCTCTAATCAAAGTCACCTGCTGCTCCATATCCTTGACTAGCTCAGGACCAATGGAAACTCTATCCTTGATTCTATCCCAACTGAGTGGGGTCCTGCATGGCCTACCATAAAGAGCCTGGTAGGGGGGCATACCTAAGGAATTCTAGTGCCCATTGTTATAGGAAAACTCCACTAAGTGTAGGTATTCTTCCCACCAGGTCTGATGGTCCATGACATAGATGTGAAGAAAGTCCTCTAACACCTGATTGACACTTTCGGTCTGTCCATCTATCTCAAGATGATAAGCGGTACTAAAGTTGAGCCTAGTGCCCATAGTTTCATGAATTTCTCTCCAAAAGGATGAAGTGAAGAGAGAATATCAATCTGAGATGATCTTACAAGGTATGCCATGAAGTTTGATGATATCTCGCAAGAACACTTGTGCCACAGCCAGTGCGGTAAAGGTAGTATGCATGGGTGAAAAGTAAGCCACCTTAGTCAACTTGTTGATTGTCACCATGATGGCATCATGACATCCTAAAGACATAGGAAGACCTACTATGAAATCCATAGATATGGTGTCCCATTTCCACATTGGTATCTCATGAGATTAAAGGAGACCACTTGGATGACGGTGTTTTGCCTTCACCCTTCCGCACTCTAGGTATCTAGCTACCATCTCTGCAATCTACAATCTCATGTTGGGCCAATGATATAATTGCCTCAAGTTGGCTGTTAGAATGAATTTAGAGTAACTGAGAGGGGAGGGGTGAATCAGTTATCCTCAGGTCTAGATGTAGCAAATAAAAACTTTCTGTATTTCAGATCTACTCGGTAGCAGTAGCATATGTCAACAACTTTAATCATGTAGTTTAATGTCTATTGAAATTAGCTTGTAGAAACATAATAGTAAAACAAACCATAAGAATTCACACAAGTTGACACAAGTATTTAACATGGAAACCCAATATGGGAAAAACCACCAGTAACATGATACCAAGTTTTCACTCTTCTGAAGTGATGCCCTGTGAGGAGCCAACCCTGTTAAAGGTTACAATAACACACTGCTAGGTGTGACCTGGTTAAAGGATTTAATCACCCTATTAGGAGTGGCCTTGTTAGAGGACTTAGAACATTCCACCTGAATGTCACCTTATTAGAGGATTTATACAAATGACTATTAGGTCAACCTTGTTAAAGGATTTAACTGATACAATGGTTATAAAGTAATCAGTAGTTGTGATCTGATACACACAAATTACTTTGCAAATTCAGATCCAATTATAGCTCTGATGTTAACTCACTGAATAGCCTGCATTGTCATTTCAACCTTCTGATCTACTTGGAAATCCATCAAGTAATCACACATGCAACTCTCTGCTTCTGTATTTAGCCTTCTCTGCTAGATCATGCTAAACAGTAAATCAACTATGCAACCCCTTTCCATACTTCACATTCAACAAAACACCTCTTTCATACTAAATGAATAACCCCTTGAGGTTATCATATACCTCTCTGTCTAGGTCAAATAAATATTTTTCCGCTTAAACAAGATCATAGATCTTAGGTTAGGTTAGATCCAACGGATCATTCCATCTTTGCATTACATTTACTTCTCCAAAGTAGTCTCTAATTAAATCTTGAAACCATGCATTAATTATGGTTAC
>MU226401.1:1507053-1523997 GCA_018584345.1 Thuja plicata | reverse complement strand
CTCACCAGTTAAGGTTTGACATCAATGACAAAATAAAAATTGCTTGCATTGTCACTTTCCAACAATCTCCCTCTTTGGCATTGATGGCAACACAAAATATTAAAACAATGATTTAACAAGCATAGTTTCCAACCAATCCAAAAATTCACCTGTGTTCCTTGATATGAACGAATCTTCATTAATGTCTTTAGCTTCATTATGATTCTTATCTGTAAAAAATTTATCCCTCTCTGTCTGTAATCACACTGTAATCATCTGTGGCTAATCATCTGTAGACTCCCTCTGAGTAGATAATCACTTCAATGTTTTCAACAGTAACTTTTGCCTCGATCTAATCTTTCCCTCTTGGTAATCTCTTCTTCTAGGCAATCTTTCCCTCTTTATAGGTAATCTCTCCCTCTTTGACAACAATTCCAAAGACATCAATATCACTTTCATGTAGATCTTCAGTATCATGCTGATCTTGTCATCTTGATTATGAATGATTTTCTTTTCTATCCTTGTTCATCTTCACAACTTTAGCCAGCATCCTAAAGTGTGACTAACTATGCATCAATGTGTCAAGTATTCTGAATGTAATATTTGATGCAACAATACCATTCAAAACTTAATTAGCCTCAGTGAGGGGAATCACCCCCATTTTACCTCGCGGATACTCATGAGCATCCTTGGGTAGTGCTTTTGTGAATATATCTGTTGATTGTTCTTTAGTGTTCACAAAATCCAGTCTCACTTCTTTATTCTGAAGTAGCTCCCTCAAGTAATGATACTTGATAGCTCTATGCTTTGTCTTTGAGTGCATAACAGGATTTTTAGAAATATTAATAGCACTCATGTTATCACAATATATGACAACTGGGTCAGTGATTTCTTCCTTCATACCCTTCAGTAGTATCTTCAACCACACAATGTTAGAATAGTTAACTGTTGCTGCCACATACTCGGCTTCAGCTGTAGAATCCTTTTTACAGCCATCATGTGAGTTTCCTTGGGATTAGCAGAAAACCTTGCCACAATCCCAACAGCTAGGGCAATAGCAGGTCTACTGTGTAAAACATACTATATTTTACCAATCATTGATCTGTAGAGTGTTTGGTTCACTTCTTTTGTGTCATCATCTTTTTTCATCTTCTGTCCAGTAGCCATGGGTGTACTCACTGGTTTGGACTCTTCCATTCCAAAAAATTTAAGTATCTCTTTGATATATTTAGAGTGAGTGATATAGATACCATTCTTCATTTGATAAATTTGTAAGCCAACAAAGAATTTTATTTCACCAAACATAGACATCTCAAACTCAGTTTGCATCTCTATTGCAAATTTCTGGCATAACACATCTTGTCCACTAAATATGATTGCATCTACAAAAATTTCAGCTAATAATGTACCTTTTCTTTGCTCTGTCTTCAAGTACAAGTTGTTGTTGTCATTGGTTCTTGCAAATCCAATCTTGATCAGATAACTGTGCAATCTCTCATACCATGCTCTTGGCACTTGCTTCAATCCATATAATGCTTTGTGCAATCTATAAACCATAGTCCTTTTGTTTGGGTCAACAAAACCATCAAATTTCTCAATATACACTTCTTCTTCCAAGATACCATTGAGAAATGCAGATTTCACATCCATCTAATAAACTTTGAATCCTTTATAGGTTGCATATGCAAGTAAGGTTCTGACACCTTCCAATCTTGCAACTGGGGTGAAGGTTTCACCTTATTCATTTCCTTCCTCCTGTGCATAACCCTTGCATACTAGTCTAGCTTTGTTTCTTGTCACATCTCCATGTTCATTCATCTTATTCCTGAATACCCACTTTGTGCCAATTATATTTTTATCCTTCGGCCTAGGTACAAGTGTCCAAGTTTTTTTCTTCTCAATCTGTTCAATTTCTTCATTCATTGCCTATATCCAAACTTCATTTTCTAAAGAATCTTTCACTATTTTGGGCTCAAATTCACATAACAGACATGTGTCATTTTTCAACTTACTTCATGTCATAACAACAAAATCCTTTGATCCAATGATTTGATCAAAATTGTGATTTCTTCTCACATATTTTGCTAGAGTAGGCTCAGTCCTTGCTATAGGTTCATTGTCTGTATTTAGTTCTAGTTGATTCTGTGACTCGGCATCTTCGTCAGATAGCTTTACATTCACTTCTAGTTGCTTGGAAACTCCACTCTGTGACTTGGTAGGTGCATGCTATTGCTCAGTAGTAGTCTCAGGTAGTGAGTTATAATCTTCCTCATCTAGATATACAAATTATCTATAGCTTTCAGGCTCTTGTGTACTTTTAACTTCATTTCTTTTTGCAAACTCATCAATTCTTACATTTGCACTTTCAACAATTTTGTTAGTATTAGAATTCAAGCATTTGTATGCTTTTCTTTTTGTTGAATAACCAAGGAATATGCCTTCTTCACCTTTAGCATCTAGTTTTCCATTTCTTTTGTCTTTCAGTATAAAACGTTTGCTTCCAAATACTTTAAAATACTTTACACTAGGTGTAGCATTTGTACCTTTCTTGACTTGAACTCTATTCATAGTATAGATTACAGTACTTACAGCTTCTTTCCAATATTTCTATACAACATTTTTCTCCATCATTAGTGTTCTTGCACAGTCCATGATAGATCTATTCCTTCGTTCAACAATACCATTTTGTGGAGGAGTCATGGGTGCGGACATCTGTCTCTTTATGCCTCGGTCATTGCAAAACCTATTAAACTCATTAGAAATAAACTCTCCACCTCTATCAGATCTTAAGCATTTCAAAAATTTTCCTATTTCCTTTTCAAATTTAGTTAAGTACCATTTAAATAACTAGAATGCATCAGATTTTTCCTTGAGAAACATTACAGTTATCATCCTTGAATAATCATCAACAAATAGAATAAAATATCTAGCACCACAATAGCTTCTTTCTCCAATGGGACCATAGAGATCAGTATGGACCAATTCCAAAATTTCCTTTGATATATGTGTTTTACTCTTGAAACTAGACTTAGTCATATTTCCTAGTTGACATTGCTTACACATAGCATTCTCAGGTTTCTTTAACTTAGGTAGCCCTCTAACCTTTTTCAATTTACTTATGCTTACAAGGTTATCAAAGTTCACATAACACAACCTCTTATGCCATAACCAAACATCATTGTACTATGCAAACAACATGTTTCTTCAGATAAATCCATATAAAATAAGTTACCTTTAGTCTGATCCCCGCTTCCAACTAATTCTCCAGTAGAATCATAGATTTGTGCTTTTCTGTAATGGAATTCAACTTTGTAACTAGAAGTGTTCAGCTGTGCAACACTCAGTAGGTTATATTTAAGATCATCAACCCAATACACATCATCACATCTGATTTTGTCAGTCAAGTTAATCAATCCTTTACCTTTGATACGACATGGTGCATCATTGCCAAATTTTACATATCTTCCTTTGCATTGGTTTAGGTTTTCAAACTTATCTTTGTCACCAGTCATATGACGGAAAAAACCACTGTCAATGATCCATCAATCACTTTTACTCATATAAGAGATTAATGCAGTTTTCTCATCATCATCAGAATCTTCTTTCATTGCAACATAAACAACTTCTATATCATTGTCATCATAATTATCAGTGTCATTTTCAGAAGTTTCTTTAGCAATATAACAAGATTTCTTACCTTTGTCTTTGTAGTCCTTATATTTCCTAAAGTCTTGGTCATCCTTTCTGTCTTTGTATTCCTTGTATTTGTTGTCCCTTCTTTCATCTTTTTCATTCTTGTCAGGACATCTAGCATCTATATGACCAACTTTGTTGGATGAAAAACAAATAATAGGAAGTTTACCTCTATATTTCCCTTTTCCTCTGGATAGACTTTTGCCATAAGTGCTTCAAGTTCTTCAAGATCATCATCAGAAGTGTCACTATCACTATCCACATGTTTCTTTCCTTTCTTAGATTTATTGAGAACCAGCTATGATCTAAAAGAAGAATCAATCCCTTGTGGATTATAGTTATCATAATTTGACATTTCAAATGCAGTGAGTCTGCCTATCAGATTTTCCAGATTCAGATTATTGTTAGGAGTACATCTCAATTCTTGAATTGTAGAAACTCTAATAGAATATACAAGAAGTAAATTTCTCAATACCTTACTCATAATAGTGTTCTCATCAATTGTTCCATTAGCTCCTCTAATGGAATTAACAACTTCTTTTACTCTACCATAATACTGACTAATATTTTCTCCTTCTTGCATTTTCATCTCATCAAACTTACCTCTTAGACTTTCTGATTTAGCTCTCATCACATTTGTGTCTACACCATAGACAGTTGCAATTTTGTCCCACATCTACTTTGCATTAGTGCAGCTATTTATATCATCAAATTCTGAATAGGTCAATGAGGAGGCGATCTCCAACATTGCTTGATTGTTCTCTTTCTTTTCTTTTAGTTGTGCAGCTGTGAGAGGAGTAGTAGGTGGTACATAGGAATTTTAAAAAGTTTCTTGGCATCATCTCCAATACCAGCCAGATGTAGTTTCATCAAACTCTTCCATGCAGGGAAGTTATTTTGGTTCAGCTTAGGAACCTCCTTCTTATACATCTTGATCTTTTCGCTCCAAGTACCTTCAAACTGTTTTCAGGAGACCAAAGCTCTGATACCAATTGTTAGAATTAATTTAGAATAACTAAGAGGGGAGGGGTGAATAAATTATCCTTAGGTCTAGATTTAGCAAATAAAAACTTTCTGTATTTCAGATCTACTCGACAGTACTAGCATATGTCAACAAATTTAATCATGTAGTTTACTGTCTATTGAAATTATCTTGTAGAAACATAACAGTAAAACAAACCATAAGAATTCACACAATTTGACACATGTATTTAACATGGAAACCCAATATGGGAAAAACCACTAGTAACATGCTACCAAGTTTTCACTCTTCTAAAGTGATGCCCTATGAGGAGTCAACCCTATTAAAGGTTACAATAACACACTGCTAGGTGTGACCTGGTTAAAGGATTTCATCAGCCTGTCAGGAGTGGCCTTGTTAGAGGACTTATAAAATTCCGCCTAAATGTCACCTTGTTAGAGGATTTATACAAATGACTGTTAGGTCAACCTTTTTAAAGGATTTAACTGATACAATGGTTAGAAAGTAATCAACAGTTGTGATCTAATACATACAACTTACTTTGCAAATTCAGATCCAATTATAGCTCTGATGTTAACTCATTGAATAGCCTACATTGTCATTTCAACCTTTTGATCTACTTGGAAATCCGTTAAGCAATCACACATGCAACTCTCTACTTCTGTATTCAACCTTCTCTACTAGATCATGCTAAACAGTAAATCAACTATAGAACCCCTTTGCATACTTCGCATTCAGTAGCACACCTCTTGCATACAAAATTAATAACCCCTTGAGGTTATCATATACCTCTTTGTCTAGGTCAAATAAATATTTTGCCACTTAAACAATATTGTAGATCTTAGGTTAGGTTAGATCCAACGGATCATTCCATCTTTGCATTACATTTACTTCTCCAAAATAGTCTCTAATTAAATCTTGAAACCATGCATTAATTATGGTTACCCATACATTAAATGACATGGATCAATCTTTAATTAACATCACATATCCCAATAAAATTAACTAAGTCGGCTAGAGATCTCAAATCTCATCATTAATTCAATTACTGTAAGTCGGCCAACATCACTATTTTCACTCAGCAATTTCAATGGTGCTCGGAATTGAACAAATTTTTCTCGTCACAAGAAACTTCACTCAGCACAAGAAACTTTGCTCGGCACAAGAAACTTTTCTCATCATAAGAAACTTTTCTCGGCACAAGCCAAACTTGCTTGGCACAGAACAACCAGAAAAACTATCTTTGAAAGATAAACAACTAATTGCTTTGCCAAAGTGCCAACTGATCAAGTACCCTTTTAATTGCCTTAACTCAACCATTCACTTGGTCTTCTTATTAAATCTTCTTCATCATTAGTAGATATGGCACTCAAATAGATAACAATAGTCTCCCCAGTTAAGGTTTTACATCAATGACAAAATAACAATTGCTTGCATTGTCACTTTCCAACATCAGCATGCATCTTCTTCATTCTGGGATGCACTGCATAAGGGGCCCTATGAGCCTCAAGCATCACAAACTCACATAATCCTTCAGAAGAAGGTATATAGATGCATCCTCTATGATAAAAAATTACATTGGACTCCAAGGTGTACTATGAAAACATCCCCTCAAGGGGCCTCTAAGATTGAATCAACTCACAAACTTCTGCATAAATCTCATCTACATGCAAGTGATGAAGAATGCGATCTCTCAAATCCATTCCAGTAGACATAGAAGAAATCTCATGCCATCTCCTACTCAAGGCATCTGCAACCATGATCTCCTTCCCTTTGATGTAGTGAACATCCAAATCATATTCACATAAGAACTCCATCCATCTCCTCTGCCTAGAATTAAGGTTCAGCTGAGTGAAGATGTACTGAAGACTCTGATGGTCTGAATGAATCTTGAATCGATGCCCTAAGAGAAATTTTCACCATCTAAATAAAGCATGCACCACTTCTGCAAGCTCAAGGTCATGGGTAGGGTAGTTGAGCTTGTGATTCTTTAGTTTCTTAGAATCGAAGGCTATAGCTTGTCCACCTTGCATAAGGACTGCTCCTAAACCATCCGAAGAAGCATCTATGCAAACCATAAAGTCTTGTGAGGGCTCTGGTACAACAAGAATGGGTGCACTGGTGAGTGTTCTCTTGAGCTCTTGAAAATCCTTATCACACTTCTTATTCCACTCAAACTTCTTTCCCTTTTGCTGAAGAGAAGTAATGGGGTGTGCTACCCGAGATAAACCCTCAACAAATCATCTATAGTAAGCGGCTAAACCCATGAAACTCCTAAATTTGGTCATAGTGGTAGGTGTTGGCCAATCCATAATGGCATCTATCTTTGATGGGTCTACTGAGATCCCATCACCTAAAATAACATGATCTAGGTACTTGACCTCTGATTTAAAAAAGGCACACTTCGACAAGCTGCCATACACTTGTTTGTCCCTAAGACACTGCAACACTTGCCTCAAGTGTTCCTCATGCTCTTTCTCATCTTTGGAATATATCAAGATGTCATCAAGAAACACCACTACAAACTTGTCAAGGAAGGTATGAAATACTCCATTCATAAGACTCATGAACATAGCTGGAGCATTCATAAGACCAAATGGAACCACAATGAACTCATAGTGGCCATATCTAGTATGAAAAGTAGTCTTGTGAATATCATTGTCCATGATCCTCAACTAATGGTGACCTGATTTGAGGTCTATCTTTGAAAAGAATCGGGCACCCTACAACTGATCAAACAAGTCATCAATCCTAGGAAGTGGATACCGATTCTTGATGGTAACTTTGTTCAACTGTCAGTAATCCATGCATAGCCTAAGTGATCCATCTTTCTTCTTTACAAAGCTAACTAGTGCACCCCAAGGAGAAACACTAGGATGAATGTGTTCTTTCTCTAACAGTTCCTCAAGTTGTATGTTGAGCTCATTAAGCTCATTAGTGGTCATCTTATAAGGTGCTCTGGAAACTAGCTCAGCTCCTAGTACAAGGTTGATGTGAAAGTCTACTGCCCTATGAGGAGGCATACTTTGTAGCTCTGACGGAAACACATCTACAAACTCTTGAAGGATGGGGAAGTCATCAAGAGAAGTTTCCTTCTCTATTTCTTCTTCCCTATCGCTGATGGTGATGGCATACAACTGGCATCCCTTCTGCATGCATCACTTAAGTTTCATGGTGGAAATCACACGGAAGGATATAGGCCTATGAACCCCAGTAATAACTGTATCTATACCATCATCATCCAAACATTCGATCCTCTTCTTAGGATAATTTAGCTTGGCTCTGTGGGCACTTAGCCAATCCATGCCAAGAACTAGGCCATAAGATCTAAGGGGAGTGACTCTGAGATTAGCTATGGTGATCACGCCACCAATCTGGATTAGACAATACTTAACCATCAAGGTCATGGAAACTCTAGCTCTTGAAGCTAACTCTACTTCCCATCTAACCTCTTGTCTAGTTTCCACTAGCCCGCAATGCTCCACAACCGATGGAGAAACAAAGGAGTCAGTGGCTCCAGTATCAAAAATAATAGTAACACCACTACCTCTAATCTTACCTGAGGCCTCAATAATGGTAGCCTGGTGCTCTACCTGGTGGTTTTCCACCACTATAAAAACCATGTGGGACTTCCCCCTATCCCCAACTGTCAGTTCTGAAATCGTTGTACACTGACTACCAACCTATGGGCACTCTCTAGCTAAGTGCCCCATGGCACCACAAGTGTAACATGGCCCCCGTGACTGAACTTGAACACTAGAACGCATGGAATAATGAGATCCTGTGGTCCTAGATGAGCCGCTATAGCCACCCCTAGAGGATAGCTAAGTCTGTGTTGGAGGGGTGTATGGTGCCTGAGGTCTCTGGTCCTTCTTAGGACCCTGTGATTACCACTGTTTGGGCTTAGAGCCCTACTAAACCTATGGTGGCCTCTGTTTCTAATTCTACTGAGACTGTTATTGCTATTGTGGGGTCCTGAATGTCCCTGTAGAGTTCCTCTAATTCCCCTTCCACGGGGTTTTCTGATATCTAGAGGCCTAGGATGAGGTATTGTGGTTCTATGAACTATCCCTATAATCTTGTGGGCCCCTGACTATCTCTTCAGCTACTAAGGCCCTATCCACCATGAACCTTAAGTTCCTTGAAGGTACCATGTGTACCCTATTTGAAATCATAGGATTTAATCCCTTAATGAACCTGTTCACCTGCAACTTCTCATCTCCCATGTATTCCACATATGGTAGGAGATCGAGAAACTTGCCCTCATACTGGGCTACTGTAAGACCCTATTTTTAGAGGTCATGGAACTCATCGATATAGTGTTGTCTGAACTGCTCTGAAATATACTGCTCCCTAAAAAGCTTGAGGAAAGCTCCCCAAGTGAGGGTATTGATGTCTACGAGTCCCTTAGTCTCCTCGTGCCTCCACCAAGTGGATGCCCCATCTCTAAGAAAAATAATTGTGAAGTGTGTGTTAAGGTTACTGCCATAATTTCACAACCTAAAGTGCCTTTCCAGGATTAAAAGCCAAGCCTCTGCTCCAGCCCCATCTACTTCTCTTGTGAAGGGAGGCAGTTTAAGCCTCATCAATTTTGTGATCTGGTTCCTGATATCGGGGGGTGCTCTATCGAGTCTCTGTGCACCTCCCCTAGGAATACCCCCTGGCACTACAATGGACTCTTCTTCTTGATCTACCTGATTCCCTCCTGGTCTAGGAGGTGGGCTGCTACTTCTCTCTCTCTTTCCTAGTTAACTAGTGGCATGCGGTCAAAGATAAGCCCGGCCAAATTCTAAAATGCCAACAATAGTGTTGCATTACGATCAGGAGGGGGCTTAGGAGGTGGACTATGATCCCTCCTATGATCCTCTACTTCAGCTCATACCTCTACGCATGCCGCGGGGACACGTCTCTAACCATGCCCTTGCTGACGGGCCTGACAAGTGACAGGTGGCATCCTACACATGCAAGACAATTTTAGTAACAATGTAGTGGGTTAGGTTCCCAATGTTGCTAAACATGGCTCTGATACCAAAATGTCATGCCCAAAAGTTGGGCAAAAGCACACAAACAAAATTTTTAAAATGCACTAAAAAGGAGGGGTTATGCTACCTCAAAGGTATCATAAGTGCACGCAAAATGATGCAGAGGAGAAATAGTAATTGGATAAGTCATACAGGGTAGGATATCTCTTAGAACTATCCTACAAGGAAATCCTAAACTAGATACCTCAATCGACATGTAAATCGTGATAGTTGACTAAAAGTCAACAAGAGTTGACCAAAAGTCAAATATTCCTAAAATATGTGAAAGATAGTTACTAAGACTTACTAAGTCCTATGGAGGGCTTAGGCATGCAAATTGAGACAGTTGACCAAAAAGTCAACTAGCATTAACCAAAAAGTCAACTTTTTGAAAGATGTGAAACTGAATCCCTTGGGTCCAGAGGCTGCGAGGAGCACCTCGTTTGAATATCGGAATGATCACTCAAGGTTTGACCATGTTTGACCAAAAATCAACCATGCATTAAATGGGTCAAGGGAGCTGTAAATCACCTAACAGAGGTATAATTTGAAATTAAGGGGTTAATGTGACCCCCTTAGCAATATGACGTTGGACATTTAACTGATGATAGAAGATAAGTTTATATTTATAAATCATGTTCTAACCCTTACTATATTATAAATTAATTAATAATATCTCATAAATTAAAGTCAAGGCCTAACATTTAAAATAACTGGCTATAAACAAAAAGGTATTAGTACACTAATATTTGCCAACTATAAACTTATCCTTACATAAGATTAATAACTGAATAATAAAATTATGAGTAAAAATAAATTTTAACTAAATTAGATAAATTCATATTAAAACATATCTTATAAATAAAAATCGAATCTCAACATTATTTAAACTATTTTAGTGAACTAAATTTGATTTAATAATAAATCTAATCTAATCTTTATAAGAAAACATCTAATAAGCAATATTTAAATAAATATTATTATTTTAAAGGAAATCTAATAACAAAAAAAAATCAAATGTAACTAACCCTAGAAGGGAATTGAATCAAATCGAAAATAAGATTTACATTTCCTTCCTTTACACAAATCTAATCTATAAACCGAAATCAAATCTAATACTTTAAAACCCATAAAAAAATACTAACTCACTAATAGTTTCAAAATTAACCCTAGTGAATAAGTTTTTTTAAATAAAAAAAAAATCTGAGACCCCCAAACCCTAGATATCTCATAGGGAAAGGGCGGCGAGGACCGATATTCATCATAGGAGGAAGCAGATTCAAACCCTAGCTACACAGAGGGAGGAAGACTGGAGTTAAACGCCATAGAGCGATTGTATGTGGTGGAGAGGGGGTATCACATGGTGGCGGCCGACGCTGTGGAGGTGATGCCCCACTGTGTATGTCATGGGCCGCACGGCCTGTGGCTCGCACGCCTAGTGCATACACAGTGGGGTCGCGCAGCCTCTGGCCGGTGCCCACTAGAGGGTTGGTGGTCGTGGGTTGGGGACGAGCTTCAACCCTCCCCTCCCGATTATTTAATTACTATATTTTTTTATGTTTGTGTTTTTCTTTATTATATATATTCTTTTAAAACATTAAAACCCCTTTTTAACAATTAAATATACAAAAAGAATTTAATCTAAGATAAACAACAACCATTTCTTTTTACTGGTGAAGATAATTTTGTCTCAGACAAAACAGGGGGTATGCCCAAAGATTTTTTTTCAATTTTTATTAGTTCAAAGGCATCCATATTTTAACCTTATGAATTGCACGGTAGGAATTATTTTTTTGAGCATTTTAATTTTTTTTTTTGAAAATATCAGAATTGTCAAAGAGAGGGAAGAATATAAATATTTTTCTAGAACACATTACATTACAAAAATAAAATCTATACTACATCATTATTAATTTCTTTCTATGAGGGAGCAATAATGTAATTACTATGAAAGAATTGTAATGAGCACTCACATACCATTCTACTCAATAAAAAGGAAATAAACCATCTATTTAGTGGCAATGAATAATCCATTCCCTATTTTTAGGAATCTCATTAAAGTTCCTTGGAGCAAAAAATAAATAAACATCCTTAAGGATATTTGAACTAAAACTACTATGAAATATAAGTTTATGTGCGTGGTACTCATTAACAAAAATCTCCTCTCAAGGAAATAGTAAAAATATATAGTACATAATAAGCCCAATTTTCTTTCAAAATCTATTAAATAAACATGGTTACAATCTCAAAGGGTCTCCATCTTTAAAATGGACTACAACTTACAAAATACTTAAGGATTACAGTTGTCCAAAGAATTTTCAATACATTTATCCAAACCCCCAAAAAATAATTGATATGATCCAAGGCATGATTTTTTTCTTAGTGTTACCCATCTCACACAAATGGGTAAGGTGCCTCTCCATGCTCCCAACAGCAACCTGTACAAGATATGGTTGATCATGGAGGCTCACCTCCCTAGGCCTTTACAAGGCCACCCCTGAGCTTGGGGATCCAAACTGGAACGGGATACAAACAAGCATACACCACAAGCAGATAAGTAAACAGAAAGCTCAGACTCAAGAAAATTTCCCAACACAAGGATGTACAAGAGGAAGGTCTCCAAGAGGCCTTCTTGAAAACAAGGGTAGTGGTAGACCTCACTCTAGGAGAAAAGCCAAGAATCTCAATGAAAACATAAGCCTCACATGGGCTTGTAAAAGACCATCTTCACAAGATACAGTCCTGAAATAACCTCCTTATCCCCCTTAGGTGCCCTCAGGGCCTTCTTGGCATCATGGGTATCATGTTACCCCACATTTTTCCATCCACACATGGGAGAATCTACACTAATAGAAATCATTTCCTACTACCCCTTCAAGTTTACTTTGCCCTCCCAAGGGTGAGTGTGCCTTGAAGGCCCATTTTAAATCCAATCACAAAATAAAGACACGAAGAAACAAAACATAAAATTTCAATTTCAAAAATAAAACTTCAAAACACATAGGACTCCATTAATGGAGTTTCAAGCTCAAGAACACACATGAACAAAAATAATTTACTTTAAAGAGATCCAACCTTATTCCAAAGCTAAGGTAAAAAGGAAAAAGGTGTTGAGCTATCCTTCCTAAGCTCCTTCTCCAAAGGCTCCTTCAAACTAGATTCTGTCTCTAAGGGTAGAGAGTGGGTGAACACTCAAGTCATTCTAAATCCTTCCCTAAAAAGGAAAACCTCCAACAAGAACAAGGCTTAACCCAAAGGTGATGTGACTCTAACCAACCCTAAACTATCCATTTGCCTAAACTCTCCATGGGTGGAGTCAAATGAAACTTGGGTAGAAGAGAGAGTGAGGTTAACCAAAGTTACACTCCTCTTCAAATTCGATCAAGTCTGAAAATGACACTTTAAGCGAGCAATAAATGAGTTTAGAGGCTCATTAATGACATAAAATGACCCCTAACCCATAGGGTACCAAGTTGTGTAGCTAAAACTGACCCCGGTTACCCCCTAGGGGCCCAAAAGACCCTCCAAAACTAACCCTGAAGTTAACCTACTAATTTTTAAGTCAAGAAGACTTTCTAGAAACTTCTAACCCTAGGGTAAGCTTGGGTAATACCCCTAGGTAACCTTAGTTAACCCTATAACTAACCCTGGTTCCCTTTACTAGCCATGTCAACATTAAATTACAACAATTGCCAAATTTGGCATATTAAATTAAAATAAATGACATGACTCAATCACATGAAAATTTACTAATCTAATTACACACATGAAAACCACGTTTATGAAATAACCACATAAACAATGAGGTCCATGTCTCTTTATATAAATAGGACGTTGTAAATCATAAAAATTTACATAGGTTCCAGTACTGGGTCCCCGGTTTAGATCCATGGTCAAATTTTCCTACACACTCAATGCACACATCAATGATCCAAAACAACCTGATATGAAACATAACATGACATAAATAATATATATGCATATAAACCACATCTGCATTAGAACTGAATAACCTAGGATCAGTTTCCTAAACCAAATTCATCATATTACATTCATACATTTAAATCCATATAAGACATCAACATAAGTTGTAGTTGGATCATAACATAAAACATCTCAAATATACCCTGATTACAAAATCAGGTGCTGAATATATAACATAGGATTCCACCGATCCCAGAATACGTAAAAGTCTCTAATAGCCAAAGTATGTCAAAGCATAAACTACTGAAAGCATGAGTATCATAATAGTAAAACTATGACAGTCAAATGTAGGTCTCACACACCATTAGGGTCTTCCAGAAAATAAGAATCTTGACCATGAAATTCCTGGACTACAAAGGGGCCCATCCATAATTATTCAAATTTACCATGCTTTCCCTTCTCTTCTTTCCTAGCATTCCACTGAAGCACCATATCATTTATCTAAAATTTCTTTTCAGTTGCTCTTTTTTCAAACAAATACTTAGATTATTGTTGGAGATTCATGTTTCTTTTATGTGCCTTGGCTCTTATTTCTTCTAGTTCCACTAATTGATCCATCCTCTCCATCACGGGTTCTTGTTCTTCAAACTCCTCTTCTTGCAGAAATTTATACAGAGGTAACAAATTATTCAAAGGAAACCTTTCTTGAGTTCCATAGACCATTTCAAAACGGGACACCCCTATTGCTCTTTTCACTATTACCCTGTTAGCTCAAAGGGATAACTTCAGTTTTGAATGCCAAGACTTTTTATTTTTCTCCAAAATCCTCTTAATGATTTTCATGATGCTTTTGTTGCTGGACTCAACTTTTCCATTTGCTTGAGGATGATATGGTGAGGAATAAGATAGAATAATGCCATAGTCTTCACAAAAGTCCTTAAACTCCTCAAATATAAAACACATGACATTTTCCATGATTAACTTAGTGGGCACACCACATTTTGTCATAATATTATCCATTAAGAAATCCATTACTACCTTGCTAGTAGCCCTTTTGATGGAACTGCCTCTATCCATTTTGTGAAATAATCTGTAGCCACAAGAATTCAACTATGGCCCCCACTTTATTTTTCTATGAATTCACTAATAAAATCAAGACCCCATTGGGCAAAAGGTGCTTCAACAGTCATAGGATTTAAAGGCAAGGCTCCTAAAAATTTCATCTTAGAAGAAAACCTTTGGCAGGGTTCACATCTCTGTACAAACTTTTGAGTATCTTTGAAAATCATGGCTAATAGAATCCATCTCTGATTATTTTGTGAGATGTGGTCTTGGAAGAATAATGCCCCCCACACACACCACTATGCATTTCATCCAAGACTCTTTTAGATTGTGATAAATCTAAATAGAATAATAAAATTCCATCCCTATTCTTCCAAAATAAATCACCTTGTATCAAAATATACCTTTGAGCCTGCAAATTCAGAGTCCTTTTTTTATTATTTGACATATGTTCTGGACATTTACCATTTTTCAGAAAAAACATAACATCAGTATACCATGGCTGCAATTCTATGCTAGTCAAATTCATATTTATTGTCTGTACATCATTGACTTGGGCCAACTCCATGTTTGTGTTATTCATTAACTTGGCCAAACCCAAAACCCTCACTAATTTGGTGACTTGAATGTCTAGATTGAATTTTTGGATCCTATTGATCCATCTACATCTTTTTCCCGTAACTTCAGATTGAGACAATATATCTTTCACTGTGGCATGTGGCACATAAGCAATTATCTTTGCACAAAATAGATAAGGTATGAAAACCTTGATTGCTTTGACCAATGCATATTCTTTTTTCTCTATTATCTCATAATTAAGTTTTACTGCTTGTAGAGACTTACTAAAAAATGCTATGGGATGATCAAAACCTTCATCATCCTTCTGCAAAAGTACTGCAACAATTGTGTGGAATGAAGCAAAAGAGAATATAGAAAAGGCTTTTCATAATCTGGAGATCTTAATATAGGTTCTTGTTGAATAGCTACTTTTATCTCATCAAAAGCTGACTGAGTGTCCTTATCCCATTCAAACTTAGCATTTTTCTTTAGTAATTTAACAATGGGATTTACTATCTCAGCAAAGTTTGCAATGAAAGCTCCTCACAAAATTTACTTTCCCAAGGAAAGATTGAACACCTTTGATATTTTTTGGGGCCAAGACTTTGTTAATGGCTTCCACTCTTTCAAGATCAATCCTGACACCCTCTTTGGACACTATATGACCTAGTAACTTACCTTCTGTCACAACAAAGTGACACTTCTTCGGATTTAATGAAATCCCATACTCCAAGGCTTTAGTAAAAATATTTTCTAAATATTTACAATGATCCTTAGCCTTTTGAGAGTATGCAGTTAAATCATCTTGATACACCACCATAATTATATTTATAAACTCCTTAAAAGCCACATCCATGGCTCTTTGGAAAGTAGCTCCTGCATTCATCAGGCCAAATGACATTCTCACATAGACATAAGTACCCCATGGGGTAGTGAATGTTGTTTTAAATTATTAAGATTATTGAACCAACACCTGGTTGTAACCAGAAAAACCATCCATCATGGATAGAGACCTTCATTTGAGATAAAGCTTGCTTCATGTCAAAAGTTCAGAAACTCATTACATTGTCAGAAGATGTTTTACCTTTACTCTCCTTCAATTGTCTTGTCTTTTGTTCATGAGGAGGGGCAACTTTATTTTCCCTAACCAGAGTATCCTTAGGGTCATCCTTTTCTATTCCTTCCTTTTTTTTCTCCACATCAAGTGTAGATTCTTCATTTATGACTTCTGTGACAATAAGTGAACCAAGTTGTAATGTCCCCACCAGGGAACCCATAAGGAATCAGATCTATGACCTAAAATTACAATTAACAATTTTTTTTTTTCTAACATTCTAACTTAACATCATTACCATTTACAAAAACATTCCTTAAGGTTCCCTTAATGAATTCAATTACCATTATTAAATATTTCATTTTATTACTTAATCGAGCAAATTCTATGCCCATTACAACTTTAATTTACATTGATTCCATTTCACATCAAAACCAACTACATTAATGAACTAGTGGAATTAATTTTCCTTACCGACTAACACGTAATTTACCGCTAGAAGTGAAACAAGCATAAATTACTAATCACATCCACTAAACACATTTATTCTTTCATATTTGTTTACTCAACATTATCTATGCTCAACCCAATTGCACCATCAAAACTCAATTAAACTTTCCCAATAAGAGTCCTTACTTCCTATCTTCATTTCAAGATAATAATAGAAAGAG